>JARHVA010001957.1:130000-182500 GCA_037957365.1 Torreya grandis
TCATACAAGTTTGGCACCATTTTCTAGAGGATTGAAGGGTCACAAAGGGGGAAGGCCAAAGGTCATTTGGAAAGCTATAAATAAAGGCTTGAGAAGCCATTTGTAATATGAGAGATAGAGGTTGATTTGATATTGTAATATCTAGCTTAGAAGAGAAATTGTGAGAGATGAATATGATTTGTATTTGTTATATCTAGCTTAGAAGAGCAAATGTGAGAGAGAGGAAAGAGATGTTGTATTGAACTATCATTTGTTGAGATATCAACATTGAGAGATAGGTGTGTGGTATACACAAAGGGGTTGGTGATCTTGTGGGTTGGTGCTCATGAATTTTTGCTGGGTTGGTGCTCGATAAAGGGGTTGGTGCTCCTATGGGTTGGTGCTCACGAATTGTTGTTGGGTTGGTGCTCGGCAAAGGGGTTGGTGCTCCTGTGGGTTGGTGCTCAAGAATTGTTGCTGCGTTGGTGCTTGACAAAGGGGTTAGTACTCTTGTGGGTTGGTGCTCACGAATTGTTGTTGGGTTGGTGCTCAGCAAAGGGGTTGATGCTCTTATCGGTTGGTGCTCATGAATAGTTTCTAGGTTGGTGCTCAGTAAAGGGGTTGGTGCTCCTACAAGTTGGTGCTTGCAAATATTATTTGGGTTGGTGCTCATTCATATACTTGAGATTGTTCTTCATGGTTTTTTCCACATTGGGTTTCCACGTTATATCTAGTGTCTCTCTCTATCTTGTGTGGTGTTTATTGTTTGAGTATTATTGCATATCTTAAATGTTTGATTAAGTGGAATTTGATTACGGGAAAGTTTTATAAGATATATGATATACTGATTCACCCCCCCTCTCAGTATATCCCATGCTTAACATTAGATAAGACCAAGTCACCATGACAACTATTTGTGAAAAATAAATATAAGAGAGAAAACTATCATGAAGATACAAGGGAAGAGTTTTGAGAAAAAATCAAAAGGAAAATAAAGAAATGATAAAGAAAAAAAAGCAATGATAAGGAAAAGATAAGTATATGGGAAATATAAATAATCAAAACTAACTATAGTACAAAAAGAAGGGACAACATGATAGAAGATAAGAAATAATTTAACATAATGTCAAATTATATAATAAAAAATAGATAAAAATTATATTTAAGCACATGTACAATCCAAATGTAAATGAGAAAGCACCATGCATGTGATCATAAATACTGGTAAATTTATCCACATACATTATCCAAGATATCGGATAAATATCTATGAAGTTGGATACAAACAACTGCTAATGTCTCATCAATATTTGTTAAATAATGGGCAAATACTTCTTTTCTAATCTCCACAAATAAAAAAGTATGAATACTCATTGGATCATGCTGAGGAGGGGAATTGGGTAAAAGATGGTCAAGAGAATGTGTGGGAAGGGATCTATGGGAAATGATAGAATCACTAGTGGATAAGAATCCATGGGTGAAGGAGGGTCCATAGGTGGAGAAGGAACCACAAGTGAAGGCACAGAAGGTGGTGAATGGACCATAGGAGTTGTAGTTGTGGGAGAAGAAGGAGGATCCTTCTTAAGAGAATGACCTATGGTAAGAATGGTATAAGGTCCAAGAATAGCTATAAGATGATCCTTAAGATGTTATTAAAGGATACAACAATGATTAGCGTCATGTGTGCCACATTGGTACCATAGATAATAGCTATCACCATACTTAGGTATATGTTTAGGATGAATCTTTAGAGGAGGTATGATAGTGTCTATTGATAGGGAATAAGGATGCAAGGTATCAATATATTATTGTAATTTATGACAATGGGTAGAAGAGTGATTATTTATCCCATAGAAGAAACATATATGCTTGTGAGTATACTTAGGAGAAACACTCATGGGAGAAGGTGTAATAGGCATGGATGAAGAAGGAGATGGATCATCAGCCTATTTGGATGGTAAAGGATCCATCTTGGACAAAGGAAGAAAGCCATCACTAAGAGAAGGTGGTGAGGAAGAAGGAATGGAAGTAGGATGAATAGAAATGGAAGAATTAAAATTAGGCTCATCAATAGTGGAAAAAATAATAATAACTGGTTCTGACATAGGTTCTACTATGGGAGGAGTAAAATCAATAAAAGGTCTAAGGAGGGTTGCACTAACCTCAGGAGTGAACCAATGATGGGAGTCAAGGAACCTAAAAAATGGTAAGGTCTAGTCATAGCATGATCTATGAGCATAGTCCTATAGGGTTGCTCATAAAATGGAGGTATTGGCACCATCTCTACTCTATGATAAAGAGGAAAAATACTAGAATCAATAACTATAAATGTTGGAACATGATAAGATCCATGAAAAGACTCAAATAAAGAAGAACAATTACTCACAATATTGGAATCATAGGCTTAGACAAGGCTTCCTAATAAAATATCATCTAAAAAATAGCCATCATTATAATCTAGCATATGAAGACCAATGACACAAGTCCAAATAACTTTATCATCAGAAGAAGCATGGTGAATTGAATGCCTAGTCTTGGATAAGACTAAAATAATGTCATCGTAATGTGGTTTGTGAGAATGAGGCTGTAATGAGGTTAGAAGTTGTGAGATGAGATGAGGAATGAGATCAAAAAAATTATCTTTAATTTAATCTCATTGGGATCATCATCATCAGATTCTAAAAGGTTAGGAGGAATGTTACTAATGAACTTAGGATTCCCATTGTAACCTCTGGTTGAGTTGACAGGAAAGTTGAATAGCTGTGATTCATGGAATGGAATATTAGGTAAAGGCTCAAGAGTAGGAATCTTAAAAACACCATGATCTTGAAATTTCTCAAACCTCCAAGGGTTAATATCTCCTTGAATCTTGTAAATGACTTCATTATAAGGGAGTTTAACACATTAGTAGGTAGAAAAAGTGATATCTCACATACGATGAGTCCACAGCCTATTAAGCAAGATGTTATAAGAAAGAGGGAAATTAAATATCATCACCTTTACACAAAAAATAATAGGTGGGATAGTAATGGGAAGCCACACACACCCAAGAGGAGGAATTTTCCTTCTATCATATCCTTAGCCGGTGTTACATGTAGATGTAAGATTTCATTATGAATATCTAAGGGTTTTAATAAAATTAAGAGAGGCAACACAAGTTACATAACCCTCATCAATAAATACTCATTTGACTTAGGTATCATCTATTTGGATACTAATAAATAAGGGAGGATCATTTTCATGAAGTATAATCTCATCAAGAGTCATAGATGCGATGGGAAATTCCAAAAAAAGAGAAGTTTCTATAGTTTTATCAAAATTAATGGACATCTCTTCACATTATTTTAAGATACTATCCTCAGAACTGGATAAGGCTACCCCCCATCCTGCTAAGGGAGGATGAGGGACATTCATCTCAAATAATAATTGCATAAGATGGTTCTGATGATGGGGAGATGTCCTCATAAGCTTAAGAAATGGAATTTGAAATGGGAGATTAGTGAGTTTTGCAATGGGATCCCACTCATCATAACCCATGATAATATTTTTAGATATAGGTGCACAATGGGGAATGAGGTCTTTGGAAGGAAGAACTGAAGAGCATTAAAATTTTTGTTGATAAGAATGAGAAGGTTTAGAATAAGGTTGTAAATTATTTAATGATGAAGAAGTGGTTGATTTATATTGATCTTGAGAATTAGAAGTGTTAATAGAAGGTTTATTATCATTAGAAGATTGATTATCATTGTTACTAGAAGATGATGGAAGAATAGTAGAAATAGAATGAATTCAAGGGAGAATCATAAATCGGATCATCATCATCAAAGGTTATAATATCTTATTTCCCCAACTCATTAAAATTATTTTTGAAAGAATATTTGATAACATGGAATGTCTTAGAAGGAGGCAAGGTGTAGATAGGTTGGGAATCAATGAAATCTACCACCCTTCATAAATTAGTCATGTTAACCACATTTTCTTTGAAAGTGGCCTCAACAAGACTTTCTACATTATTGGTAGAAGAATCGGTCTTATCATATTTTTCTTTAATAGGTTGGTGATTAGCTAAAGGATATTTATAAATAGCTAAATGATCATTTGGTTGATTCAAGGCTTGGGTTTTATCATAAGTTTTGTAGTCATTGAAATTAACTTCATAAGCTTGTTGATGCTTTCAATTGATAACACTATGATCAAAATTAGGACCAAGAAGAAAATCCATAGCTAAATTATGAATTTGTCTATAGGTCTCATGAGAGAGACCCCAACTAGCATAAAACCAATAAAACTTGCTAGGATCATACCAGGTTTTCATAGGATGAGTAGGGTCAATCTATTGAGGGAGAAGCCTAGGTAGATGCTAAATAAATTTATCTAAGGAAAGAGGTTTATGGATATTAATGATGTTTGTTGATGAGAAATGAGGATTAGTATATTTTTGAGAAGGATTTGGTCCTGAATAAGGGGTAGGAATGACATCTTGAACATTGTGAATGGTATAATATGAATTGGTAATACCATCATTGGTAATATTTTTGTTTTTATTCTTAAGTAACTAATGAGGACCTATAAAATTTTTGGGTGGATTGACTTGATGCATAAGGAAATCTTGTCTTTTATCTTAGTCAATTTCCTCTTCTAAGATACATGGAGAAAGGGTACAGACTCGATATTGTAATTTAGGAAATAAAGCATTTGGAAAGAGATGAAAGAGATTGTTGTCTACCATGTTATGTTCACACTTGTTTGAAAAAGCCTTCCATAATTTAACAAATGCTTTAATGGTTTCATTTTAATTTTGTTTGAAATTGATGAAGTGGGCCAAAGTGTTTTTAGGAAGATCACTAGTTTGGAATTCTTGTATTAAAGCATTCACTAAATCCTCCAAACTAGTGATGGAATGAGATCTAAGTTAATTATACCAATCCAAGGAATCAGATGTGAAGGTTTTTGCAAGGAGTTTGGTAGAAAAAAAGGTTTTTAATTTGACCCAATCCTTATAAATATTTCCAAATGTTTTAAGATGAAGGGTAGGATCAGTTGATCCATTATAAGATATGGTAGGTGTTATACCTCTGATATCAATGTTAGCAATTTGAGTAGTAAGAGGTTCATTTTGTAAATTCTTGATAGCTTTTTTGACTAATAGAGGTTGAGGAATGATATTACCATGAGAATATCAAAGAGGGGGAGGAGGATCACTTTGGTTATGTGTGCCCCAAACCATTGGTTGTGGTTGTGTTTGAAGATTAAGAAGGTGGTTTTGCATTCTCATCATTTGATTCATGTTATAAGCTTGAAATGTGTTCATTTTATTGAAAGTTTTTAATAATAGTTGATTAGTTTTATTAGTGTGATTAGAATTAGTTTTGGCGTTTGAGTTAGTATTAGTGGTTTGGGTACCACTATTAGTGTTGACATGAGTTTGAGAAGAGCTATGAGAATTTGAAGCACTAGTGGTAAAATTTTCTTGTGAAGCAAAAGATGGAATAGTCAATGGTTGAGATGAAGAAGAAATAGAAGCATGATTACCTTGGGTAGAAAACAATGAACTAGTGGATGGATTAAGGATAGTGGATCCTATGAGAGGCCCACTAGATGTAGAACTAGCCATATTAGTCAAGATATTAGGCATGGAGGTAGAAGAAGTTAAATAAGACGATGTAATAACATAATAAGAAGTCAAGATTGAAGGGAGTGGTTGAGAAGTAAATAAATTATTACCCACAAATCCAATTGATAAAGTGAAAATAGGAGAATGAGGTTCTTTCACTTGATGGTTAGTCATGAGGTTGTAGATGGTAGAATGGTCTTTCCCTCTATGTTGAGGGAATTCTGTGATAAATAAAAACATTTCAATTTTATTTTATAACTAAGATTGATCTTCTAAGAAGAAAGGGTTATATTGAAAAGAGTTATTATGAGCATTCCCATAATTCATTTTATGGGTTGTAATATGGACATTACTAGCATTCTTGAGAGGAACACTACTTTGTCTATGGGAGACCCTATTTGGATAGGTGAATTCCATCATATATACTGATTGGATTTTAGTGTTATCACTAAATAGATAGTCCGTGATGAAAGGATAAATCCAAGATGAGATAAACAAGGAATAAAAAAGTGACTATAACTGAACTAGGTCGACCTGGTCAACCTAGTGCAAACATTAGTTCTATGAAACTGAACTAGGTCCACATAATCAACCTATTACAGAGAACAAAGTATAGAAGAAAAGGGTAAAAAGTCTTAAAATAGTACTAGGTTGACCTATTTCAGTGTACAGGGGTTGGAAAATATGCTAGGTCAATGTGGTCGACCTAACATAGTAAACAAGAAAAAGAAAGAGCTGATAATTAATTTGTGGGAATAAATCAAGATAATTTGTAGTTAATCTAAGAAAGTAAATGCTGAAAATAAGTAAAAAATTAGTTGAATTGATGTTATTCAATCCAATTTATTTATCCAAAGCAAAAAACTTGCATCGATATGATCTAGTGCAAGTACTTATGCACATAATTAAGTAAAGAGGAAGCAAACAACCTAGAAAGTAAAGCTAGCTAATTGGTCAACTTAGAATTTTAGATTATTAAGAATTATTTTAAATGATAGATATTTGGATGCAAATAAGGTACTAAATAGAAATCTATGGATGGTTTTAGGTGAGTTTAGGATGAAATGGAATGTAGTGTAAATGATGCAGGCTTGGTATTGGGGCCTACTCCCTCACTTCACACATTACAGTGATAAGAGTGCCAGGTGATTAGCCAAAATATATCATTAACCATGATTTATACTTGATCAAAGTATCAAGTTAGTTTCCCCCTTGGTGATGAAATCTAGGTAGGTTGGTCTATGTAGTCAAATGTTAAAATGCTTTTTGTTGTTAAGTGATTTGGTCATGTGTGCTTAAAATAGAAATAGAGCAACTAAGTAGTTAATTAAAAACCTCCTAATTAGACTATGTGAACTATTCTAACCATGCAAATAGCTGAAATAAAAGATGTGATTAACATATAAGGTGAATTCTAACTTTGAAATAAGGTGTAATGAAAACACTATATACACAACAAACAGAACTAGGTTGAGAGTGTCAAGCTAGCACTATTGAAAATAGGGTCTGGAAAACCTACTATTTCAACCAAGTCAACCTAGTTATTTCAAATAAAAAACAAGACACAAAATTAAGTTAACCAAGTTGATCTAGTTGGTTGTATAGAGGTAGTTTTGAAGGCTACAAACTTGAAAGAAAGTATAGAAATAGATAAATATAGAATATAAAATCACCTTGAAGGTTTAGAGATAGAAATTATTGATCTAAAACATGTAAACTAGGTCGAGCTGGTCAACCAAGCAATACAAAAATATTTTGAAAAAGTGCTAAAAATACACTAGGTCAACTCGATCAACCTAGTTGTTTGGAATGGAAGTCTAGAAATGTACTAGGTCAAGCTGGTCAACCTAGTAGGATGACATAAAAGTCTAGAAACTAGAATCTATACTAGGTTGAGTTGATTGATTAGGGTGTACAAAAACTATTTCAAAGTGAATGCAAATTTAATAGGTCAACTAGGTCAACCTAGTAGGCTGAACTGGTATTCTAAAAAGTGCTAAAAGCCTATACTAGGTTGAGTTAATCAATCCAATTACCTATTCTTGTGCATAAAGACAAAGAAAACTAGGTTGATAAAATTGAACTAGTATGTCAAAATATATGATAGAAATGATGATAAAATAAAGAAATAAATGAAATAAAAGTGAACAAATCCAATAAGGTTTGGATTCACATCAGGTTCACTAGAATGTATGAAATTAAAATTGTATGATGCATAATGAATTAATTTTAGATCAGATAAGATAGAGCACACCTACACTTCCGATTGCGTATACACTGGTTAAGTAGGAGCATGACCAATATGGGGATCTAAGATCACTTGCATCATTTGTCAAAACACATCATGATAGGAAGGGTTCCAAAGCCTACAATCTAACATAATCGCATAATAACCCTAAAATATCCCTATGATTTGATATTCACTTATGCTAATAAAAAAGAAAGTAAACGATTCTAATAACAATAAAAGTAAACTAATCTAGTGCACACCAAAGCTTGTGGCACAAAGTGGGGGTTAGAAAAAACAAATAAACAATAACTAAACTAAACATGTATAAGAGACATATACTCATGTCAATGTATACAAGATCTTAATACATGAAAGATAAGAATACATACTACATTATCTATCCACTCTTACAAAGGAGAAATAAAGTTAGGAATACTTACCTTTGAAGATGAACCTATTGAGTCTTAACCTCTCCCTTGGCCAAGGTGTTTTACAAGAGATTGTTATGGCTTGTAAGGATAACCAATATAAATCAATTCTAGGCTACACAACCTACCTAAAAATATAAAAGACTTCTCCACAAGACAAGATCATAGCTAAAAAGAAAGTATTTAACCTTAAAGATTTGTTCCTCAAGTAAAATGGTTAATAAGTAGATGTTTATTCACAATTCTTCACTTTATTCTTCTATATCTTTCTTGGAATCTTATGAAATGGTGGTAAATGACCTTGTATATATAGTAGTAACTTGCCTAAAAACCATTTGGACATGTCAATTATTCTAGGTTGACCGGGTTGACCTAGTATATTCTTAGGCTAATGCCTAAAGTTTATGCTAGGTCAGCTAGGATGCAAACAAATCAAAATAACTAAAGTGTCCCCAAAATACACTGGGTAGACTATGTCAACCTAGTGTAATAAATAGGTAAAAAAGGGTAATAAGGCAAAAAATGAAGGAATAAATCATGATAATGATTGGAATAGATAGGAAAGAGAAGAACAAGCCTAATGTTCATGGTTTTAGGGAGCTAGTGTGTATATATCAAGTGTAAAAAGGAACAACAATCTTACAAAGACCTGATGGTGTACCCACCCCTTTCTTGGTGCACCCCTTAAGGTATGCACTTATAAATATTGAAACTCGATAGATTCTAGCAAGATACAAAGTGTCAGTAATCAATAAAAGTTTGAAAATATTATGTGCATATATCAACTATCTTTGCTTCCTTTATAAACTCATTTATGCCTTATCTGTGTAACCCAAACTTGATTCTAGTTACAACCTTGTATTTCTTTAGGTTGGACAACATTTGTGAAAAAAAATTTATGCCACTACACTCTTGCATCTTAGCAATTCCTTTTTTGTGTGTATTGTCACATAAATATTTGTCTCTCCTTAGTCTTGATTCCTTTGTATGTACTTTATTCTATGCATTATTTTACTTTGTCAAAATTATATAACCTATTACTCTACCAACCTTCAAAAAAATCCAAGTTATCTTCCTCTTGTATCAATGAAATCTTGTATAATCTTAAAATCCTTAAAACATGTTGTAAGATGTGACCATGCACCAACAAATTTGTATTTTCTATTCAACTTACTAAATCTCTTTTTGGGTGATGCAAGACTTTCAATTCACTTAGGATATTCCTGCATTAGATTCCTTAGATAATAAAAAATGTAATAGTTTTCTTCCAATTAGGATTGAGTGATATAACCACTCTTTAGGTCAGATTCTAAGGCCAAAATTTTCCCCTCCACCTGATGTGTTACCTAATAAATAGTACTCTACACCTTTCCTCTTCTGGACCCTCCTTGGGACAGAAACCCTCCTCCTCCTAGTTACAACTTCTATATTCATCTTCAATCTCCTTCTTCCTCTTGTTCTCTTATCCCTTATGGAAGTAAACCTTTAACTATCCACCTCCTCTAAGTGTCTTTCCATCTCATTAACATTATCTCTCCTGCATGTACTAACTCTCACTTTTACACATTTTCATGAGTCTCTTACATCATCTCATGGGGCTCTTTATGGACTCTACATTACTCCCATGTAGAATTTTCCAACATGTTACACTTCACAGTAACCCTTTCCTCTTCACTCTAACAATGAGTCTTTTTAGGTTCCTTCCTATTGCTCTCGATTATTTTCCTCTATTTGAGCTAGCCTTATGTGTGCACTACTTAATTTAGTAGTTTATAAACCATTTATTCCAAATTATACACCCTCTTCTTGTCCTTCCATCTCCATATCTCTTGGAGATATCTCTAGTCTTCTCTGTGTTACCATAAAAATTAATATGTGCATAATCCATATTCATAGAGTCCTCTACACCATTCAATGTGAAATAATGCTCAAAATCCAAAACCCACTCCATTTCCTCAAGGTTATCTCTTTCTGAAAACATTTTTAATTTAGCTTTAGGGTGAATCTCTATGTGCCTTATAACTTTAGTGGGTTCTTCTCTACTTCTAGTCTCTCCTCACTTCTCCATGGGATCATTCCTCCAAGAAACTTTTCTCTCTACCCATAATGTTCTTTCTTTTAATGATTAAAACATGGAGGTTATATCCTCCATCTTCTTCAATATATGTAACTTTGAGTCATTTCTCATCTTGAATTTCAACTAAGCCATATTTTTCACCTCTTATTTTCTACCCATTTTTGTCTGATGGAAAATAATTTATTATTTTCACCTTCTACCCAATACTCTAATTGGAAGATGATATTTCTTCTCTTGCACTCTACTTCCTCACATTTTATTAAATTTTAGTGCTTCAGTAACTTGGATGCTTTGGGGTTACTCTAGACCTTGTATTACACATAACCTATGGATACTTTCCTTTATTACAATCCTATGTAGGTGCTTTAGAGTTTTGAACCACTACCATGAACCCTCCCTGAACAATCCTACATGACTCATCCTCTTTACCAAGTTTTTCCCATCACTTTTACTTCCACTCTTACACTCTCTAACCACCTTCTCATAGTGGAGAATTATGCTCTACTAGATTCTTCACATTTTATAGTCTATTACACTTCCTTTGTTTCTTATGTCATCCCTATTTTCTCTCTACCCACATTCTCATTGTAGAGAACAACACTCTTCTAGTTTCCTCACATTCAATGGTATGTTAGTCTTCATTCTATTAGCTAATATCTCATTTATAGACTCAACCATTTTCCCTATATTTCACAAGGTTTTAAACCTTGCTCTGATATGAGATGGTTTAGTTATGTTTAGGGTTACCAATGAATGAATGTCGTACATCATGGAAATGAATGACACTCTTACCCAATCACTCTTAAAAACTTTAATAACAGATAAAAAAATCATGTTTTGTATTAATAAACATAATGTTACAAGATATTATTAGCTTCTTAGCTTTACAAGGAGTTTAACACTCCTTTTCTCCCTATATAGTCCTCAAACATGGATAAATTCCACTTTATGGAGTCCTTAGACTTTCATGTTCTCAAGGCGATGAGCCTTCTTATGTGTTTTACAACTATTTTACCCTATTTTTGATTTAACAAATAAATGTAATTTAATAGTATAAAACTTGATAGATATACTTAAATTATAATATATGATATTTAAGATTAAATCTAAATGTAAATAATAAATGACTAGACTTAAAAATGATAAGTGGTATATGTTATAACTATTAAGTACAACCAAATACATGATAATTAGCTTTTCTAATTATTGGTTGACTCTAGCTGATGTCTAATAGTGGAAAACATGATAAGACAAGATTGTGGTAGTTCAGATCTAGGGACAAATCCTTTGATTATGTCTAGACAAGTCTGCACTCCGTGGATAACAACACATGTTAGTCATGTCCATTGATTATGGAATTAGTTTCTTTGACTATGGAAAAAATATAACTTATATGCCATGTTGATTATTAAATGTGCATCATAGGTGACAAGAGTGTTTAATAACACTTCTCATTTAATAATTCCTAAGAACTCAATGCATGAGTTGCAGGTTGTGATAATCCTATTATCTTTGATGGAACCAAGGCAAAGCAAATGGATTGTTTCACAATATTTATAATGTTTGGTGGTTGGGAGCCACCATGGCTAGATAGTAGATATATGTAAAATATGAAGTATCTATGCTAAGAATAATGAATTATGATCAATAACTAATCTAAGGACTAATCTAAGTTGGATATTTATAATGAAAATTAAACTAGAGTAAATTGGTTAAAAAGGAGCAAAAGGAAGGGTAGGGCAGAAAAGAGACGTCATTGATCTTCATTCCAAGTATTGTGAAAAAGTTCAAATATCATCTAGGCATGTACTTAGCCAATGTATAACATGAATAAGAATAAGCTCAAATTTTATTACACATTAGGAAAGATTCTAAGGAAGGTGATAATAACATAAATAAGAACTAGGTTTAATTTAAAGATTTACCCTATAGGCAAACAACATTAGCCCAAATGCAAGAAGAGTAATAAAATGAAATGAACCTAAGGACTTTCAATAAAACTAGCATTGGCACAAGTTAAAACTTTATAATTAAAGGTGCACACCAATAATTCATGAGAACCATTCAAATATGGAAGTCAGAACAAACAAGTGAGAGAGAAGCCATCATAGCAAACACAGAAAAATACTGGACAATCTTTGAAAAATTATTTGCTTGTATTTATTGCTCAAAGTTCACAAAATAATTTGGCTCTAAGAACTCCATTTTTTACAAATTTTTGTACTCCTTTTATCAAATGCCAAGGTAGTATATTGGTTAGTCATATCCAATTACAAAAGTATGGGTTTCAAGGACAATTGTCCTTTTACAAAGTTATAGAAAACACTAGATTTTTTCTTATGGACTGATCTATAGGCAATGTGATTTATAAGCTGCACATGCCTTTACAAAAGAATATTCTATTTTAAAATATTACAATGCTTTTTTGAAACAAAATATCTTAAGTCAACTTGCTTAACTTTGGGGCCTTTATGCTGATGAAGTCCCCTATTGATGTTCTAGTATCTTCATTGCTCCTTGGTGTTGTTCATCAATCAACGTCTAATTAACAATAAGCCCCATGAAGTGCTCATCCTCCTGATCATCAAGGTCTCCAAAGTCCCTTTCATTTCTTCCCAGGGCCTCTTTAATTTTCTTAGCTTCAATAATATTTTATTCTATTGTCAGGATCATACCCATGACCCTATTATTGTATGTTCCATATTGGCCTTGGATTTTTCTCCACACTTCAAACATGACTAGTGTGGTTTTGTTCTTGAATTATTCATTTGTGATGAGGTCCATGGAGATGAGTGTAGTTGGTTTGATGATCATGGTTCCAAGGAAATGTTCCATCCTATCTAACAGCTCCTTGTCATCCCTAAGGAATCTTTCCAAATTTTTAGACCATGTGTTCAAGCTCTTGACCTTGTCCACAAGTAGTCTTATGACTATGTTAAAATGAGCTAGGTTGATGGTTTTAAAATTAGGGATTTGATTTTCTACCAAGATGTTGATCAATTCCTTTATTTTATCCCTTAAATTTTACCAATGAGTAACTAAGTCCTTGGTTGTTGCATCTTATTGACCCAATATATTTTGTCTAGACCTTGTTGACTTTAAGGAGTCAAACATATCATATAAAGATGCCTCAAACATCATAATCATATAATTAGGAACTAAAATATGGATTGGCTCTCTAAATTTTCCTTTTACCTCTGTATATTATCTCATTATTGTTGCATGCCCTTGATGGTAGCCTGTAATTATGTTGATTGAGTATGGGCTAATTCAAGCACATTTTACTCAAAATAGGATTCTCACTTAACCTTTGTTCTTCAATAAGATTTCTTCTGATGAATGGTTCCAATTTTTGGAAAGTGAACTCTTCTCCACCTATCATGGCCTTCTTTTTAGTAACTCCTTGTAACCTAACTGTTGTTGGGTCAAACTTGACACTAATTGAAGATTGTGTCACTTGAGGAGTAGGGGTTTAAATCTAATTTCCACTTGATTCTCCTAGAGTATCCATTCTTTGTTCTTCTTCCTTCTATAGAGCAACTATCTGCAATTTGAGTTCATCATGGATACTGATGTTTACTATTTAGTTAATGGCCCATGGATGATGCAGAGTAAGAACCTTATGTAACTTACCATATATAAACCATTTAGGGATAATTAGACCTTGGCTTGGGTTCTCATCATGGAAGAGGTTGACCTCACTCAAAGTATGAGTGAAGGTTAACCTAGGTCTCTTCTTCCCTGATGGACCCAATTCTAGTTTAGCTTTCCTCTTTTGAATATTTACTGGAACTAAACCTAAAGCCAATTTCCCCCCCTTATCCTTCTCTAGCTTATTATCTTTGGATTGAGGTTCTTCCTCCTGTACTTCTTCCTCATCATATTGCTAGGCACTAGCAAGTGCTTTTAGGGCATCTTACACTATCTCTTTAGGATCTAATGCTATTATGTCAATTTATTCAACCTATGATCTTGGTTCTTGTGCCTAGGATAAAGAAGAAGAAGCTTCACCAGGTCTCTTTTCTTTTGGCCTTGGTACCTTAGGATTTTTTATCTTTATTTTTGGTTGTGGAGGTCTAGATGTCTCTCTATCAAGCAAATGGTATTGTCTAGATCCCAACTACCACCTCTCATCACTTCCTTTTTGTTCCCTTTCCATCCTAGCTTCTAGAGTAATGGGTTTAATTTATTCAATCTTGTCAGGACTTTGGTGAAAGAAGATGCCTTTATGTACATCAGGTCATCAACTCTGGGCTGGTGTTCATAGGTCAAATTGATCTCCTTTTCTTTCAAGTTCCCCATAACTCTTCCCTATGGATTGCACTATCGTAGTTCATCATGTTGTAATCTAAAATAGGCCCTATTTTTAGAGGTAGCGTCAATATTGTCCAATTGCTGAAATATGGTCCTTCCAATAGTAATTTGGAGGTTGTGAAGGAGTCCTTCCCTCTTGGTTTTGCACAAACCATCTATATTGTGAACATAGGATTACAATAGGGGAGATTAATATAGTGTTAGTCAATGAAATAAAAATCTAAATACAACACACTAATTTTAATACCCTAAGCCTATCTCAGGAGGGGAACATAATAAAAATACCAAATGAGAAACATAATTGGAATGAAAAATAAATTCTTCATGTTCCTTGAATGCTCCGAATATCTTGCTGAAGTGGCTTACTCATCTTGAGCTCAATGAGTCTTCATCAAAGGAGGTGTGGCTATCTCCTCTTCTCCTTGGCACCTTTTTGATGGATTTGGCTTACCTTGGCTCAAAAATTTATAATTATAATGCTAATTTCAATAGCTTGAGGGATATTTTTAGCAGTATAACTTTACACCAAGAGAGCTTTTTAAAATTCAATAGGCAAGCACTCCTATTTATAGATTTTGCAAAATGATAATTATGAACCTGAATCATCCATCTCAAGTTAAAGACGTATATCTAAGGATTCATTCAATTTTAGAGGCCAAGTTTAATAAATTCCCTCATAAATATTTGGGATAGAGAGGAAATAAAGAGGAATAGAAGGTCTTAATGAGGCATGGGAGGGCTTAATGAGATATTTATGCATATATGGCCTAGGGATGTCTTCCCAAGAAATGATGTTATTTGATGATGCAGTTATTCAATATCAATTTATAAAAATAAATATTCAAAACATTTCATGGAATTTTTAATTAGGCTCTTGATTTAGATTAATTAGCTTTAAACATGATTTAGCACTTTGATGCAAATCTTGGTAGTTAGTTCACAAATTAATAAAATTGATCAAAATGTCATATTATTGGCTCAAAATTTGATTGAATTGAAATTAGAAGGTGATGTTAGATAACAATTTCAACTCATTTAATGTGTTTTAGTGTTTTGGGCTCAAATTGTGCACTTTGGTAGAAATTGGTCAAAAGCTTGGTTGAAGGTCATTAGTGGCCACTTTTAGGTGTCTATATTTTCCCCTTATTTAGGAAGATGTTGCAAACCATAGGAAAAATAACGTCTTCTCAAATAATGAGTGAGTAAAGGCCTATAGCTCCAAATGGGTGTTCACATAGCCTATGAGGATTCCCCCTCAAGGGAGTGGTTGTCACATATGTGGATGGATGGTCCCTCAAAAATAAATAAGAAAGGTGGGATTAACCTATGGTTGAGAGAAATCCAAATGAGAAATTATTGCATAAATTTATTTAAAAAGGAGACTAATTTTCCCAAATGTGGTTATAATCAGGAACAAAAGTAAAAAATAATGATTTGTCCATAGGCAGTTATAATTATTAAGATGACCTAGATTGTTTGATAAAGATGATTATGCCCTAGTGAGGGATAATTAGGAAGCATAACTCGAGGATATAACCCATAATAAAAATTAAAGATGAGTAGGATAAAATGTAGATGTGATGGTCTAATGACTAAAGAAGCCACAAAGAACTAGTCATACAAGGATGCACAAAATGATGAAAGGGATGGATAAAATAATAAGGTTGATCATTGGAAATGATTTAGTGGTACCTACCAATGAGGAGATATTCATCTATATTAGCAATGATACAACTAGAATGGTCAATGGGTTGATTTAATCAAGGGTGGGATGGGAGGATTTGCCAAGGTGCCAGGGAGAAAATTTTGTGGCTCCATTACTTATAAGACTCCCTAAAACTAATTATCACTATAGCACTTGATGGTATGCATCATGATAGAACACCATGAAGACTATCTCCAAATATCCATAAGGACCAACACCTGATCCAATAAACACTTGAAAATAATGCACCAATGATAAAAACCATGATGTTAAAGTTAACATATGAATATGGATGGATTTAAGTATAAACGAGAAAGGAATCACCCATTGAATGCACATAGATTTAATCAAGGCAATAGTGTTGAAAGAAAACAAATAGGAAATCAGACAAGTAAACAAAGAAACACATAGAAAGCACACAAACAGACAAACAACTTGAAATAAACAAAAATACTAAAAACAAGAGAAAAATAAAGCATCTTAACAATGACCATGCCCTAGTAGGGTGAAGGGAGGATAACTAACTAGGATTAGACAAGACAAATGTTTTTGGATTTTTGAAATGTTTTTGGAATTTTGAGGTATCTTAACTTGTTATATAATGACAAGGCACCTTCTCATAAAATGGTGAGAGCATTTGGTTTTGATTTCTCAAAAAATAGTGGGAGTGCATAGAAAGGGGGATTGAAGTAACCTCAACATGAATTTAGCATAGCTCACATAGTCCTGAAATGACCTCAAGCGAGGAAAAACTAACTAGATCCCAACAAGTTTTCAAATTTGGCAAATGGCTAGTTAAATGAAAAAAATAATGGTAAGGTGATGTGGCAATGCATGATAAAGAACTGTTGCCCCTAGTTTTCCTATAGGTGGCTATAACCAGGATAAAATATATTTGATTAATGATACTAATTTTCCCATAGGTAGTTATAATTATTATCAAGACCATTGAAATACTGATTTGCCCATAGGCAGTTATAATCAAGCTCACATAAATAAACTTGATATAAGACAGAAATGAAATATATCTTTTTAGATTAACTATCACAGTAATCTCATAGACTATCATTGTAAAAGTGAATTTTATAGATTAGTGAAATTGGACTAGAATCCCCTCACAAAAAGGTATGGATATAACTAAAGGACCAAGATCAAAATAGGATTAGGTAGGACGGCTTAAAAGAAGGTTGGGTCTAGATAGGAATGGTATGATAAGATGGTATGACATTGCTTAAGATAATGATGGGTTTTGATAGATTAGATAAAATTTTAAGAGGGTTGACCCAAAGTGATGGGGTGAATGGTAGGATATACGATAATGGATATGGTAATTTGAAAAGGAAAATGAAAATGGCATGGTACATGTTTGTGACTGATGATGGTTGTTGGTTTTTGATGTGTTTGGCCTAGGTATGGTAAAATGGCATATGATTCTATTGTTCTTATTGAAGTGGAGATTTACATCTTGATCATCAAATAATATAAACATAATAATCAATCATATTAATTTCTACCCCATACCTCATTTAAATATTTGCTTTGTCAAGAACTGGCTATAGATTTAGATGTCAAGAATGTTGTTATGATCTTAGTTGGTCATTGATTCTAATTCCTTCAAGTGTTAAGACAAGGCATCTTTGTAGCCTCTACAAAGTATGACCATGGATGGTAAATAGAGATAAATGTTGGATGATAGGCTTGTTTGTGAAATAAAATGGTGCATGATAATGGAATGTATGTTGGTAAAGTAATAAATGAAGATTAAGACTTTTAGTCACATGTAATGTTGCTGATACCATATTAAACATAACTTTGGATGTGGTGGAGCTGAAGACCTTTGAAGATGATCTCAATAGGACCACCATATTTTTCTATTGTTTGATCTTGAGAGTAGCTACTATCTAATTAGGCTATAGATTGAAAGCTATATTAATTTGATCTTGAATAATATCTTCATTAACTAGTGAAGGACTATTGTGCTCATCTATTTGTGCCTCAAAAAGGTTTTCACCAATGAATTTTTATTGATTACCCCATATTGCCTCTGATAAGGTTTCACTAAGGAATATTGACTTGTGAATTTGATTATCTTCTAGTGCCTCCAAAAAAGTTTCAGTAGAAGATGTTGAGTTCTGAATTTGATTATCCCATAACACCTACAAAAAGGTTTCACCAGGAGAGTGTTCTTCTATTACATGAATTTGGTCTTACCCTCCTTACTATTCTTCAATTGATATGTCTCCATGGATGAAGTTTAATAAGGTGTGATTTTGTCAGTCCTAATCAACACTTGTGGGAGGTGCAATGTCAATAACATAGGTATGCTGGTTGGTGGTAATGGCATGTGGAATGGTAATGGAATTGGGTTGGTATCACAATACTCTTAGGAGATACTAGGAGAAATCATTTCAATGCTAAAGTACTCATCCTAAAAAATTGTAGAAGGATCACAAATGTAGTCAAAAATTGATCTGCAAGGCATGCATACCTAATGTTATAAAAACCTTGAACATATTTTGATTCTAAATCTAATTCTGACTCAAGGGAGTCTGAATTTGATGTTGAGATTGATGTTGATTCTAATTTTGATGTTAAATCTCATGTCCATTCAAGAATATAACTTGACTCTAATGTTGATTCGTCATCTGATGGTTACTATTTTACAATGATGTCTTATTGAATTTTGGTATTAAACAAGTAATGTCCTGTGATGGCATGATGGGATCCATAGAGATTAGTTTGTCAAATTGAGACTCCTCTGTAATGGGAAAAAGGTTAATAGATAACTCCTTAGAGACTAGCTTGTCTAGGGGAGACTCTTGAAAAATATGCATATAGTCAAGGTAATGATTTTCCAAAAGGTGGTTATAATCACTAAGAAGTGACTCAACAAAGGCTAGCTCATCATAGTAAGACTTCTTGATAATAATAATATGACTAGAAGGTGATTCATCACAAGTTGACTTATCAAAAATGGTCAATTTAACAAAAACATCACTAATTGATTGGTTCTTTTGGCCTTAGTTTCTAATGAGTTGGAAAATACCAATTTTGAACATAACTTATTCTTCAAATGATTGGATCAGTTAAGGTTTTGATTATATTGGTAATTGATGAGGAATGGTCAATGGTTAAATAATGGGTGGGCACTATGGAGCTTGATTGCTTATACAAGACAAAGGATGGGATCCTGAAATAGAAATGGTAGTGCATCATAGATCTTGATTATTCACATGATCCAAAAGATGAGGTCCTAGAAGGATAAGGCTAGGGCATCATGTATCTTGATTTCTTGCATGACCCAAAGGATGAGGTCATGTAATGGTTACGATATTCCTTAAATACTGTGGAGATTGATATCTCATATATTCTGAAGGAGAGTTAACGATAGCCAATAATCAAATAACAAAAGGATGTCATAAAGATTGGTTGCTCACACAAGCCAAATAATCCAAGTCCTCCTAATAAACCATATCATCCCAATCTTGAGTTGGATCATAATTTATTTCTTAACTATGTTTTATGTATTGATTATTATAAAGAGGGTATGGATGTGTATCCCAAACAACATTATCTATAGTTGGGTCTTTAATAAATTCCTCCTCATAAACCTATTCATACCAATCAAGGTCTTGATTTGGATTCTAAGTAGGTGATGAGCCCCATAAATGTCATGTTATTGCTTCCATCTATTTTGCTCATCCTGCTTGTTTACCATGCTTTTGGAATAGTTTCCCATATAGTTTCCTACTTTTATAAACCATATAGCATTATGTTTCAAAATCTTTTAAATAGTTGAAATTATTTATTGAAATTAAATATATGCTACTTGTCTATTAATTTAGGATGTTTTTTCTATGTATGTGTTTTTAAGATGTTTTGAAGAAATAGATATATAATACAGAGCATCTTGAAGTAAAAAAGTAATCTCATTACATAGACCATCCTATAGCCACTGTGTGACCAAAGTTGAGGATGAACAAGTTTTGATTATCTTCTAACCAAATCATATGAATGAATCTAACCTTCATAGAGCTTGAATGAAACAACCCTATTTGTCCTTCAATAAAGTCACAAGATTCACATGAAGAATGTCTTTAGTGAAAAGAACTACTTTTGGTTATTCCAATTTGAATATATCCTAGAATAGAATGTATATATTTTCAACATAAAATAATCTCCACTATGATATATAAATATGTAGAAATAGAGTTGAGATATATATAAAATAGTACATGTTGACTAGAGATTGTCAAAAGTACATTGTGTTAAGTAATTGTGATTGTAAATTCATGCAGCAATTCATTGCTACACTTTTGATTAATATGAATTAGCAATTCTGAGTTTAATATAGTGTTGTAAAATTAAGGTTTGAATCTGGAGTTGAAAGGAGGAATGGCCCCCTTTGGAAGGCTACAACAACAATCCAACCCATCTAGTTAGTTAAGCATGTTATTTTATTTTCTTAAGCATTATATGTTTCATTTTTGAATTGTATAAATTGCATTCTTGTTTAAGATTTGTTTTAGGAATATTCCCATGCATAACCATTTATTTTATTGTAATTTTTTATGTTTCATTTCATTTACTGTACTTCAACATCCTAGATATAATTAATACAATGTCAAATGGAGATTGAATGTGCACATATAGTAGTGTCATCCTATCAAGTCTACATATTTGGGTTGAAATTTAAATGAAGTAAAAGCTACAAATCCATGGTTACTCTCCTTATTAATTTTTATTGAAAGAAGTATATCTAATTATGAATCAACTACTAGTCATTTTTGGCACTATTGTCAGGGAAGGGTATCACACACTTGTATTCTGCAATCTTGATAGCAATTATTTCTAGATGTTTATTATTTTTTTTAAGTTTTCTATTTTTATAGATTAAATACTTCCTGATTTAATAGTCTAAAATTTCCCTTTTTTTAATTTAGATAGTGTAAATTTTCAAAAAACCCCATATTACTAACCCTATGCAGGCAAGGCGGGTAAAATGTTAAAATTAAAAAAAGTGGTTGATGTATGCAAAGGGAAGGGGACTATATAAGAATATTTTTCCTTGAATCATAAAAGTTTTATACAATATTAGAGATTCATCCTACAACAACTAAGGAACACGAAGGAATTCTTGAAGATCACTCATAGTTGTCAATAGAAGAGGTTGAGAAAGAAGAATTTTTGGTTGGACTAGTAGCACAAGCTAGAGATCTTGAAGAGGTTCATACCACTGGAAGAGACCCACATGCACCACATCTAAAATTTCCCACCTTATCACCTTATACTCAATAATATGAAGTTTTCTTCCCTTCATCACCTAAATTTCTTGCTAAGGAGGCATTCCAAGCTATTCTTTCCCCTAGAAGAAACACCATGATAATAGAATCTTAAAATTTAGAAAGACTCTTTGCTAAGACACTAGATAAATCTTCTAAAACCCCCACACCATCCCCATTGTATAGGAATCCATACATTCCTAAATAAAAAGATAAAGTTTCCATCTTCTACACCTTAAGGAATAAAAGAATTGATAGGTATTTTGAGCATTAGGTAGCAATAACCTCCCATTTGTCAACACAAAGATTATTCATGAGGGATCACCAGGAAGAAAACACTAATAATGAGTCTACTAATTTTTAATGTACTATCTTTACTCTTGAGGGAAATGCACCCATGAAGTATATCTCTCACTCTACCCTCCCTACCTTTAGAGGAAAGGCATCTAAGGATCCAGATACATTTATTTTTGAGTTCAACATCTTATATCACAGCTATGATTATAATCAAGATGCTCAAAAACTCAAACTATTTCCAAAAACACTCAAAGATGCAACACATAGATGGTTCATGGGATTGAAAAGGATGACATTTATACTTGGGAGGAAATGAAGAAGTTTCTAATGAAATATCAAAACTATTGTAGGGTCATAAACTACAGGAGAGATGAAATTTTCTAAATGACCCAAGTTGATGATGAGTCACTAGAGGAGTATATGGAAAAAAATGTATTAATCTTGAAAAAATCCAGATAGATCACTATAGACAAGGATTCGGTTACGCTGATATTATTGAAAAGAATTAGAGATGATTGTCTAGAGGCACTAGATCTAATGTCTACTAGAGATGCTTATACATTGTCATTGGATGAAATAAAAGTTTTATGTACAAACTAATCTAGATCAAACATGAACAAAATTAGGGTAAAAACCCTTCCTATAGCACTTACTACATGACCATCTAAAGGTGAAGTTAGCAACCTGATCTAAAACATGAAGTAAGACATCATCAATCACCTAGCTACTCAACTTGATACATTACATACACAAATAAAGCAAGAAGGAACCAAAAAATATTTAGCCACCTATTGTCCTAAATTCAAAAAGAAGAAGGTGGATTACACATGCCATTCCATGAAGGCTTAGATAGCCAATATCACTGAGTAAAATCTTAAGATAGTAGAGTTTCATGTCATAGGAGAAGATAAGAACAAAGTGTTTTTCATGGCTCAACGGAAACCCTATATACAAAGACCAAGTATGCCATCAAATTCTATGTTTAAAAATTCTCAATTCTCAAATAATCCTCAATAAAGTTCTTGGATGAATATACCCAAACCAAATTGGTCCCAAACAAATCAATAGCTACCCTAAAATTAGTTATGGATGAAACAAAATTGACAACAACCTCAACAAGGACAATTCTAAAACTAACAACCACAATAACAGGCCATCATACCAAACACTCAGTAGCCTATTTGAACCACTTAATTACCTACCTAGCCCATCCCCAATCCTTCCAATAAGTTGATTCAACTAACACATTCCATTGAAATAGTGCAATATCCAACACACACTTTGGATATTAATCAAGTTTAACTTTCTTGAGGTCATGTTCTTCCATAACACACCTCACCCATAATCATAGAACACTTTAAACAAATTCCACTCCATACTAATCCACAATTACCCATAGCCAAGCCTAATCCATATTCATAAAAAATCAAAAATAAAATAACAATCCTCCTTTTCTAGATAGATTGAGCATATCACATCCTAAACAAGAACCTGAATTTGATATCCTAAGATAACTCAAGAATGTGTAAATCAAAATCTCACTCTTTCAAGTAATAAAGGATGTTCCTATCTACAATAAATTTTTTGAGAGCTATGTTTGAAAATTTTGGGAAGAAAGAAGAAGGATCCTAATATATTCTAGGTCATTGGCTAATTAATAGATATTATGTTGGGAAACATAATTCCCTAAAATATTCTAATCTAAGAAGTCTTGTAGTTAATGTTAGCATCCACAACCAACATTTTTTCAATACTTTAATTGACTTAGGTACAACCATTAACATGATGACCATGGAGACCATGTAGCAACTGAAGATTATCACTCTTCATCCAACACCTACTGTCCTCCAGATGACTGACAGATCAATTATTAAGCCTAAAGGAATTATTGAGGACCTTATTATCACTATGGATTCTTGGTGATATCCAACAAACTTTATTGTCCTAAAAATGAAGATAAATTTTGGGGGTTTTCCTCTCATCCTTGGTTTCCCATGGTTGGCTACCACTGATGCCTTTATTGGCTACAGGTCAAAAAAATGCTAATTTCCAACAAAAATGACACCAAGAAATTTGTGATGTATCCACCAAATCAGCCTTCCCTAAAGGATGGACCAATCCATTGGATTGATGACCTTGAAGAAGCTATCTCATTATAGAATCTCTATATAATTGATCAGAGTTCAGATCTACATGCCCAAGAAGAAGACATTGTCTTTACTGGTAACCTACAAAACACCTATCGACAGGATCCTATAACCATGAACCAATTGGACTATACACCATGCCCTCTTCAAAATACCTTTTTTGAGAATGATTTTATTGAAACTACAAGAGACATTTAGGCATTCCATCAATTACTTCTCCATTAATGCATTTATAATCCCTTAATCACCAATGTAGAGACCATGCTTTCTTTTAACAAAGCAAGTAAACATCTTGCCAAAAAAACCTCTCAACATTAGCACTTCTTTAACACCCCAGTAAGAAAATTAGTTACTTACATTTTTGAGAAGGCACATAACAATATTTCCCTAAGATTACCATGATATTAGAGGAATACCCCCATATTTATGCATGCACCACCTTTACATTAAAGAAGAATGCAAACTTATTTGTCAACCCCAAAGATGAATGAATCACACAATCAAATACATTATCAAAATTGAGTTGAAAAAACTCTTAGATTCAAGATTTATTTACTCTTTCTTAGATATTGAGTGGATATTTTCCCTAGTCATTATCCATAAGAAATGAGGTAAATGATGTATTTGTGTTGACTACCGAGAGTTGAATGCTACTACTAGGAAGGATCACTTTATCCTTCCATTTATTGATCAAGTATTGGATATGTTAGCAAGAAATAAGTATTTTATTTTATAGATGGTTATAATCAAATATTAATTGCTCCATAAGACAAAGACAAAACCACTTTTACTTGCCCTTGAGGAACCTAAGCCTATACCATCTTACCATTTGGTCTTTGCAATGCCCCAACTAATTTTTAATGGGCTATGTTGAGCATATTTTTTGATCTCTCCCATGACTGTGTTGAAATATACATGGATGATTTCAATGTATATGGGTAGACATTTGGAGAAACATTTACCAACCTAGATAAAGTTCTTCAACGCTGTCAGGACTATCAATTATCTCTGAGCAATGAAAAGTGTTATGTGCTTATGACTAAAGGGATTGTGTTAGGACATCACATATCCCCTATTAGAATTAAAATTGACCTAGAAAAAATAAGTATCATTAAGGATATACCCACACCAAAGAAGCAGAAGGATGTTAAAAGTTTTCTAAGACATGCTAGTTATTATAGATGATTCATCAAAGTTTTTGGTAAAATTGCCACCTTGTTATTTGGATTGCTAACAAAATATATTGAATATACATGGACTAATTATTATCAAAATGCATTTCATCAATTCAAAGACTTTCTCATAACAAATCTTATTCTAAGAGGACCTAATTGGAAGAATCCTTTTCACATTTAAATGGATGCATCTGATACCGCTCTAGGAGCTATCCTTGGCCAAAAAGATAAATCCCTAAGTTATGAAATTTATTTCATCAAAAATAATATTTAAGGGGTTAAACTAAACTACATTGTAATAGAGAAGGAATTTATCACCATCATCTATGCCATCAACAAATTTCAACACTACATAACAAGTTACCAAGTATTCATGCATACCGATCACACAACAATAAGGTATTTAATTAACAAACCTACTATAATAGGTAGGATAATTCATTGGTTACTTTTACTATAGGAATTTTATATTACCATTATGGACATACCTGGTAAAGAAAAATGTAGTAGCACATTTTCTATCTCAACCAAAAATGATGAGCACAGTCTTATTATTGATGATTCTTTTCTTGATGAACATTTATTTATTGTAAAAATTCAATCTCTTTGGTTCATAGATATTACTAACTATTTTGCTACAGGACCACTACCACAACATTTCTCATCTAGGGATAAACAACACCTAATCCAAAAGTGTATACATTATTCTTAGATTTAAGGATATCTCTTTATCACTAGTCCAGATTGAGTTATGAGAAGATGTATCCGAGAAGATGAAGCTTATGATATTCTTAGAGCCTAACATGATGAGCCATTTTTTTAAGATTCAATATATGCATACATACCCTTAAGGTAGGGAAACACCATATAATACTCCTTTAGGAAGGAATAACTCCATAATGTCTCTTTGAGGGGACAACCTCCAATATCCTCTTACAATAGAAGACTCAATGCTTACTTGATATCTTTACCATGATAATCATCTCCTATATATAGACATCTATCTAACCCATGGATGGGTAACCTCCTAATCCCAATGTAGGCTGACCACTACCCAATTTATTAATTCCACAAGTTACTCCATTATCCTAATATATTGCACTCATATAGCTAACTAGGGGGATGTGTGCCACATGTTGACATCTCCATCAACCCATATAAATTAATATATCATATCCCTAGGTACACAACATTACTTCCCTCCTTGACATGTTTCATCTCCGAAACATAGGAAGAAACCAAATAATGAGTGTACTTCAAATCATTGCACACTTGTCTCCAATATCAATCATCTAGCTATCCATATGTGATCTTGGTAGGTGATAGCTCTCTAAGCTTGTTTCCAAATTCCATTATGCTCCTAATTTCGTTCATGATCATAATAGGTATTCTTCCATGCATAGTCATAGTGATTTCCCCATTCATTCCATGTGCCATAGTGTTTTTTCTTTGGATCTAAATTATTTGAACCCTTCTCTTCTTCTTCTTCTTCTTCTTCTTCTTCTTTATCATCATTATTTTTTTCCTCTTCTTAAAATCACAACAAATCACTCAAAACAACTCAAAAAATTCTAAAATTTTGACTATACTTCTCTTATATCTTTGTATATCTCTAGTAAAAATTTTGAATAAAAACTCCAAACTGCCCAAATCAAAGCTCTGATACCAATATTAAGATTCAATATATGTATAAATACCCTTAAGGTAGGGCAACACCATATAATACTCCTTTAGGAAGGAATAACTCCACAATGTCTCTTCTGATATCTTTACCATGATAATCATCTCCTATATATAGACATCTATCTAACCCATGGATGGGTAACCTCCTAATCCCAATGTAGGCTTACCATTACCCAATTTACTAATTCCACAAGTTACTCCATTATCCTAATATATTATACCCATATAGCTAAGGGGATGTGTGCCACATGTTGGCATCTCCATCAACCCATATACATTAATATATCATATCCATAGGTACACAACACATGTGGGGGTCATTTTACTACCAAATAGACTTCCATGAAAGTACTTACTATTGGATATTATTAGCCTTCTTTACATAATGATGCCATAATGTACACCTATATATGTGATCAATGCCAATGTATGGGAAATGCCACTTTCTCTGATGAAATGTCATTACAACCACAACTAGTTCTAGAACCCTTTGAAAAATGGGGACTAGATTTTATAGGTCCCATTGATCATAAATCTAACTATAAGGAATACATACTAGTGTGCACTGATTATGTCATCAAATGGGTAGAGGTCAAAGCCTTAACCCATGCCCAAGATGAGAAGGTAGTTGAGTTCATCTATGAATCAATCTTCACCCATTATGGAGTTGTAAGAGAAATAGTCATATACCAAGGCCCAAAATTCACATCATACCTCATAGCTACCTTAGTAAAAGAATATGAAATAAAAGACAAGAAATCTACCCCCTACCATCATCAGTCAAATGGTTAGATAAAAGTGACAAACTAAGAACTAAAAAATATCTTCACTAAGACTATCAACCTACATAGAAAATATTGGTCAACTCATCTTCTAAAAGCAATTTGGGCTTATCAAATTACTTGAAAAATGACAATTGGTTTCACTCCATATTAACTAATTTATAGTAAAAAGCTTGTTCTTTCCATTGAGTTTAAACATAATATATTTAAAACAACACTTGATTTGGGCTTGGATCTTTCTTAAGCTCAACAAGACAAAATCATGTAGCTAAATGCACTTAATGAATTAAGAAAAACACTTAATCCTACTTAAATAGTTTAAAAACAATGTGTAGAATGGCATGACAAGAACATCATGACTAATAATTTCAAAGTAGGAGACTGGGAACTCTTTTTTAACTCTAAATACAAGGATCATAAAGGAAAGTTGTTGTCTAGATGACTTGGGCCTTATGAGATTAAATGAGTTTTTGACAATGGAGTTGTAAAGCTCACTACTATTGACTTTGTTCAGTTCCAAATACTTGTTAATGTCCATAGGCTCAAGTTTTACAAAAAACCATTTTCTAAAGAAACTCTCACTCGTTAATATTTTAAAGAACAACATCCATCTCTTCTTCATGAAGGAAATCAACCTGTTCCTACAATCAAAAGGTATTTATGTCAACCATTCACTAATATTTTATAAGAGTAATAATGCTTCCAATAGCCAAGAATAAGTCATTCCCAGTGGCTAGGTTCAAGCTGAATAAAATTCTACCCTCTAGATTCTTATGATTTCAGTTGAGTTTGGACTAAAAAATCTAAAAAATAAGCAAAAAAATCAGCAATGAAAATTTTTGGGCATTGTTGACGGATGTTATTTCAGAAAACCACGTCACTAGCTAATCAATATTCATTAAAAAAATAAAAATGTTTTGTTTTCCCTTGATTTTTCTTGCAGATTCATTCCTTTGGAGTAGAAATAAAATTTTCTTTGTGCTACAGGATGGAAAACTTGTCACCACAGGTAAAAAACTTGCCGCTACAAGATAAAACTTGTGGTTATAGGATGAAACTTGTTTCTATAGGACACATATCTTTCTACAATATGTCTTCCTACATTCCATCTTACATCAAAGAATTTGCTCCCATTCAAATTATAGCATATGCCACGATCACCACTTCACATCATCATTTGCATATATATGAAAAGTATTTCTGTAGGTAATACGACAGTTATTATATATTTATTTCCTATCATATATTTTAATTATTTTTAAAGATGATTAGACTTAATTCTATTAATGCACCATTTTATCCTCTCCTCATCATGCTTTCTTACCATATCCATCATTGTTGATGCGACCATTGAGACAAATGCTATTGTCACTCCTTACTCTTCCCATGAGTGTTTTGTGCACATAAACCTTCACCCCTCAAGAACAAGTGATAGATTAAGTTGGGGGGATATTTCTCATTAATTCAAAAGGATTATTTCAACTCTCAATGTATAAGTCATAAATCATTCTGCCATTTCCCAAAACCCATGATGTAATTATCCAAACCTACAACTTACATAATATGGAAGGTAATTTATTGAAACATGAACCACCGGATATTACTTCCTTGACCAATAGCCCCAAAATATTGGCCTTGTTTTGGCATATAGAATAGGTGTAGTGTTTTGAGAAAATATAGTTTATAGATGAAGGAATTAAGGAGGAGCTTTTTGGTACATTTCATAAAATTTTGACCATGGTAAAAGGGATGGAAGTAAAGCTAATGGAAATAACCATTAGCAAAGTAATGGGACTACCTAGAATAGGGGAGGAATGGTAAGATAAATATGATGCTGAGGTTGAGAGATGAAGGTTTAATAGAGTAAATAAAAAACTAGAAACCTCAAATTAGGGCACCATAAAGTTGTCTCTACTAGGACAACGGGATATGACTGCTAAGTTTATCTCCAAATATTTCATCTATGAAGGAAGGTATTCAATGCTGCATGATATACACTTCAATTTTTTGAATCATTTGTAGAATGAAGTGGAGATAAGTATTCCTAAATTTTTGCTTCAGATGCTCACTTAAAGGTCAAAGACTTTTCAAAAAGGTAATTATAAATCTCTCTCCCACCATTGTCTCATTTTGTTACTTGTTAAAGACTATTTGTAACGAACTAGACCCAACATCAGTTGGGAGGAATTTATCTACCTACCAAGAAATGAAGAGAGTGATAAAGAAGGAAATGAACTAGAAGAAGAATTAGACATTAAAGAAAAAATTAGAAGAAACCCTCCCTATAGAACCAAAATAACCTATGGAAGAAGGTATTCCTATAACACAAGAACTTGCATCAAGGTCTGAAAGAAATAAAAAGAGGAAACTTATTCTTTATCCTAATTCAGATGAATCTAAGGAGGAATTCCCATCTTCTTCCAAGAAAACCAAACTAACCCCCAATCTTCATAGATCTCATAGATCAAAAAGAAAAATGAGAACTAAGCCTTCTTCCATTATTCAAATAAATGAAGAATCTAGGGAAGAAAGGACTACCAGTAAAAATGAATCTATTGAGACTAAAATAGACAAAGAAGAATGTTCTCTAGTATTTCATCAAGAAGAAGCAAAACAATTTGAGCATAGTTTTTTTTCCATGAAAAGCCAATTGAGCAAAATCTTGAAGGAATGAAAGAAGGAGAAGAACAAATGGAACATAATATTGAAGAGATTCATGAGGAAGAACAAGTGGAACACAATTTTGAAGAATTATATGAGAAACCAATACAAGATGAAGTAGAACAAGAGTTTCATGAGGAACCTATGCATGAAGAAGTTGAATAATTAGAGTAACCTACTATAGAGTAGGTGTAATTTTCCACTCTTGAGAAAGCCTTACAAGACATTAAAAAATTAAAGAAGCAACTACAAGATCAGTCTAGTGGAGGTTTGGATGCACTTGCTAAAATAACTTATTAGTTGCAGCCCTTAGTAAAAGATCACCCTATAGATAACATTCCATAACCTTCTATAGATGTCAATCAGTAAAAGGGCCCTAAAGATACCCCTGAGGTCAAGTATCACTCCTATTTTTCAATATATTCTAAACTATTAAATTGGATAGATAATAAATTTAAATATATGAAGGAATTAAGGAAAGAAAATATGAAATTGAAAGTGAAAAATAATTTGAAAGAAGAGATCATCACCAAACTTAAATAGAAAGTTGATGATATGGCTGGTATAACACAAGAACTCCTTGATTACAGGCCTCCTAAAAAAGTTTATTCAGTTTATCTTGAAGAACAATGACACAAGTTTAGATTTATGATAATTTATTATGATATGCCCCTTGAAGTTATTAATCCCCTTTCCTTCTTTTCCATTTATAAAGTAAGTTTGCATGAAGAACACACACAATTGGGGGATTTATACTTGCATAATTATGATGTTCCATATGATAGAGAATGAAATCCCAATTTATATGTTGGAGATGTCCAATTACAATCATTTGCATCATATTTGTTAAATGAATAGAAAAGAGGAAGAGAAATACTAGAATACAAGACAAAGGAAGATGAAAGTGAGTTATTTATTAGGGATGAATCAATGACACCTAATGTTTTATTAGTTGAATGGGATAATATCATGTTAAAGAAAGAATTCATAACTTGGTTTGGATAGAAATGTGATGAGGTTAAATATTTTTATTTGGGGTTGATAACTTTTACTGGTCCTTCAGCCAAAGAGTCTTGTATCGAATGCTAGATTGAGCTCACTACTACATAAAAGAAGAGGGAACCCTATTACCCTTTTAATTTAAATGCATCATTTACTAGACCATAAAATACATTCTTATTGCAAGTGACATGGGATCAAAATTATTAAACCTAAATTTATAGCCACCCCTATTTTGGTATCCTATTCTAGATTGGTAGGACAAAATCTTGGTGGATTAATCCTGAGAAGCCAAAAGCTAGAAAATATTTCAATAGAGGCAAGGTTTTTATGCTCATATTTCCAAAGGGCACTATAGAACCCATGGATTTTAGAGTTCTTTGTGAACTTAGAATGAAAAAGTATGGTGCTTGAGGTTGAGTAAGAGCTTAAGTTAGCAGGTGTAATGATCCCCATAAATGTCATGTTATTGTGTCCATCTATTGTGCTCATCCTGTTTGTTTACCATGCTTTTGAAACACTTTTCTATATAACTTCCTACTTTCATAAACCATATAACATTATGTTTTCAAACTCTCTTAAATAGTTAAAATTATGTATTGAAATTAAATATATGATGGTTGTCTATTACTTTAGGATGATTTTTCTATGTATGTGTTTTGAATATGTTTTGAAGAAATAGGTATATAGCATGGAGCATCTTAAAAAAAAAATTAATCTCATTACATAGACCATCTTGTAGCCACTACCTGACCAAAGCTGTAGATGAATAGATTTTGATTCTCTTCTAACTAACTCTAACCTCCATGGATCTCAATAAGGAAGTGGTTGAAGAATGAAACAACCCTATTTGTCCTGCAATAAAGTCACAACATTCACATAAATAATGTCTTTTAAAAAAAAAACTAATTTTAGTTATTCAAATTCAAATGTATCCTAGAAATGAATGTATATATTATTTTTCATAAAATAATCTCCTCTATGGTATATAAATATGTAGCAACAAAGTTGAGGTATATAGAAAATAGTAGATGTTGAGTAGATATTGTTAGAAGTGCAATGTGTTAAGTAATTATGATTGTAACTTCATGAAGTAATTCATTGCTACACTTTCAATTAATATGAGTGATCAATTCTAAGTTTAATATAGAGTTATAAAAAGAAGGGTTGAAGCTAGATTTGGAAGGAAGAAGGGCCCACTTTAGAAGGCTACATAATCAATCCAACCCATCTAGTTAGTTAATCATGTTATTTGATTTCTTTAAGCATTATATGTTTCATTTTTGAATTGTTTGAATTACATTCTTGTTTAAGATTAATTTTAGGAAGCTTCCCATGCATAAGCATTTATTTTACTGTACCTTTTTATGTTTCATTTCAAGCTTTTCATTTACTACACTTTATCATCTTAGATACAATTAGTATAATGTCAAATTAGAGATTGAGTGTGCACATATAGTGGCATCATCTTATCAAGTCTACATCCTTGGGTTGACATTTAAATAAGTTAAAAGGTACAAATCTATGGTTACTCTCCTTATTCATTTTAATCAAGAGAAGTATGTCTAATTTTGAATCAGCTGTTGGCTAGTAGGAATATGGTTATAATCAATTTGTGCATCCATTATATCATAACATGGATTGTATGTAACTCCAATGTAGGTGAAGCTAGACATATCAACATAGATGATGAAAACTTAAAAAAAAAAGGGGGTTAGAGGTCTGTAAACTCTTAAAAACTATGTCAAAAAGATAAATGGTTCAAACTTGGTCGAACTTGGTCAAAAGGGTGGAGTTGTATCTCCAAACAATGATTTGATTATGGAGCTTATCTCAAAATGGTTTGAGATAAGATTTAGCATAAAATATTCTAACATCAAATGTCTAATGTTAAATTTCATACACACAAAAGGTTAAGCATATGAATAAAAACTAGCATGTCAAAATTATAAGCCAAAGTGTTCCAAATATGGTCTAAACTAAGAAAGGGAAAAGAGTCGCTAGGTCTTTTGTCTAAACACAGAGTCAAAAGCTAGATTCAAATAGGCTATTCTATGGATTTTATCCAAACGATGTCAAAATCTAGGTTTAAAATAAGGATGATGTTGATTTGAGTTAATCTAAGAAATTTAGAACAACTTTGATATAAACTTGATACACATAATCAAATATAAACATGATCAGTTGGTATTAGTCACAAAGCAAAAGGCTTTTGAACAAAGGTTGTGTTCTCAAAAATAAAGACACAAATAATGATGAGGACAAGTTCTAAAAAAACAAACAATAAATAGTCATCAAGTTTAAGTAATCAATTGACCAAAGTTATGCAACCCAAATGTATCGACCTCATGAATTGAGGTTTAAATATAAATCAATAAATATTTGAATCCAAACTTGACAAGGTTAATTGAAAACTCAACGTTGAAGACTAAGATTTGACAAAACAAGATGGACAATATTGGATGCATGACGGTGCATGAACAAGGTCCAAATGGTATATGTTACATGGTTTTTAAAAAATGGTTTTGGAATAAGTCAAATGAGTTTTGAAACAATTGAAGCATTGTAATAGCATATGCATGTTATAATGATATGATCAATGTTTTATTTCAAATAAAATTAAGGTCACAAACTTGATAAATGATTTGGGTAACATAATGGTACCCTTATCAGTCAACTAACATGCACACAAACAAGTTTAGAAAAAAAATTGCAAGGCACAAGTGTGGTGTAAAAAGGCCATCATAACACCTCTTTAAACAAAAGAGTGGCATATAGACAAATTGGTTTTGACATGGTTTATTAAAAAATACATTATTTTTAGTCTCAAAACACAAGGCAAGAAAATGAAAAAATACAAATAAATCATCCAAATTCCTATGAAGGGTATGACAAAGTGGGGTTGACTAAAACTAATTAGTTTTTTATCATTCTATATGGATTAGATGCACAATAATTTCACATAAAAATACAAAATAAGCAACACATTAATTAGGTATGTGTCACTTGGCTTGTTGTAAAAAGTTATTTCCCTTTTTATAACCACTACATCCATTGCTCACTTAGTATAGTGCAATGTCCAATGTGCTCAAACATCCTAGGCTTATCCCCAATGATAGAAGATATTTTAACCATTAAAACCACCATCCTAGTGGGGAAATCTCAATTTATATACCTCCGCCACCCCCCACCAATGGAAAGGGGTTGAAGACAATGTTAGGAGGTGAATTCTTGGGTCAAGGCTTCCCTATATAACTTATGGGAGGTGATGCAATCCCCCTCACAAGCTAAGATGAATGAAATAAAGACTAAGTAAAAGAAATTTAAAGTTTATTTATAGATCACCCAAGACATGTGGGTCTTGGGGAGAGCCTTCAAAACTTCTCTTTTATGCCTTTGGACTAAGGCACTTTGTAATGAACTTTGTGATTTTGATCCCATAATTTCCTTATAGGGGACGGGGGGAGAACATACATGCATAACTCCCTATTTACTCAAACAAATCTAATCTAGGAAAAAAATGATAATAACTTTGAAAAAACTTGAAGTGTGTTCAATTTTAAATCACTTAAATGAAATGTGTGGTAATGTTCTTTAGACCCTTGGCTTTAAGATGTAAAAACTTGTCAATAACAACTAAAAATTTTTTAATAAAAACATCTAAGTGTTTCTTTAAGCACCCAAAATTAATGTTCCTAATCCTTTTTAAGCACGTAAAAAGAGTTTAAAAAGACTAGATTAAGCTTGTTTAGATCCTTTTTTAGATTGGACCTATAAATAAAAACCCAAAATTTTGTTTAGCCTTTTGAGTACTTTTCCAAATAAGATAAACAACTTTGTAAAATGAGCTCTCGAGTTTCACATAGTGTAATCTCGCTACTCTGTGAAACCGTGACTTAGATATTCAATATCACTACTTGGGTTAGTTTAACATAAATACACAATATCACAAATAAGGATAAAAATCCCATTATTCAAGTTAATAATCCCATGAGTTATAATACAATACCACTACTATGAGAGTTACAGAATTATCGCTTAACCATTAACATTTTACTGACAATATTGTGACTCAATTAGGCAATCTTGTGATTTGGGTTGATAATCCCACAAGTTGGGTTGTCAATCTTGTGACTTAGATAGGAAATCATATGACTTTTAGGTCATGATATTATATTATTAAAATTATCCAATCATGGTATTATAATATTTATATTATCAAGTAATGAGGTTGCAATATCATTACTTACGAGTATTGATATTGTAATATACCTATGGAATCTATAGATAGAATCAAGGTTAGTTTACAAAACATATTTTAAACACAATATCATGACTTAGAATGATAAATATGTGATTATGTGAGTTACAATTTTGTAGTCTAGTGGACAAAATCATGAATTCTATACAAACAAACTTTTGCTCAAATTTTTACCTTCTTTGCTTCCACACTCCAAGATCCTACATGAAAATGGTTAGTAGTTTACTTGTAGGTAATTTTTAACCAAATTTATGATGCTAGGTCCTCCCAAGTATGCCATTTGTGAACATAGGATTGTAGTAGAGAGATATTAGTATAGTGTTAGTGAATGAAATCAAAATCAAAATATAACACACTAATGTTAATACCGTAAGCCTATCTCAAGGGAGAGCATAATAATAATACCAAATGAGAAACACAACTAGAAGGTAAAAGAAATGCTTCACCTTCCTTGGATGCTCCAAATATCTTTTTGAATTGGCTTGCTTGGCTTCTATTCAATGAGTCTTCATCAATGGAGGCTTGGCTATCTCCTCTTCTCCTTGGCACCTTTGTGATGGATTTGGCTTGGCTTGGCTAAACGATTTGGCATTATAACACTAATTACAATAGTTTGAGGGATATTTTTATCATCATAACTTTACATCAACGAAGATTTTAAATTCAATAGGCAAAGCCTCCTATTTATAGATTTTATAAAATGATCAGAATGAACCTGAACCATCCATCTCAAGATGAAGATGTGTGGCTAAGGATCCATTCAATTTTGAAGGATAAATTCAATAAATGCCCTAATAAATATTTGGGATAAAGAAGCAATAAAGAGGCATATAATATCTTAATGAGGCATGTGAGGGCTTAATGAGATATTTTATGCATTTATGGCCTAGGGATGTCTTCCCAAGAAATGATGTTATTTGATGATGTAGTTATTTAATATCAATTTATAAAAATAAATATTTAACAACTTCCATGGAATTTTTAATTAGACTCTTGATTCAAATTAATTATCTTTAAACATGATTTGTCATTTTGATGCAAATCTTGGTAATTGATGCACAAATTGATCAAAATGTCATATTATTGGCTCAAAATTTGACTAAATTAGAATTAGAAGGTGATGTTAGATGCATTAGATCCATTATTCCTTTTAGGATGTCATCAACACAAAATAACCAAGGCACATGTATCATTTAAAAAAATTGGTAGAAAATAGTGATCTAGAGCACCTAAGTGCAAAAATGTCATTTTAACTTGAAATGATCTGATCAAAGTTAGTTGTCTCATAAATTGCATTGCCTCATTTAGTGATACTCTAGCCAAAATTTGCACTTGTATAGAATAATTTCAACTCATTTAATATGTTTTAGTGTTTTAGGATCAAATTGTGCACTTTGGTATAAATTGGTCAAAAACATGGATAAAGGTCATTGGTGGCCACTTTTAGGTGTCTACATATACCATGGAATAATTGGTAAGATACCTCATATTTTGTAAGCTTGTTTAAGACATGGATGGGTAGCCTGAGGTGTTGGCCTTGGGTTCCTTCAACTCTAATGATGGTTCAATCTAGATAGAACCATATGTCCTCAATGGATTCAATTGATTTCTTGACCAAAGGACTAACTCTTAGCATTGGAAGCCTAGTTGTGACCTTAGTTAAGGTTGGATAGGTATAGTCATAGATAAAATGGATGTAGTACCTGTATTTGAATATGTGTAGTATTGAATAATATTGGGAGACCATTCGTGTCCCTTTAGGTGACCATTCTATAAGATTGGGGATCTTGGTGGTGGAAATCAAGGCATCCAACAAGTATGACATCATGTAAAATTGGCCCCTAGTCCTTTTCTTGACTATGGAAATCTATTTATACAAGAAGGTGTTAATGACTTCACCAAGAGGAGGGGTGAGATCCCTTTCAACAATAAAATATACCAAAGGCACCTAGATTGAATCCACAAAGGTGGTGTTTGGATTTCCACATAGTCTATTCATTAAGGTCATAATCATCCTAATCCTAGGTCTAAATTGGCTAATTGGGATGTTTCCATTGAAGTTTAAGAATACATGATTACCAAAATATAACCATGGGGTAAAGATGGTCTTTAGGTCATTTTCTTTAGGACAATTATTTATAGAGGTCATGTCTATTTGGGGCTTAGGTGGTTTATAATAATTCTCAAAAGCTATGGCTGAGACATAAGCTATACTTTTATGAGTGTGCTCATTAATTAACATGCCTTTATCAATCTTGTAATCTTAAAAAATAGGAGATAGAACATCAATACAATGTAGTACCTCAGGCTTGGCCACTACAAGGTGTAGGCTTATCATCTGAATAACCACTTTATCATAATATCTCCTTCTCACAAATAAGTTCTTTTCCTCTTCTTTTGTGATGATCGGATGCTCATCGATGGTCCGTAATATCTTGGACCAGTTATTACCTCCCATGTTTAGGGTAGTGGCATTAAATTTTATATCCTTAAAGACTCTCCCCTTGGCATTTAAAGCTAAATAGAGATTTGTATTTTCCCTTGAAGTGACTTTTCAAGTTGTCATGGTCTAAAATAGATATAATTTTTTGTTGGTGGACTGCTCTCAGCTCTAGATTAAATTATGCTTGTTTAGATGACAATTTACTTTTTTGGGATCGATTTGTGATCAATATAGGGTCAAATTAGGGTTTTTTTACATGTTAGGGTTTTTTAATATTTAATGGTGGTGGTTATTTGCACTTAAGTGAGCTTTGTGCCTTAGATTTCATTCAAATCCTTGTATTTATACCTTTACCCTTTTTGAGCCCAAAATATCTTCAAATTTGTGATTTTATGTCTATGTGGCATTTTTATGGGAAAATTTCTCATTAATGCCTAAAAATTGATTGTTTCCTTTTGAAAAATCTACTTTTATTTTGCATTGTTAGATTTCTTTTCATAGATCAATATTATCTATTGATCTTGATCCCTTGAGTTGAACATCATTGGTCACTATATGTATTTGGCTCCAAGGTTGTGCTACTTGGAAGTCATGTGGGCCTTATGAGCTCTACACCTTACCAATTCTGTAATCTCACACACTTTCACTATGTGGCCTTATCAGGTTTGCTTTAAGGCATTTTTACTTTTCAATGTTGATTATGCATCATTAGATCTAATGAGTATGAATCAATACAGACCGTTAATCTTTGAAAGATGCACAGGATTTAATTTATACTATGCACCAAAATTATGCCACTTGGTAGTGTTGTAAGCCTTTTGAGATATATATTCTATCAATCTTGTGAGTTAACATGTTCTCACCATGTGGTATTCTTGCATTAACTAAGAGATTAGTTGAAAATCCTTGACTCGACATGCTCTATGATCTAGTTGTACACACTTGAACATGTATTATTTATTCTTAGTAAGGTTATTAATGTTTAATTAGGGTCTATAGTTTGACTTTTCAGCATTGATCTCACTCCATTCGATCATCCTCATCTGATTGAATGTGATTTGTTGATCATGATCTAGGTAATCAAACGTGATTGGTTCCTGTAATCCTAAAATGGATTAAGTGACCTTGGGAAATATAAAAAGTGGATCAAAGTTATAGACTAATGTTTTTATTCATATTAATAAATATGAATAAAACTTTAGGCTAAAGTTTTTTCACTAGGTTAAAATTATGGTAAAAAGGGGCCCATGCTTAGAAAAATATAAAATCTTAGCCTAAGCTTGTAACATAACAAAAAGGATCCTTCAAATAAAATTCATGGCATAAGGTTTTATCTTAAGGTTTTATTGTATTAAAAAATACATTTAAAACCTTAGGGTAAAGTCTTAGACTAGGTCTATATAATAAAATAGGATGCTTTTTGTCTTAATATTGATCTTACATTATTGGATCTTAGCCATCTGAGTGAATGCAGATCATCGATCTCGATCCATGGGGTTGAGTGAGATTGGTCCCATGGATCAAAATCTTAGACTTATTAAGCCCATCTTGGACTATTTTATTATGTTCACTCAAGTAAACATGGATTTTTGATCATGTAAACAATCACAATGTTTAAGTTATGACTCAGAGGTATATGTAACTTAGTATAAAATCTTAAGACTATGGTATTCTTTATGTTAATAAACACAAATGAGACTTTAAGAGTAACATTTTAGTCTAAGTTATAACAAAAGGACCATGTATTATTCAGACCAAGTTTAGGAACATAATAAAAGGACCCTGCAATGATAAATGTAGACAAGGTTAAGGTAAAATGGAATAAGGGACTTGGGACATAAAGGGGATCAAGAATATAATTTTTAGATTGAGGTTTGGTCATTTTGAAAAATATGAATAAGCCTTAGTATAAATATTGAAATAATTCTATGGCATTTTAAAAGTGTTCCCATGTGAATTATTCTTACCAATTTTGAATATGGTCCAAAATAACCTATGTTAGGGTTTCTTGAATGAGGGTTTCAAGAAATTTTAAACATAGATTTAATTTGATTTTATATAGACCGAAGGCTAGTAAAATCCCAAGTTGGGATTAAACTATAAAATCCAAGCATATTTCATTCAAGGAGGGTTCCATTAAACCTGCAACTTGAAACATGAAGAAAAAATGTTATCAAAATTAGACAAGGTCAAACCAAAGCCATGAACAAATAATCCAACCAAGTCAAGATGTAGATGATCTTCAAATAGAAGTTATGTGAAAATATGTTAATGACACTCTAATCAAGTGGATTTTCAATTTTAAGGTATAAATCTACATAATTTATCACAAGGGTCCCCATTTTTTAGAAATGGGGGTATGTTGACCTTAATAAATGGTGACTTTTTGGGAAACATAGCAATATATTATAATTAAGAAAACCTAGTTTAAAAAAATAACTAAATTACTTATTCCACTTGATTAGTGTCATTATCAAGATTAGTTCATGCTTAAAACAAGTCTTGTACGTATAGAATTAGGATCAAACATCAAAACTTAGCCATGTTGTGTGTGTGATTTGATATTGCTTACTATTTACCATGGGATATAGGGAACAAATTCCATATTTCATGCCTTTAAACATTAACATTAACCTTCAACATATTTGGATATTCATTAAGAACCATGATTTAGTTTAGGGAAGGCTTGGATATTACTTTGTTGTCAACTAGGCATCCATAGCCTTGATAGAGATGCCTTTGGTTCCATTCAAGGCCTTTCTCCACTGCCATCTAGGTGTCCATAACCTCAAGGATATTACCAAAATCACCTTTGCATGGAAATATTCTGATTTTGCAATAAGATCTTATCTTTTTATTTCTTTATTCATTTTTGGCTTTCTAGCAAAGACTGGGAACCAAATTAGCCATGTTTGGAGATTTGGTCAAGTGTTTGATCCTAATACAATCACCTATGGTTTTAGCCTTTGTCCTAGACAAGGATGTTTGTTAATTGAAAACATATTGTTTTATAATTATGCAATCTTTCATCCCACATGTGCAATCCTTCTTAAAACTAAGTTTAAATCAAAACAATGTTAAAAATAGTATGAAATAATTAACCTATCCACTTGTCCTTACTAGTTTCTCAAAATTATAACATTAAGCTCCTATTTCAAACCCATAGTCAACATATGCTTAAGATTCATACTTGCCTTTCTAAACTATGGAGTTCTTGAGTATTTATGTGAATTTTGAGTTGAGGGCTATCCAAAAGGACTTATTGAAATTGAGGAACAAAGCAAGAGAAAGTAAACAAATATGTATAATCACTATATATAAATAAGGGACAGGAAGGAAAGAATGAGAAAGAAATTAAACTAAGCCCTATATTAATTCCATAAAGTACTTACCTCCAGGATCAAATGAAAAGTTGTTTATCCTACCAAAAATATTGAGGCATGATTATTTCCACTTAGTGGCCCCTCCTTGCATATATGACCATTTGCATGCTCGTGTCTTCTAGGTGATGTAGCTTGGTTTCCTATTTCCATTCTCTAGTAAATAGGTTGAAGATATGGTTTTAGAACCCAATAATCTTCCTCACAAATTCTTCTACGTTGTAGCAAGAGTGTTAGTTCTACTTCATCCATAGATAAATAGTGGCTTATATCATCTTCACTAAATAATGGTAGATTAGCTAGTATCCTTAGACTGATGTCTTCATTAGGTTCTTTTTGAGGTGGAAATGGACTAATCTTTGCAAAAAAATATTCCAAGTCATCCCAAAAGGATTCTTCGTCTTGATCAATTGAATGATGTTCATATGGAATCTTACCATCAGAAACATGATGGTCCCATAGTTTGGACCTTTTAAAGAATTCATATGACAATTCTTGATCTTTTTCACCATATTAATCTTCATCCTCAATGAAAAAAGGTTGTTCTTCTACCTAATTGAGTTCTAGCTCATCTAGTTTTGGGATTTCTCATCTAGTTTTGGGATTTCTAGGACAACATTGCTCTCTTGGAACACCTAAATTTCTTTCAATAAATCCTAGTGTAATTACTACTCATGGTCATCTTCTTTAGCAGTATCTTTTATTACATCAGTGACTTCATATGAAGTGTTCTCATAGTTATCTTCTAAAGAGAAGTCAGCTTGTATTTGATCTTATTCATGGGATTGTTCATCTTAAAGAGTTGTTCCTTCTTCCATATTATCTTTAGGTTCACTTTCCTCTTCAAATGGAAAATCAAAATCCTTTGTCATGAAAGCTTGAGATGTTTTTACGAAGCCAGGTGTCCCTACAATATTGTCTTGGGTAGGCAAAATTTTAGTTGTACCCCTTTCACATTGAGATGCTTAAAAAACATTACAATGATTAACTAAATCCTTATCACATAAATTCATTTGTATATTTTTAGATGATACATTATTTTTTTCATCATGAAACTTATTTGGAGGCCCATTGAACCTTTGATAAGCATAGTTTTTGTTAGAGCCCTCTCCTATATTTCTTATCTATTTTTGTAACTAAATAAAGTCAGTGCTTAGTTTTTGGACCATTTATAATATCAAGTTATTTGAATTTTTTAGTGTCTTAGGCTCATGAACTAGAGCATTACTACTAGCTGTGGGTATTAGAGTTTCTTGATTTTGTGGATGAAGCCCACTAGAAGTGTTATTCAAGAACCTTAGGTTTTGGCTAGGATATGGATGACTCAATAATAATTGGTTCCAAAGTAGAGGTTGGTTCAAAGTAGGTATATTTTGAATTGCATTGGGGGTGGAGTATGCCATTTAACTTTGGGGTTTAATTTGGTCATTAATGATCATAGCTTCAACATAAGCTAATGCTAATATATTGATGACATTTTCAGATCTTTTCAAGAAAATAAAGATCATAGGGTCTAAGGTATCTTTGTAAATATCTAAATCCAAATCCAAATCAGGTTTATATGGGGCCATGGTCCTACTAAACATCTTTTGTAACCTAGAATTATAGGCTATTATGGTCTCATTTAAATCTCTCTTAACTATGATGAACTATTGGTAAAGGGTGTATGGAATGATAATTTTGCCAAATTGATCAACAAAAATATTATTAAAGTCATAATCACTAATAATGTAATTCTCAAGTAGGTTAAGAAACTAATCATATGTAGTATCTCTGAAAATGAATGGGAACAATCTACATGATACATCTTCATGAACTATATTTAATAATCTCAAAGTAGCCTTGAATGATTTAATATAGTTCTTAGTAATGATAACATTATTGGGATTAAAATAAAGCAAATACCTTTTAGGGTTTCTTAGTAAGTCATGTGCTTGACCAAGCACATTGATAGAAGAAACACCTATCTAAGCCATACATTGAGCACATAAGCACCCTAACTTGGTGAATTTGGTTGAGACCTTGAAATTTTATTCTCACCTCAGTCTCCCTTCTACAAATTTTGGCTTGTGACCTTGAAAACTTAAATGCAAGGAATACACAGAGCATGAACTACCTTTACATGAATATCGATGGATATTCAAAGAATATCAATCTTTGGCTAAAATAATTCCAAATACTCATCTCAAATAATAAAAATCAATGATCTATACACAATTATGCTCAAAGGAGCACAAATATACAACAAATACATCAATATTTGATCAAAACACACCAAAATTAGCAAAGATTTTACAAATTCATAAAGATTTGATTGGCCCTCCTTCTAACATCAACTAAGTTATGCTTGTTGATGCCTAAATGTGTATCACATGTGCCTAGAGTGTTTAAGAACACTTCTCATTTTATAATTCATAAGAACTTAATGCATGAGTTACAAGTTATGATAATCCTATTATCTTTGATGGAATAGAGGCAAAGTAAGTGGAATGTTTCACAATATTTATAATGTTTGGTGGTTGGGAACCACCATGGATAGATAGTGGATCTATGCAAAATATGAATTATTTATGATGAGAATAGTGAATTATGATCAATAACTAATCTAAGATGGATATTTATAATGACAATTAAACTAGAGTGAATTGGTTAAAAAGGAGTAAAAGGAAGGGTAGGGAAGAAAAGAGATGGTGTTGATCTTCATTCCAAATATTATGACAAAGTTAAAATATCATCCAGGCATGCACTTAACTAATGTATAACATGAAGTAGCATAATCGCAAATCCTATTACACATCAGGCAAGCTTCTAAGGAAGGTAGAAATAATGCAAATAAGAACTAGGCTTAATTTAAATATTTACCCTACAGACAAATAACATTAACCCAAATGCAAGAAGAGTAAGAAAATGAAATGAATCTAATGAATTTCAATCAACCTCACATTGATACAAGTTAATAACTCTACAATTATAGGTGCACACCAAGAATTCATGAGAACCATTCAAATCTGGAAGTTAGAAAAAACAAGTGAGAGAGAAGCCATGATAGAAAACACATAGACAAATACTAGACAATCTTTATAGAATTCCTTGCTTATAGTTATTACTCAATATTTACAAAGTAATTTGGCTCTAATAACTCCCTCCCTTTTTAAAAATGGTAATACTCCTTTTATAGAATGTGAAGGTAGTATACCGATTAGTCATATCCAATTACAAAAGTATGGGTGTCAAGGACAATTGTCCTTTTACAAAGTTCTAGAATACACTAGACTTTTCCTTATGGACTAACCTATAGGAAATGTGATTTATAATTTACACATGCCTTTATAAAAAAATATTATATTTTTAAATATTACAATGCTTTTTTAAAATAGAATATCTTAAGTCAACTCGCTTGACTTTGGGCCCTTTATGTTGATGAAGTCCCCTATTACTATTGTATTATCTTCATTGCTATATGGTGTTGTTCATCAATTAGCTTCAAATTAACAATGTGTTCCATGAAGATCTCATCCTCCTAATTAGATAGGTCTCCAAAGTTACTATCATTTCTTCCCAAACTATTATAATGATTTTTTAGAATAGAACATCTTAAGTCAACTCACTTGACTTTAGGGCCTTTGTGTTGATGAAGTACCCTATCGATATTGTATTATCTTCATTTCTATCTAGTATTGTTCATCAATTAGCTTTAATTTAACAATGGGTTACATGAAGAGCTCATCCTCCTGATTATGTAGGTCTCCAAAGTCCCTATCATTTCTTCCTAATGCCTCTTTAATGCTCCTAGCTTCAACAATATTTTCTTCTACTATTAGGATCATACCCATGACCCTTATATTTTCTATTATAGATTTTCCTTGTATTTTTATCCTCACTTCCTACATGAGCTAGGTGGTTATGTGTTTAAATTCTAAATCTATGATGAGGCCCATGGAGCTGAGTGTAGTTGGTTTGATGATTATGATTCCAAGGAAATGTTCCATCCTATCTAGTAGCTCCTTGTCATCCCTAAGGAATCTTTCCAAAATTTTAGACCATGTGTTAAATATTTTGACCTTGTCCATAAGTAATCTTATGACTCTATTCAAATGAGCTAGGTCGATGGTTTTGAAACTGGGGATTTGATTTTCCACCAAGATGTTGATCAATTCCTTCATTTTGTCCCTTAAAATCTGCTAATGAGTAACTAAGTCCTTGGCTACTGCATCTTATTAACCCAATACATTTTGTATATACTTTGTTAACTTTAATAATTTAAACATATCATATAAATATTCATCAAACATCTTAATCATAGAATTAGGAACTGACAATATGGCTTAGCTTTCTAAATTTTCCTTTTGCCTCTGTAGATTCTCTCTTTGTTCCTACATGCCCTTGATGGCATCTTATAAATGTGTTGATTGATATTGGGCCAATTCAAGCACATTTTCCTCAAAAATAGGATTCTAACCTAGCCTTTGTCTTTTAACAGGGGTTAATCCAATGAATGGTTCCACTTTCTAGAAAGTGAACTCTTCTCCACCTATCATGGCCTTATTTTTAGTGACTCTTTATAACCCATCTATTTTTGTGTCAAAACTGACACCAACTAAATATTTTGTCACTTGAGGAGCATGGTTTTCAATCTGAGTTCCAATGGATTCTCTGAGATTAGTCATCCTTCATTCTTCTTCCTTTTGTAGAGCAATTATCCATGGTTTGAGTTCATCATGGATAATTATGTTGACTTTTTTAGTAATGGCCCATGGAAGATGTAGAGTAGGAGCCTTTTGTAACCTACCATATAAAAACCATTTATGGATAATTGGACCTTGGATTGGGTTTTCATCACTGAAGAAGTTGACCTCACTCAAAGGACGAGTGAAGGTTAACATGGGTCTCTTCTTCCCTATTGGAACCAATGCTAGCTCAAATTTTCTCTTTGGGATATTTACTAGAACTAAACCCAAAGCCAATTCTTTCCCCTTATCCTTCTCTACCTTCTCAGCATGGGACTAACGTTCTTCCTCTTGTACTTATTCCTCATTAGATTTGCAGGCACTAACTAGTGCCTTTAGGACATCTTCCACTGTCTCTTTAGGATCTAATGTTATTATATCAATTTATTCAACCTATGATCTTAGGTTCTTATGCCTAGGCTGAAGAAGAATTAAATTCACTATGTCTCTTTTATTTTAGCCTTAGTGCCTCAAGATTTTTAATCTCTATTTATGGTTGTGGAGTTTTGGATGACTCTCCATTGAGCAAATGGTATTATCTAGATCCCAACTTCCACTTGTCATCACTTCCTTTTTGTTCCCTTTTCATCCTAGCTTATAGAGTGATGTTGAACTTCTTCAATCTTGTCAAAACTTTGGTGAAATAAGATGACTTTGTGTGCATTATTTCATAGACTCTAGGTTGGTGTTCATAGGTCAAATTGATCCCCTTTTCCTTCAATTTCCCCATAACTCTTCTTGGGATCCCATTGTCCTAGTTCATCATGTTATAATCTAAAAAAGCCCCTGTGTTTAGAGGTAGCCTCAATATTATCCCATTAATGAAATATGGTCCTTTAAATATTAATTGGGAGGTTGTGGAGGATTATTTTCCTCTTGGTTCTACACAGATTGTCTATACCATGAAAGAATTGGTAAGCTACCTCTTGCTCTACAAGCTTATTGGGGCAATGGATGGGTATCCTGAGGGGTTGGCCTTGGGTTCCTTCAAATTTTATGATGGTGTAATATAGATAGAACCATATGTCACTAATTTATTTAATTTATTTCTTGACCAAAGGACTAACTCTTACCATTTGAAGCCTAGTTATGGCATCAGTTAAGGCTAGATAGACACAGTCATAGATGAAATGGATATGGTCCAAGTATTTAAATATGTGATGTTTTGAATAATATTGGGAGACTATATGTGTCCCTTTAGGTCACCATTATCTAATACTAGAGATCTTGGTGGTGGCAAGCAAGGTATACAGCAAGTATGACATCATGTAAAATTAGCCCCTAGTCCTTTTCTTGACTATGGAAATTTGTCTACATAAGCAGGTTCTAATGACTTCACCAAGGGGAGGGGTGAGATCCCTTTAAACCATAAAATATACCAAAGAAACCCAAATTAAATCCATATATGTGGTCATTATATTTCCACATATTTTATTCATCAAGGTTATAATCATCATGATCCTTGGTCTAAATTGGCTAATTGGGATGTTGTCATTAAATTCTAAAAATACTTGATTACCAGAATACATCAATAAGATAAGGATGGTATTTAGGTCATTTCATTTATCCTAATTATTAGTGGTCATGTTTATTTTAGGCCTAGGTAGCTTATAATAATTCTTAAAAGGTATGGCTGAGACAAAATCTATTCTTTTATGAGTATGCTCATTGACTAACATGCCTTTATCAATCTTGAAATATTTTAAAAATAAGAGATAAAACATCAATATAATATATTACCTTGAGTTTTTCCACTATAAGGTATAGGATTATCATTTGAATAACCACTATGTTATAATATCTCCTTCTCATAGATAGGTTCTTATCCTCTTCCTTTGTGATGATCGGTTACTCTTCGATGATATAGAATAGATTGAACTAGTTATTGTCTCCAGTGTTTAGGGTGGTGAAATTAAATTTTGTATCCTTGAACTCTCTCCCCTCAACATCTGAATGCAAATAGAGCTTTGTATTTACCCTTGAAGAGCCTCTTTAGGTTTCCATGGTCTGAAATAGATCTAATTTCTTGATGGTGGACTACTCTTCACCTCTAGATTAAATTACGCTTTCTTATATGACATTTCACTTTCTATTTTTTATTAATACAGGGTCAAATTAGGAATTTCATACATGTTATGGATTTTATACAGATTTAATGGTAGTGATTATTTGCACTTAAGCAATCTTTGTACCTTAGATTTTGTTTAAATCCTTGTATTTATAAATTTTCCCTTTTTGAGCCCATAAGATCTTCAAATTTATCATTTTATGTCTATGTGGCATCACCATGGCATCTAGGTGTCATTTTCATTGAAAACTTGTTCATTAATGTTTAAAAACTAACCATTATCTTTTGAAAAATCTACTTTTATTTCACACCATCAGATCTCCTTACATGGATCAATGTTTGTCATTGATCTTGATTCCTGGAGTTGAACATCATTGGTCACTAAATGTATCTATCTCCAAGGTTGTGCCACTTGATAGTCCTATAGGCCTTTTGATCTCTACAACTTATTAGTTCTATAAGCTCGTGCACTTTCACCATGTGGCCATCTCAATTTTGCTTGCAAGGTCTTTAACTTTTTAACATAAAATACACATCATTGCATTTGATGGGTATGAATCAATGTAGATTGTTAATCTTTGGAAGATGCACAAGCTTTATTCTATACTATACATCGAGGTTATGCCACTTGGTAGATCTATAGACCTTTTAAGCTCTGTACTCTATCAATATTGATAGTTAATGCATTCTTGCCATGTGGTATTCTAACATTAATTGGGATCTTCTTTAAAAATCCTTGACTCGATATGCTCCATTGATCTAGATGCGTATGCTTAAAAATGTAGTATTGATTCTGGATACGATGCTCAATGTTAACTAGGGTTCACAGCTTGAGTTTTTAGCATTGATCTTACTCCATTCAATCATCCTCATCTAATTGAACATGATTCATTGATTATGATCTAGGCAGTCGAATATGATTGGTTCCTGCAATCATAAAATGGATTAAGTGAGAATGGGAAATTTAGAAATTGGATCAAAGTTATAGACTAATTTTTTATTCATATTAATATAAATAAATAAAAATTTAGGCTAAAGTCTTTTAAATAGGTTAAAATCATGATAAAAAGGGGTCCCATGCTCAGGAAAATATTAAATCTTGGCCTAAGCTTGTAATATAAAAAAAGGACCCTTTGAATAAAAGTCATGGCATAAGGTTTTATCCTAAGGTTTTTTATATTAATAAATACAATTGAAACCATAGGGTAAAGTTATAGGCTAGGTCTATATAATAAAAAGAGACCCTTTTAGTCTTAAATTAATCTCACATCATTGGATCTTGGCCATTTGAGTGAACATGGATCATCGATGTCAATCCATGGGATCGAGCAATATTGGTCCCATAGATTAGAATCTTAGACTTATCAAGCCCATTTTGCACCATCTGATTATGTTTTCCCAACTAAATGTGGTCCATTGATCCTATAAACAAGCACAATATTTAAATTAGGACTTGGAGGTATATGTAACATAAGATAAAAGCTTAAGACTAAGGTCTTTTTTATGTTAATAAACACGAATGAGACTTTATAACTAATATTTTAGTCTAAATTATAATAAAAGGACCATGCATTATTCAGACCAAGCTTAGGAACATAATATAAGGACTTTGTAATGATAAAGTTAGACCATGCTAAGGTAAAAGGGAACAAGGGACTTGGGACATAAAGGGGACCAAGCATTTAATTTTTAGACTAAGGTTTTGTCATGTTGAAAAACATGACTAAGCCTTTATATAAAAATTGAACTAAGTCTATGGCATTTTAAAAGTGTTCTTGTGTGAATTGTTCCCATCAATTTTGAATTTGGTCTAAAATAACCTGTGTCAAGGTTTCCTAAATGAGGGTTTTAAGAAAATTTAAACATGGATTTAATTTGACTTTTTATAGACTAAATGCCATTAAAATCCCAAGTTGGGATTAAACTATAAAATCCAGGGATAATTCGTTCAAGGAGGGTTCCATTAAACCTATAAATTGAAACATAAAGAATAGATGTTAGAAAACTTAGACAAGGTCAAACCAGAGCCGTGAAAAAATAGCCAACCAAGTCAAGGTGTGGATGATATTCAAACAAAAATAATGTGCAAACAAGTTAATGACACTCTGATCAAGTGAATTTTCAATTTTAAGGTACAAATCTACACAATTTATCACAAGGGTCCCCATTTTTTAGAAATAGAGGTATGTTGACCTCAACATGCCACAATTGCATATATTTGTTGAGAGGGTCGAGATATTTTAATTCTATTATTAACACACAAAAATCATTATTTTCATTCTCTTTTCTTTGGAAACCATAGGGGTACTTGTGAGAGCTAGAAACCTATTAAAAGAGAGAGGAAGTGTAATGAACTCACCTAAACCCAATCACCCACTTTGATGATTAAATCCTACCAATGTATCTAAATAATCTAAGGATGGAATCAATTTACACATAGTTCTTCCACCTAGAGTGATTATGTAATCGTGTTCCTTGACTATATATATACAACTATAAATTTGGATGTAATAATTGAAAATGTTAGATCTTGAATTCATTTTAAATGATTCAAACTTAATTTGATTCTGATCATAGTTATTGATATTGAAAGTGGAAATAATAGGGTATAATATTAAAGTGTGTATTAGTGTAATAGGTAGATGGCAGATAAAAATCAAGTCCCTTAATGAATGAACTTTGATTTTGTTATATACTAAAATCTTTTAAAAATTTACTTTAGTCAACTTAAAAAATGTTTGGTAAGACCCAAATAAATATTTAAATTTTTTGAAACTATCAATTAAATGGCATGTGGATAAAGCTACACTAGGTGGACAAGTTTGTGGCAATGGACCTATCTACCTAGCATAGATCTATCCTAGAAAATTAGGGATAATTATCCTGAGTTTGGAATAGTCTAGGAGATGATATAAGATAGTTTGAGCATTGACTTAGAAATTAATATGTAATAGTGATGATGAACAAAGGGATCAAGCCCACATATAGATAAATGGCTAGAGGAATGGTGAATAAGAGACATGTATTTGATCTAAATTCAAGTGGTTTAAGATGTGTTAAGAATTAATATTTTCAAATATATATGACCAGATTTATGTGTCTACATTTTACACACCTTTATTATAGTAATTTTATTACTAAAGTAAATGATAAAAATAAACTTGCTAATTTTTCAAGACACCAAATATCAAAACCTACAATAGCACATGATGTATTCATTGTTCATATTTGAAATTTGAAATATTTGGAACTCAAAAATTTGAAAATTTAAATGAAAGGAATGAGTACACATGTAGGGATATGAAACCACATTGCTTTTTAACTTATAAAATCATTAAAGTAGCATGTCCCCTTATAGAATCATTTAGAATGATGGTTCGTCATGTTGAATCATTAATGAATTGAAAGTGATTAAGTCACAATTTTAAATAACTAATCAAGCCATTGAGTTGGAAAAGATACATTCTTCAACTCTCATGAAAAGGGTAAAATTACCCAATGTACTAGTAAGAAATAATGTGGAACCACAATGGATTCCTTGAAAGTGATGCCAAGGTCATTGAGTGTCACTAGACTCAAACGCACATCACCTATAATAGATTATGAAACTAAAAAATGGGTTTGATATAAGTAGTTCTAAGGAAATTGAGTGTCATTAGAATGGAACATACATTATCCATATCAAAATAAATCACACCAATGCATATGGATCTAGAATATATGTGCATAATCAAAAGAAAATGAAGAGAATTCATGCCCCCATCATGACTATAGTGCTAATGGATTTGAAGTTAAATAATAACCATTTATTTTTTAATCTGAAAACTATATTGTAGTTTATATGTACATGAACCAATGTCATGATTTTTTATTTTAAAACATGTATATATGTGCATGAACTAGTATCATTCCCCCTGAATCTATGCTAAATGATATAGAGTTCCATGCATATATATGCTTAAGTATAGTTATATTTGAAACCTCTAATTTGTTTTCTTATAATTATTTTTCATATGATCATGCATATTCATTCAATTTTGTATGAATATGTACTTAATTATCTATGAAGTGAGTGTATATGCATGTCATATGACCCCATAATTTGTATTAATGTGCTATCTTTTGTAATATATCCATTTTTATTAATTAATTTAAATCTTTGAAATCATTTATCTATCATGAAATGTAATTTTTGAATTATTTTTAATCTTTGAAACATGTACTCTATTATGGAATTTGATTTTTTAT
>JARHVA010001957.1:187500-597500 GCA_037957365.1 Torreya grandis
AGGAGTTTCCAAGCATCACTAAAAGACTATTGATTACTAATATGGATTAGTAATTCACCTTTAAAATTATATAAGATAATCAACATGGCTTCTTATGTTTTTCATTAAAAAGCATTCAAAATCTTAGGTGTAACATGTCATCCTAATGAAGATTTTTTTGTCTCGAAGATAATGTTCCATAGCTTTTGGGCCATAAATTTCACTTTAATGTAGATTTTACATATATTATAATTGGATACATTAAGCATTTGTTATTTATTTAATACAAAGTTAGGTGAAGCCATAGATTCCCTTTTAAAATGGCATTATAATACTAGATAATGCTTAAAATTGAACCCTTTTTAATGTGAATTAATACTCTATTTTAAAAATAAATTAAATTTATAGTAAAAAAATAATTATTTAAATAGATGTGAAACAATATATAAAATTATAATAATTTTCACTAGATTAGGTGTCACAAGTGTTACACATCGAATAAATATCTAAACATTGTTATAAAAAAAGGTTTAGAAACATAATAAGAGGCTTCAATACAAAAAATGGACAACATAAATGCATCCAGAAGGTGCCAAAACCTAAGAAACAGTTGGTCACATGACTATGATGGATAAAATATTGTTTAGATCAAAAGTCAAAAAAATAAATATAGAAGTTACATAGGGTTTTGCACATGATTTAACTCTGTATTAAACCAAAAAAGTTTTCTAATTAACCAAAAAAGAATTTGACTTGACTAAAAAGGAAAGAGCTAGTGGCGTTTGAACACTAAATCCCTTCCTTACAAGGTTTTAACAAAATAAAATCCACTAACCCTTCAAGAGACTAGATATAAATATAAGTGCACTAATATATATATGAACCCATCTTTTTATTTTTATTTTAAGTTATACACACACACATGCATGTAAATTTATAGAAGTAAATGTTGACCAAATTTTAACCCCAAGTCAAAAATGGTCAATCCCTATATGTTAAAACTTTCATAGGGTTATCAAAACTTGGTTATGGTCTTGTTATGGTCTTAAATGGTCTTTATATGGTCACATTAGTCATTATCTAACCTTGTACAAGGTTCAGTCTCATATGTACTTGTCTAGTCTTAGGGGTCATTTACAAGGTCTTGGTTTGTCAAGTGTGGATAAAGTTATGACATGGTTTAGATTATTATAAAAGTTTCTTAATGTGTCTTTAAGGTCATAATATCATGTATTAACCATTTTTATGTTCTTATGTGCTAAAATATCATTTTGGTCACCTTTTGGCCTATTTGTGAGGAGTTGTATGTACCAACTTCAAAAAAAAAAAAATCAAAAAGTTTCACAATGTACTTGATGTCAAATAAGTTTCATATATGGTCATAGACTGATAATCTTGTAGTTTTAATTTCTAAACTCAATAAAATTCTCCTTTACAAGCACTTTTGGGAACTTGTATGACCTTGGAAGATCTAATTTCAGGTTAAAATGTTTTAAAAGTGTCCCTTATGTTTTCATAGGTCATACTACATATTTTTATAAAGTTTCAAGTCCAATAGATGCATTAAACACACTCTCTCCTCCATCACTACCTTTACAAGCTTGGAAAGGCAAAAATCAGATGCATGGTATGGTAAGGAGAGAGAAAGTTTGGAGATGAGATTTTGTCAATTATTAAGGGTCATAATGAGATTGAATTGGTGGTATTATTTTTTAAACTCATGGCCCCTCCTTTATGAATAATCATTAATAGTGACACTAGGTCACTATGCCTTGTTCATCCAAACAAGGTCTTATTTTACTCTTGTTTCTCCGCTTAGGAATTCAATGGAGAATGGTTTTGAGGAATGTTTTCATAGGTAAAAATCATCTTTTCAATGTGTGTTTCATCAAACAAATAAAATTCTTAGGTGTCTTCAACAAGAGGAAAAGTGTCTCATGTGTGTGAGCATATCACCCTGCTATGATTGCATTTTTTATTGGTTTGTAATGTTGGTTGATGAAGAGCTTAAACAACCATTCTAAATTATCACAACTAAGTGTCAATTAGCTTTGGATGCCTTGTTCCTAGAAGCATTTTTTTTTAATATTTCCATTTTTACGATTAGGATAGAATATTACTTGAGTAACTAAACTAATTTTTAGATACCCATTATTGAGATATTTTTCTCCAAGAATTTTCTTGGCCCAATTCCACTCAAAAATGCACTTTATAGACCCTGTCTAGACCTAATTAGGTATCTAAACACTTTCTTGAAACACATTTGTCTCAATTCATACATAATGGTATCGTACTAATACACAAACTCCAACATCTCTTAGAGTAATTGAAAACTCAACTAATCTCCAAATATTAGAAGATTTGACTAGTTAAAATGCACACAAAGTCTCATTTAGTTTCAAAACCCTAATACAAGGTTTTTCTTTAGTATGAAAACTTAAGAGAGGATATTTTGTTGTTTAAAGCTTTATATAAGGTTTTAAATTTCTATAATAATTGAATAAGGTCTACAAAATCCCTGTATATCTTCTTGGATCTTTGGTCCCCTCTTTGATAGCTCTAGTTATCAATTTACACAAGTTTTGGTCTAACTATATGTGAGGACACAATCTCCTATAGGGTCTGAGTTTAATACTTCATGAAATGTATTCAAAATTATTAGAAACCACATTAATAACCTTAATATCACTATAAGAAAGACTTATTAATTTATGTGTAGTCAAATCAACTTTGCATAGAATCTTTCTTTACACATGATGCATACTTAGTCTTCTTGAACACAAAACATAGGCAAAAACAAGGTCTACACAGTTGGACTTCAAAATTGAGGTAATTTTCTTAATTTCCTTGAACTTATCATTCATACACCTTCGTATCCATAAAAAATTCCATTTTCATAAACATTTAACAAGTTTATAGGTCTTATAATTCCTTCAATTGTTCTTGATTCCCTCCAAGAATGTTGAAACACACTCCAAACCATCCCAATTCATATCATACCTATAAGAATGACTCACCATGTGACTCAATAGTCTAAGGAAAACTTTGACCCCTTCTAATCAAAACAAGATTACCTCTTTTAAAATCCTTCAAACATGACTTAGGACTCCAAAACTAGACAAGAAGGTTCAAAAATTCAAATTTGCTAAATTGGTGGGAAAATGTAAATTTCCAAATCTAACCTAAGGAAACATTTACACTTGGAGAATATTCTCAAGTTTATGATATGACTCCTAAATCCCTTAAAACAACCTAAACAAGATACATAACCCATAGATAACTTGATTAAGCAAAAATTGAGAAAACAAAACAACACAAAGTTCATCCTTAGAAGGATGCTCCTTATTCATACTACTAAGGAGCAAAAAAATGTTCCATGAAAGTTAATTTGATCTTGTATTGGTATTATCCTCATCATCTCTCTCTTATTCATTCTAGCTTTTCAATTTCATATCCTCCTAGATCCCAAGGCCTATTAGAGGAATGTAGACCTCTTTAACTCTTGGTTAAATCTATTATGGATCCTCCCTTGATGATAGCTTTATTTCTATTGACTTCCAAACTGATCATTGTCAAATTCTCATTGTTTTTCTTCCTCAAAATTCCTACACATGAAACAAATAAAACAATGTCTTTCTTGTCCTCTTGAAGTTTACATTCTTTCACTCCAAATTCAAACTTCTCTTTAACTGCATCTACTGCATCTTGTATTATTTATTTTTTTTCCATCTTGACATATATAGTACTATCAACTTATTAAATTTCATTATTTATATCTATCTATTGTTCACTCACCATATGGTTAGTCATTTTACCTTCCATGGAAAGATCTCTCAACATACTAATCTTATTAACAAAGATTTCCATATACCCCATGCTCTTTATCAAAGATAATTGATGAGATAAGTCTACAAACAACCTTTCCAAGTGTTCCTTTGATAAAAAATGAGTTTCACATGATAAATTAGACATTTGATAAGTTTTAACAACCATTTCTTGAGGTTCACACAATTTATTACTCACCTCGTCATGTTTAGCTGGATGTAGAAACTCTTTGTTGTTTGTAATCATTACCTCAAAACCCTTTAAAACTATTATATTCTCTTCTCTCACTATTTTTTTAAACTTTTAATCCACGTTATTTGTCTTTATATTTGTCCTCAATTAATACATTCTTGGCTTCAAATCTTCAACTAGTTCCTTTTGGTAGATACTCTTTCTCTCCCAACATCATCACTCTATATTTTGTCTCTTTTCATGCTTGATTATCCTGTAATGGAGTTAGTGTATTTTTGATGCCATCCTTCTCAATAGTATATTTTTTGTCCCTACCATAATTATTATCTCTTATATCACACTACCATGGTCTCCCAAGTATGATATGGAAAACATCAATAGGAATCACATCACACAAAACTTTTTCTTTATAACCACCAATTTACAAGTCTACATGGCATTGCTCATTAACTAGGACTTGAAAATTTATTTGAATCTAAGACACATTTTAAGTATTTGGATACAATATTATATATAATCCTATATTATTTACCATTATGAAAGAAACAAGGTTATCCATTCTACCATTATCAACTATAACCTTACAACATTTACCTCTACTTTTGCACATAATCTTGAACAATGTCTTTCTTTATGGTGGCTCTTTCTCTTCATGTATTAAATTCAATAGAACTCTCCTCATAAAAAAACTCCCTCCTATTTCAAGATCTTCAATATATTTTCATAATGAATCCACACTTCCTTCTTCTAGTTGAACTACTTGATTCTTGCTTTCACTCTAAGAGTTGCCTGCTTGAAGATATTCTGGACATTCATAGGATCTATGTCTTCTAAACTTATTACATTTGAAGCATGTACCTATAAATCCATTATATCCTATTATTATACCATAAGGTCTTCTATCTCTGAATCCATAACCACCTCTGTTAGGCTAACTTGTACTTTTAGAACTACTACCAACTTCCTTACTATGGGTGTGCCATTGATTTCTATTACCTAGTTGTCCTCTTCCTTCTTGTTGATCTTTACCTCTAAAACTTCTAACACTACCTTTATTTTTTTGAATTTAGGTTCTATTAAAATTTTATTATACATTCAACATAGCTTGATAGGCCCCTTATACTATCCTTGAAGACAAATTGTTGATTTCATATCAAAAACTAAACTATAATCCATTAATGTACCTAGTAACCTTTTCATCCTCCTCCTCAATGCATCATACTCCTCAATGCATCATACTCTGATGGTTATTTTATATAATTCCTCTATTTATTCTTTCACTGACATATCTCTTTGTCTCAAAATTATAAACCTTCTAAACAAATTGGTTTGGTAATCCTTAGGCATGAATTTTTCCTTCATCTTGGCCACCATCCTATCTTATGACCTTTTCTTTTCTTTTCCTCTTCTTATTTCTTCCTATACTCCATCCTAAATAGGGATTCATGACCCTTCAACCTTGTCATTTCAAACTTCATTTTCTTTTCCAAATTACTTGTCCATAGTTGTTATCTCATCAATCAACTTTTTACATATAGTGGCACCTCTAATTTAGGATTTGATGTCACACCTATAACTTCTTTGATGAATATTTCCTCCACTCTAACTTCCTCTCCTTATTATGAATCTTATTTTTTATGAACATCTTCCTCTCCTTAACTCACATCACCTTTATTCATCTCTCTTATCTAAGCCTATTCCATAACTTGCAATCTGGCATGCAAGTTTCTCACCTCCACCACTAAGGCATCAACTACCTATAATATTCTTTGAGATATTTCTTCTCCACATCCTCTATCTTCCATTTTTATTACTATATTACCATGAGATTCTAGACTTTGATACTAAAATGATGTAAAGGTTAAAGAACCATTCTACAATCTCACAACTTAGTGTCAATTATTTTTTATTGCCTTGTTGTTAGTAGCCTTGTTTTACTATTTATAATTATATAGTCATTAGAATATTAATTTAGTAATAAAACTAATTTTTAGATACCCTCTATTGAGTTATTTCTCTCTAACAATTTTCTTGGCCCAATTTCACTTGAAAATGCACTTTCCAGACCCTGTCTAGACCTAATTAGGTCTCTAAACACTTGCTTTAAACATAGTCATCTCAATCCATACACAATGGTACCATACCAAGACATAAAATAAAAAATATATTATAGAAAATAAAAAATAAACTAATCACCAAATATTATAATATTTTTTAGGTTTAAAAGCACACAAAGTCTCATTTAGTTTCAAAACCCTAATACAGGATTTTTCTTTACTATGACAACCTGAGAGAGGATATTTTGTTTTTTTAAGATTTACATAAGGTTTAATTTTTTTTAATAATTTAATAGGGTCTTCACAATCCCTTTATACCTTCTTGGCTTATTGGTCCCCTCTTTGACACCTTTGTTTATCAATTTTCAAAAGTTTTGGTCTAATTGTATGTGAGAACACAATCTCCTATAGGGTCTGAGTTTAATACTTCATGAAATGTATTAAAAATGATTAAAAATGACATAAATAACCTTAAAATAATTATAAAAAAGGCTTACCAATTTATATGTTTAATCAAATCAAATTTCCATAAAATCTTTCTTTACACATAATGCATACTCGGTCTTATTAAACACAAAACATAGGCAAAAATAGGGTCTACACATTTTAAATTAAAAATTGATGTACTTTTATTGATTTAATTAAAGTTATAATTCATACAACTTCATATCCATAAAAACGTTTCCACTTGCATAATCATTTAACAAGTTTATAGGTCCTATAATTCCTCTAATGGTTCTTGATTCCCTCCAAGAACGTTGAAAGAGACTCCAAACCATCCTAATTCACATCATACCTATAAGAATGACTCAATATTATAAGGAAAACTTTGAACCCTTATAATAAAAACAATATTACCTATTTTAAAATCTTTCAAACATGACCAGGACTCCAAAACCAAACAAGAAGGTTCAAAACTTCAAATTTGCTAAATTGGTAGGAAAATGTGAATTTCAAAATCTAACCTAACTAAGAAAAATTTTACACTTGAATAATATTATCAAGTGTATGATATGACTCATAAATCCCTTAAAACAACTTAAACAAGCTACATAACCCCTAGACAACTTGATCAAGCCAAAATTGATCAAACAAAATAAGACAAAGTTCATTCTTAGAAGGATTCTCCTACATCATTTATCACCTTTAGAAGTTACAAGTGCCTATATTTCATAGAGGATCACTAAAATTCATAAGATTCATGTGCTCTCCCTTGGATTGTGATTCTTTTATGCATTCTTTAAGTGTTTTACTCTTTGGAGACATGGTCTGTGTAGTATCTATCTTTTGTAAGTTTGAATGCCAACTTTGGTCCAATTGGCAATAAATATTTATGATAGAATATAAGTAAGATATTTTTTAACGTTTTTAAAATTAAATAAAAGTGTATTTTACTAAATTTACTTTCTAATAATGGCTTTAGACAAGTTTCATTCACTCATACGTTTGCGGACCTATAGGTGAATATTCATGAAGCCTATGATTCATATTGAGGTGTTTAAGTAATGAAAAAATGTGTCACAGATTCTTAGTCACTCATATAACCTTTACATAATTTATGTCTCATAAAAAATCATTAATTTACTCATGAACTCCAACTCTCATACACAAAACTTGCATACAAACATGACTGTATACACAATATGTACAAGTGAATGGACAAGTTGAAGTGGTATAATGTTTAATTATAGGTCTAAATGACTATTAAGAGGTGTTAGACAATGGTAAAAAAATTTATATAACAATAAAAGTTTCAAAATACTCAAATAAGTTGCTTAATAGCCTATCCAAGCAAAATAGAGACCTACAAGTTATAAAACTATATATTCTCTTTTGGACTGAAAAATATTTATCCTCCAAAAAAGAACAATTTAAAAGTAGAAAATATGAATTTGATTAAATAATAAAAGAGTATAAAAACAATTTAAATCACTTAAACCATTTTCAAGTTAATACATGGTAAAAAATATTGAGTTCACAAGCCTAATATGCCTCCACATGTCTGAGTACAAGGATGAGAAGACAAAAGTTTGTGAACACTATGAAGTAGCTAATGAACCTTGTGATGAAGTGATAAATAAATATAAATTAGGTTTGAATTATTAAAATTATAAATAATTTATTTTAGGACGCCAATTTCAAGACCTCATGCTCAAACCTTTCTCTAGTCAACACCTGGAACCACACCTTGAGAAGGCCTAAAAGTATTTTAAAACAATATGTGCTTAGAAATATGTGGTGTCTTGGAAATTTTGAGGAGGTTAAAAAATTAAAAGGGTATAAAAAATTTATTTCAATTATCATTGGTGTGAAATTTGGGTCCTAAAAAAATAATGCATTAAAATATCAAACTGATACTTACATGCTAATCTAAGCATCTCAAGCTATTTACAAAGTTTGAGAAGAGAATACTACCTACAGTCAATGATATGGGATATTAGGGGAAGTGATGATAGTTTTTTAGGTTATTTTAAGTCAGATAAGACACAAATAAAATCATATAATAAATTACTATGCATAAGACCCATTTCAAACCCCTACCTACAAAGTTAGAATAGTGTCTCTAGGCCTGCCTAAGTTCATGAGAGGTATTTTCTTGTTTTGAAAGAGATGAAGGCATGTGAGAGGATTAAATAAATTAATAACATTTAATTATGGTTTCATGGTAATATTATCTCCATAAGGTCTTCATACTCAATAATATGACTAAATCAAACCCATAAACCTTACATACACAGTCATGAAGCCTACATGTCTGTTTGATTTGTTGAGTGAAAATTCTTGTGTAGTGTGAGAAGAGTTGTTTGATATAATAAATAGGTAATGATAAAATGTTATGTTGATAAAATAAATTTACCTATAATAAAAATTTATAAATGAGACTAAACCAACTCACTTCAAACCTTTATACACAATCATTGTATACACAGGCTTGCCTACCTAGCTGAGTGATGGTCACTTGTCTAAAGTCCAAAAGGAGGTATGAGTTAAGGAAATATTTTTATATTTAATTTATATTGATTTATTATGTCCATAAAACCTTTAATATCAGTAAAAAAGGTGAATCTAGTGATGATAAGCCCTATTTAGGCCAAACAAGCCTAATACCATACACAAACCATAAAATACATTCATGAAAAAATTGACTTGTTATATGTAAAGGGGTGGTTTGAAGGTTTTGAGAGGTTAAATATGATATTAAAAAAATTAAAAAATCATCAAAAATATGGGATAAAAAGTAAGGGTGTCATTTATGCCTTGGAAACTACATCAATCTCTCTTAATGCATGACTGTCATCCAAGACTAGTCTTCTCTTGCTTGGTGAGGCCATGACCCTATGCATGAAGATAGGTGGATTTAAAATATTGTAAATAGGTCCTCACACTTCAATATTATGGAATTATTTATTGTATAATACGAATCACATACATGAACACAGGCTAAGACTGTTAACCCCTCTCTAATGGCCTACTTGCAACCCGAGAGACACCATCTTTCACTTATAACTCTCATGAGTTTTTCCATGGGACCAAGTGGAATTTGGAGGTGGTGTAGGGGTCCCATAACTAAAATATTATGGAATTATTAGAGATAAAAATGATATATTATTTATGAACAATCCTTAATAATAGAACATGCCTAAAACCCTAACAGTGACCAATTAAAAGAAATGAGCCTTTAAAGCACATGAAATGACTCAAGCTGCCACTGAAACCTCCTATACATCATTAAGGACTCCAATTATATTCTCCATGTATAATTTTATAATATTATTTCTTCAATTTGGATAATATGAACTCAAGTTTTGATCCACTTAGACAAAGCTAGGCATGGGAAATGAAGAGTTTAGAGACACCTAAGTATATGAATGATAAGTGCCACTGAAATTTCAAATAAGAAGAGTTTATAAGTGTAGATAATGTGTTAAATGAGAAGGTATGAAGTCATTCATGGTGAATTTATGATTTAGAATCCCATTTGTCACTCTTCGTATTTAAGGAAGGATAATTTTCAATAAGATAATCAAGGTGTCAAGCTAAGTTCTAACTCCTATGCCACTTGAAGAATGGATCATCTTCAAAAGAGATACACATGGATTTTTAAGTCTATTTATACCATTCATAACTCCTCCTTATTTTTAAATCTCACATGTGCACTTGGAACTATCCTTTTCCTATGCCCCTCTCTCTCTCTCTCTTCCCAATTCTCTATACAAGCAACCACTTTTGGTCTTGTAATGAATCCACATATGGTATGGTGAATCCATACTATTTTGAGTAATGATTTTTCCTATGAATAAAATATTTCAATCTATTTTAATGTATCAACTTCTTGTTTAAGTGTGTAAAGTAGTTCATAGTTGAATGGCAAGCTATATTTATCTCTCCTTATGTTCATCTCACTCTCTCATGCTTTGTTTAAGTAATTTGCCTTCTAATAGGTCACATGTGTAGTTAGTTATTTTGTGTGTCTTTAAGTGTAAGGAAGAGTACTAGTGTCTATAATAAAACTTACTATTCATCTACCTTGAGAAATACATTGCATCTTACCTTCATGTTGAAACACTTTCTTTTAAAGAAACTAGTGCAAGTTCAAGTAGTCTTGTGGAGTTAATATTGGTACACCACCTCTATTAGGTTAGTGTCAATCTCCTTCTATCCCTTTTTTCTCAAAGCAAGTATATTATTTTTTAATTGTGTGTGGTGAAAGGGAGCTATCCCTTCAATCTACAAACTCATCTCTTCCATAGGTCACCCAAAAATTGAGAGATGTTTCCATGTTACATCAAATTTAAGGAGGCTGAAGTAGACCTCCTTAGGGTGCAAATTTTATTGATAATATTAAAAACAAAATAAATTTTAACATTTATTAAAAAAATTAAATAAAGGTGGGTGCGTGGGTTTATTTATGTGGAAATTTTGATTTTAACAAATAATTATGTATTAAATAATTACATAAACTTAATGATAACCTTTTTATGCTTCCAAGTTGAGATATGACACTTTTGTAGATGAAAAAGTGCTCACAACAACTTGAATAGGTCACCAAACTACTTGAAATTTTACCAACCTTCCTAAATTCTTGCCACAAAGTAGATTACACTTTCAAAATTAAAAAAATGATGTAGAATTCAGATTTTTCATTTCATCGAGCCATAATATGGTCCCTCTAGAAGCTTGAAAAAAATAAATAGAGCCAAAAATGATTGAAATTGTTTGGTAGAGGTTTTTTTAGGCACAACAATTGACAATAACTTTCAAATTCCAAAAACAACACCTTAACCTTTTAAAATTAATTTCCTATGTTTCTTCAGGCACCTAAGACATATACATGGTGCCACAAAGGATTTAAATCTTTTGGGATGGTTAATTATTGCATGGATCTGAGGTTTGAAGCATAATTGTATCTTTATATGTTCTAAATTGAATTATAATTTAATCTTGGGAGGATCAAATAAATCAAATAATAATTTCAAACACAGAGATACACCTTCTAAGACTATACACCTACATATAATGGCATCCTAGTCTTGAACAAACAATTGACCTTGTCTTCAAAAAATCTAAATATTTTGAAATTATTTTGAGATGTTTTAATGAAGACTGAGTGCTAAATATCTAAGAGCTATGCTTCCAGGATGAAATAAATCTTCTCCTTCCTTGACATACATGCACATGGCTTGATTTTTGAAGTAAGAAAGAATAATATTGGAGGTGTTTGAATGCTCCAATGAATAATCACAAAGTCCTTTCCAATAAATTAACATATCCCATGCTCTTATACCATGATAATATACAAATATAATGTGTAGGATCTAGACATGTAAATGATTAGTAAAGAATAAAATATTAATGAACATAGTGACAGTGATTTAACATAGTAAAACCTCAATAAGTAAAAAACCCATAAAGATGATATTCATATAATTGAGAAACATTGCACTCCAATAAAAAAACCTTATTACTTCTCACTTCTTCACATAAGCCTTCACATAACCTTTTTAAAATATTTTAAATGTGCAAATATCAAATTCAATGAGTTCACATCAAGTTTCCCTAATTACCAAGTGTATTTTACAATAGGGTTAAAACCCTATTTATAATGTGGATGAAGGGATGTGACCATTGTAACCAATGGGTCCAACCACACTTAGAATCATTTAATTTAATTGGTAAATAATAAAACATAATGTTATATTATTTATTTACATGAGGTTTTTACCTTGTGTTGATAAATAATGATTCATGTTTATTTAACTATACACTAAAGTATGCTAAGGATCTAAACTATCCCACTTAGACATTAAATGTTATAACACAATATATATCTATGATGCAATGAACTCTCTAATATCAGTCACATATGAAAGGGTATTGAGTTTTTTCTTACCCTTTTACTCATGATTAACTTTAATATATTGTATAATTAGCTATCTTGGAATAAACTTCTCTTGTTTTAATGTTTGTTCATATTGAATTCCTGAAACTATGATTACCATATTAGAATGGATATACTTGAGAGATCTATGTGTATGGAGGGTACTACACAGATCTTATGAATCCAAGGTCATCCCAATAACATATCAAAGAATTCTATATGTGGTATACATGAAAATATTGTGGTCTCATATATTAGACCAACTTGTAAAGGCAAATCAATCTCACCAAAAACATATTTTTCTTTCCCATATAATGTTTTTAACATCTTGGTCAAATGATATAAATCATCATGTGTATATCCAAAATGTGTGAGTAATGTCATGGTACATATAGTCTCACTAGAACCATTATTAACCATGACACTATGCATAGGCTAATGATCAATATGTGCTATAATATACAATGAATGAAGATCTGAGTCATCTTTCATAATTTCACTATCATCAAATATCATATATGTCCTTTGAACCATATGAGGTATCTCATGTGTAAGTGTGTCAATAGTCCCATTTAATGGGTTCCCATAATTTAGAGGAGAAGTATGTTCATTATATGACATTTTCACTTCTGGTGTTTCTTTAGAATGATATGTAATGGATTATTGAATATATTATGGTTTTGATGGTCATCATGTTGTTATCTTGAATCATTTAGCAAGTTAGCAAATGTGATCTTTTCATTATCAATGAGGTATTGTATTTTGTACTTCAACTTATAACATCTATTCATAGAATGCCTACTATATTAGTGATAGTAAAAATAAGCATTTGAATCATATCCTTTTGGTATAGGTTAACTCATATCAACCTCTAAGGGAGGAGGGAGAGATATCATATGACACTCCATTAGCTTCTTAAGGAGTGAAGCTGGAGACTTGGGTAATTATGTAAATTTCATCTCAAGTGCATTGGATAAGATGAGTTGATGAGGTTTTTGTGACACTATATTCACAATTATTTTTTATTCCTTTTTAGCCTCTAGAGGTTTTATCTTATAGCTTAGTTTGATATGAAACTTTGTATTTTATCAGTGTGTTGGCTACATACTTAAGTTTGTTTAATGCAATAAGTTCAATTTCTTGATCTCAGAGAATATGTCATAAATCATCAATATAATAGGCATATCCAGTATCCCCAATATTTGTATCAATAAAGAGCAATTATTATTCACTAATGCTTTTAGATATTTTAATTTTCAATGTAGTATTGGGGATCTTCTAGAGATATTTAGTATTTTCATGAATATGCTCTCAAAACATTATAATATATGTAATTTATCTTGATATACTTTATCATGTTCATTTTTCTCATGTGTTTCATTGAATTCATGATAATATTAATTCTCTGTGATGATTTTTTTTAGTATTTTGATCATTGTCACTATTTGCACTCTCATTATTGGCAGAATTTGATAGGGTGTTAGCTTGAGACATTTTTTGTGGTAGAATATGATTTTCAAGATAATAAATAGGTGTAACATCTATTTTATCACTATGCCTAGGTTGTATATATATATATATATATATATATATATATATATATATATATGAATAAGTAGTGAAATTTAGAACTCTAGAAGGATGAAAACCCTAGGGAAAACTAGGGTTTGCAAGAGAAGACTCAAAGGTCATGTTCAAAAAATATTTAACCCTTTTTTGAAATAAGGGTAAAATATAATTTCCTAATCAACTAAGGAGAAAACTATTATAAAAGTAGGCCAATTGAATAATTTAGATTCACAATATATTGTAATATAGTGTTGAGTTATAGAAATATCCAAATATAGAAAGTATACTGCCAAAGATTAATTTGATTTCTTATACATTAATATGGTATAATACTTATATTATTTCATGATACATAATTATATATGGGAAGTGTAGATGAAAAAACAATCATGATGATAAACAAATGTAATTCATCAGATTCTAGAAAATAACTTTGTGTCAGCCTAAACACTACCATCTAAATAGGGACACTAGCCTCAATGTTTCTATCTAAAAACTAAAGTTTTTATACTATAATAAAAAAAAATCCTTTTATATAAATTCCACCTACACCTATTAGGGTTCATTATCTCCTTGTAGATTGCCTATTTGGATCATGCACACAGATTATAGATATTAGTGTGCAGCTAACAACTTTGACCCTCTAATTAGGTCATGCCACCTTGATAAATAGATGTTAGTGGGCTCAATTGAAGTTGATCTAAACTCAAATATCCCTTTTTCAGTGACCATTTCCTACATATCCAATACTCCAAAAAGGGCCTCAAATTGATGTAGTTCTCCCCCTCATGTGGCCTTGTGTGTAACAATTGTGCAATATTATATATGCAAGTGAATTTAATGATTTAGCTTGTAATTTAAAAAATATTTCTCATGAGATTCTATTTTAATTCTTTAAACTTATAATAATATTGATCATATGACTAATTTGGAAATAGTGAAGTAAAGGGCAAATTTTCAAGCTCAAGAGGTGATTTTTCTTGGTATATATAGTTATGTGTTTAATATTTTACTTTATTTATAATGAATGGTCTTTTATTTGTATCTATATCACACATTTTGATATTATATAATGGGAAGGTTAAAAAAACACTAGAGACTAACCCATACATGTCAAAAGGATTAAAAATTTGATCATTAGTAAGGTCTAGACACTAGTGTCAGACCTGGGATACTAGCATCGACTCTAGTGTCCTAGTATAGATGGTAGTGTCCTAGAGGATAGAGAATTTTTGAAGACATGTAACTGATAATATAATTTATATATCATGTTTTAAGCATAAAATGGGATAAAAGTGATTTGGATAATCATAATATCAGAATAGACATTTAGGCATAGTGAGATGGTGAATGCGAGTCTTTTGACAATGGGAGGTATGAATTTAAGGGTTAATCCATGAGTGATATTTTCAAATCATGCACAAGAGTATTTTATCATATAAAATCTATATTTATAATCTTCAAAAATAATGATACATATTGTAATTATCATATATGCATCAAAAATTCCAAAAATAAATGTTATAAGTTAATTCAAAAGATACAATATTTAATTGATAATAATACCATTGTATTCCTAACATCCTACATATTATATATGTAGTTTCATAAAAAATGCACATATTTTTAGTCCCTAAAATATAATCCTAATATTTTAGTCAAAAATATTACACAATGACAAGCTCAACATGATAGTGATGATGGATTTCATATAGCACATGATTACATCATAGTTTCTAACACATATACACCAAATACATCCAATGATTTTTTTTTTTGGATGGATACATTTTAACCAATAGACATAAGACCTAAACATGAATTCTCTTAGTATATTCATAGCTTCTAATATTTTCCTCCCCTCTTCAATTTTAACATGTATATGTACATGTGTTATTATAATGAATATTTTTATAGTCCTGAGATTTTTTTTCACTCGGTCATTTCCTTTTTAATTTTTATTCCAAACTCTAGACACTTTTTACACCTATCTTGTAATTCTTCTAGTGAACCTCCTGTATGACATATTAATTTCTCACTTCTATATGATGACTATCCATACTTGCTTTAGATACACATTACATGAGCATATGCATGGGCTCCTATTTACCCCCCTTTAGTACCCACATACTCTTTTGGGTTATTATGGGATGATTTACATATATAGTGTGGGATTGTTTCTTTCCTTTCAATTTTTCATGCTACTACACATGGTGCACACTATGCCTTGACACATGTTGTATATTATACAAATTCTTCCCGATATTCTATTTTTGAATCCTTGTTACTTGGCCTTGTTGGACTATATCAATGCATGTCAAAATTTTGAATATTACAAAAACACAAAACAATAAAATAAAATATGAAAAACATCAAATATTCCAAAAATTCACAAACCAAGACCTAAAAATCACATGATTTATAGTTAACATCATTTACATATGATATTTATCACATGATTGGTAGATAACATATCATTTTATATATACACATACATTTCACATAGTAAATTAGTGATACGCAGGGCATATAGATATACATCATACATGGATGTATAGATGGTGGACCTTTCTTATACCTAAGGGCTATACCAATGCCAGGGGGATATTCTTCCATGTGTTACACTATTATAAATTATATATTTCTTTAACCTCTCTAATTACTATGTTGAGCTAATTTGGTTGATTACACATGCCTTGATATTACTCATACTTTATACTATGTTACATTGATATGTTACTTTACTATATTTTGACATTTACATACTTGGGTAGTGTATACTAATTTAAATGTTCTATGTTTCTTCAATGTTTTTTACTTTTCAAAAATTCTATTCATTGCTTGTATATTATATGTGGTCCCTTATTTTTTTTATAGCTCCTTAGCATGGTGTGTGTGGTATTTATTTCCTCTTGTTTTTGGCTCCTTAGTCTTATGTGTAGTATTTATTTCCCCTTTATTTTATCCCTTTAGATTTGTTTGTGTAGCATTTAATGTGCCTTGCATATGGCTCATTGTCCTCAAGTGTGACATTATATGGTGCATGATATAATTCTTACTATGTGATATTTCTTGTTGAGCTTGTTGTGATATATGAGTTTATGGGTGTCATGATATATATCACACACCTCTCCCTTGTGTGTGGTTCCACGATCTATATCATTAACATTTCCCACATATTTATATTGAGTGCATTCATTAGTGATTATTCCTATTACATAGCTAATTGATATATGTATTGACATAAAACTTATATGCCCTTGCATTACATATGTTTCATATATTCTTTGATGACATATTGATGCTAGGGCATCTTAGGAATGCTCCAGGGTGGTCTAGAATGTGTTTGAGAGCCATGATAGTGAGTGAAATTTGAATTCTAATTCAAATTTCACTCACTATCATGACTCTCAGACACATCCTATACCACCCTTGAGCATTCCTAAGATGCCCTTGCATCATAATCCCAAGGGGAGAAAAGAAATTGATAACCATATTATTTTTCATTCAAATGTTCATACAAATGTATATGCTCTTTTCTTCCACACTTATGCCTCTTCTTCCTTATCCATGTTATCCTTTGCTCTTTCACTTGTTACTTCTCATATTGCTACTTGTACCCGTAGTTATCCTTATTTCTTTGCCTTCTTTCATTATTCTCTTCAATATTCATGGTATGTAGGATTAATTTCTATTCTCTATCTATTGTGTCTTTTATCAGTTCTAATTCTTCTTATTCATCAGCATACTCTATCCATATCATATTCTTTTCCTTCTTTGGTGACCATTCCAAGGTTTAATGTTTGCCCACATTTTTTTTGGCATCATCCTCTATCTCACTGTCATCCACTACAATTTTTCCTTTCTTAACTGTCAAATCATTCAACTCATCATTTTGTCTCTCATCGTCAAGGACTGGTAAATCAGTCTCATCCTCCTTAACCTATTCATCTCTTTCCTCAAGAACTTCATGTACTTCTTTCTTCTCCACTACTCCAATGTACTCCTCAAATAAACTTATTGTATCTTTATATAAAATATCATCATTATCTTCATAATATTCATTAAAAATTGTATTCAATGCATTACTTGTTGTTTCCTTGCCTTCTTGGTCCAGTTTTATTGCCTTTATGTGGCATGTTATGTCTTATTTTTCACATAATATTTGCTTTTCATCTTTCCACTCTTCATCAAATAGTTCACCATTTTTCAAGTATTAAAAAACTTCATATTTATTTTTACCTTCACTCATCCATTCATCAACATCTTCTTCCCTATGGACTATTATCTAATCAATTTAATCTTCCCAATCATGCTCTCTATTTTCCATTTTTTGACATGCATTCAACCATGATAAATCAATGTTAGTCTCAAACTTTTGAGGCCCAATTGCCTCTCTCTACTCTTCCATGGAAAGTTGTGTTTCCATCTTCTTCAACTATCTTTCCAAATGTTCCATTACTTGTTGGTTTTACCTCTATTGTATTATTTCTCTAGAGTTGCACTTGACTCTTTTTCTGAGTTTGATTCCACATATCAAAATATATACATTCCACATCTGTAGTAATTATCTTTACATCCTTGCCAATGCATCTTTAATTTCTTTTATCTCTATCTCCATCATTATCTATCTATGGCAATCAAATTTAACCCTATTTCTCACTTTTCTTTCTACCTCTACTTTCATTTTCATCTTTAGTACCTCACTTGGATACATACCCTTCCTCTTTTGTTGGCCTCACTTGGACCACCTTCTTTTGTTTCATACTTGAAACCCCTCTCACTCTCTATCTTAGACCTCACTAGTTCATTTCCACATCTTGTCCTTCACACTAAGACTATTTTCTCTTTCCTAAGCTTTATTTATGAGCTTATTTCTTTTGAGTTTGTTAATAAATCTCTTAATTTATGGCTTTCCACCACACTACTTATTGTTTTCTTTACTCACCTATCACATACCATCATAAATGCATCTAAACAAAATAATTAACCATAAGTAATGCATAAAATTCTTTATCTACCTTCTCAATTTTTTCTTGCAACAAGGTTCCTTGTAAATTTCCTTCTTGCTTGCTTACCTACAAATTCTTGGTCAACATGCAACATGCACTATGAACCATGTAATCATCAAGTCTATACCTATATATACCTATTCCCAGAGCATCTATATGGATCTAATACCATTATGATGTAGAGATATGAACACTTTTATAAAACACTCTACCCTTTTCCTTATTTCACTCATTCACCCAAAGTCCTTTGGGACCACATGCAATAATGGTTCTAAGGTTCCTTACAATGGTTCATGGTTCTTTACACCTTAGAGGTGTTCCTCATAATCTATTTATACCTTTTAACTCATTCATAAACTTATAAAATGAATTAATTCATTTATATAAAACTTTGCCTACTTTTTGAACAAACCTTTTAGCCTTTCTTTGTTGAATTTCTACTTATACAACTATGTATAGATTCAATTTGGAAAACTAGCCTCACTTTCATATACCTTTTTTCATACTATAGTGGTCTACAAGATTTCATTACCTAATTCCACTCTTGGGTATCAATGTCTTTTATGCCCTTGGGAGAATGATGCAAGGGCATCTTAGGAATGCTCAACGGTGGCCCATGATGTGTCTAAGAGTCATGATAGTGAGTGTAATTTGAATTAGAATTCAAAATCATTTTTCCCACCAAAAGGTATTTTTAAAGTTTCAAAGATGTTTAGGTGGTATAAGTGAATGGTAATGATATGTAATGATGAAATAATTTTTTAATAGACCTTTAAGGTCTCATGAAAGGTCCTAAAGGTATTATGAGTCAATATGTTAGGTTAAGGTGTGTGTGGTAATTAGAGTGGCTACCATCCTACGTGGGTGCAAGGATTGTGGGAAGTTTCTTGAATCAAGAAATGGTTAGTAGGTGTTATACAAGTTTATAGGAAGTATTTTTGAGAGAGGAGAGTGTGTGTGTGGTTTGAATTTGAGGGGTAGGAAGATAAAATATGGAAGACATTGTTGAAAGAAGTGAAAGGTTTGCCATGACAATTTATAGGACTATGTGAGTCCTTTTGTTATGAATAAAAGTTGCAGATGAATGTATTGTTTTTATATAAGTTTTCATTATTATTTATCATGAATAAAGTTATTTTTAATGGCCATATATTAACTATAGGTATTCAAATATACATGGAGTAATTTTTTTAGTCTTAACAGAATACTATTTTGTAAGGCAGTCAAGGAGTGTGTGTCAATCCTCCATAATAGTTGTCAAACTTGATGAAAGTTATTGATTATTTAGATTGGTGTTACACGTAAATATAACAGATGATATTACTAAGTAAATATTTCATAGACTTTGAGATATGTATGATTATTCAAAACATTGAACTTAAGCTTTGTTGCATTAGACTACGTATTGTATTCTTTGTGGTAGAACAGAGTCAAGAAATATGTTTGGAGTGAGTGAGAAATGAGCTATAAAAAATTCCTATGGTGGAATATGGAGTATATTAACCATATTTTAGTTTAAAAACTTGTGATCAGTGTTTAAAATAATATCCTAGGTGAGTTTTGTGTTCAAACCCTATTATTGACATGCAAGCAATCTAAGTGTGTATTTTGAGTAGTAAGTTTGTCAAGAAACCTGAGAAATGGTTCAAGACTGAGTTATGTATAGGTTTACATAATTTTTAAATGATGGATAATGTTGGATAAGATTTTAAATAATGTTAATAATTTTATAAGCTTTGTTAACCCCTATTGTGAGACCTATAAGTAGACTGTGTGTTCCCAAACCTATGAAATCCATGAACAGAGCATATGTAAGAAGAATACAAGTAGAGTTTGACCATTGGAAAGGTGTAGGTATTTTTTAAATACCTAAAAAATGTATTTTTAATGTTTTAAAATCATACAAAATTATTTAGAAGCATTTTAAGTCCTCTCAGGTTGTGACAGAGACAGAAAATCCTAGGAATGGGCAATAAGCTTTAAAAATGGACTTTTGAGAAAAGTAACTAGTGAATCCTAAAAAAAAATTGTGATAAGATGTATTATATATAGAGAGAGATATTTTAAGGTTTTTAAAATGGTTCACTATGTATCTGTACCATGATATAGGTCTGTGTTGATATAAAGCCCTAACAGACCTAACAGACCTATCAAGAACTTAACAAGGTCTAAAAAGTTTTCTTAAAAGTGGAATTGGGTAATGAAATCTTGTAGACCATTAGAGTATGAAAAATGGTATCTAAAAGTGAGATCAAATTTCCAAATTGAATTTGTACATAGTTGTACAAGTATAAATTCAACAAAAAAGGCTACAAGGTTTGGTCAAAAGGTAGGCATAGTTGTATAGAAGTCACTTAATACATTGTAGAAGGTTGTGAGTGATTTGAAAGGTCTAAACAGATTATGAAGAACACATCTAAGATGTCAAAAACCATGAACCATTATGAGGAACCTTATAACCATTGTTGTATGTGGTCCTAAAGGACTTTGGGTGAATGAGTGAAGTAAGGAAAAGTGCAAAGTGTTTTAGAAAAGTGTTCATAGCTCTGCATCACATATGTTATACTATGAAGACATATTATCCACATCTGACATGATTATACATGATTACATCCTTATACATAATAATATATATTTATTTTTTTATTTGTTCTTTTAATATGAGTGACTTGTAGGCCATATCCCCAATCTCAAAAAGGGGGCATATTAGTGGGATTGTCATAGAGACTTAATTCTCCATGAGCACATATTATAGATTTTGGGATAGAATATATAGATTACATGTATTTCAGAGTGGTTCAATATTATATTAGGATAGTTATATACATAATTTAGATACATTGGAGGTATATGAAGTGAAAATTCATTAATTTCACATGACATGAGTTAAAAATTTTGATATTTTTTAGATACGAGACATAAATGGCATATATAAGCATGGCATGATATATCATATTAGCACCAAGTGGTTCAAATTTTGTAGCATTAAGTTGGTTCATGTATACACATTGATAGAGTTTTTCAATATTATCATCGACTAGTTTATTTATGGGGCATGAAGTTGTTCATGCAAATTTACACTATGAAAAAATATATTTTCTGAGCACATTTAATAGTATTGATTAGTGATAAACCTTGAATCTATAAGTCTATTTGTAGTGTTTGATTCATATTTAAATGAGTAGTGTGTTTGAGGTTATACAATGCTCAACAACCCAATATTACTCTATGAGACCACTATGTGGCTTCCACATTCCATCTTGGGGTTACAATATTAGTGCAAAATTGTTTACATGGGTTGGTGTAGTTGAGGTTTTGTTACATTCAATGGCATTTCATTATTAATTATTTTTTTTCAAAGAGGTTTGGGGGCATTTTCATTCTCAATCCATAACACATGCCTTGGTTACACATGTTGGGGATTTATCACCCCCAATTATCCAAAAGTGTTTAGTAATAAGAACCATTCTCCAATGCTTCAATAATAAAGCATCATCTCCAACTAGTTACAAGGAAACATGGTTCACCCACATAAATGTGTACTCTTTCCTTGCTCTTCAATTTATGAAATTTCATTTTTTATTCCAATGATATTGACTACTACATTTTCATTGCAATTTTATAGGATTATATTGAAGGTTTGGAGCATATTCCAAAGATAAAGTGCATTCCACACACTTGGGTATGTTTAATTATCCTTTTACTCTAATATTTATATTTAAATTTTTATACTATATTAAAAGGAAGAATTTGTAGACACTAAAATATGGTAATTGATGTTTGGTAATGTTAGTTTTGACTTACCTTCACCCTACATGATTTGTGCATAAAAACATGACTCTCATTCACCATTCTCTTGAATCCTCATGCCTTATACAAGTCTATACTTTCTAAGTTTCTATCAGTCACCTATAATATATATCATTCTATGTCAAACCAACTATTTATCTCACTCAAACATCTCCAAATCATCATATCAACATTCCTATCTATTGATAGTAATGTCAAACTCAACACATATCATCTAACAATTTCATCTCATGTCAATCAACTACCAAATTTAGAATTCAAATCATTAATATGGGTTATCCTATACATGTATCATGTTAATGGCATGAGAAAGTACCCAAAAAGTCTCTTATAAATAAAAAATAGGTATAAACTATTATTATATAGTAAGTGTTGGCCATTTTTGGCCTACATACAAGGCTAAAAGAGCTGAGTAGGGTCTCGATTGAATAAGTGATTCAATGATAAAAGAGAGAGATAATATTACTTGCAATGATTTTAAAACACTTTAAACAATATTAATGTGTAATTATATTGATTTTCAAAGGATAAGTCTATAGAGTAAATGGAGGATCCAAGTAAATTTGGATAGGCAATCTTGTAGTTCAAGTAATGGACAAGTTTGCTTATGCCTTAGAAAATCATTCAAAGATGCAAAAGTTTAGGAATAAGCTTTGTGAAGCCAAACCATCATTAAGACATAAAAAATAACTAGACTGGATAGCTTTCTTATGAATTTTATAAATATTCTCAAAAAGCCTCATGTGACTATCAGACCATGCATGATAAATTTCCTTATTGTGAAGATCATTCTCTGCAAGTTTCATATCTTGATAAGTCTTCTATCTTGAGATATAAGCCTTCAAAGTTTAGCTTGTTGAGTCTAAGGGGATAGGTCATCTTACATGTCACATGGAAACACATTGGTCAACTTTTTTGTGCATTTTATAAATGATCTCAAAAAGTCTCATGTGATCATCAGACCATGTGTGATCAATGTTCTTCATGCTTGGAGCATGCTTTACAAATTCCATGTCTTGATGAGGCTCTTAACTCAAGATATAAGCTTTCAAGGATAGACTTCTATATTGAAACATTCACGCTAACATCAAATTTAGGCCCGGTAAATAACTATTTGATTTCAAAATCCTTCGGTATTCGTGTAGACATCTTTGATGGTTACATGGACATCAAAAAAAAGCTCAGCTAAAAAACCACCAGGGTTTAAATTTTGGTAGGCTCATAGATGTCAATTATGGGCTCATAAATGTCATTTGATGGGAATGTGGATGTTAAATTTAAGACATAGAAAAAACAAAACCATTGGGGTTTAAATTTGATGATCTCATGAACATCAAATACATTCATATGAATGTCAAATGATGATCATGCGCATGTCAATTTTAAGCTTGTGAGTTATCTGTTTAGGTTCAAATGGCAGGTTCTAGCAAGATCAAAGGCTCACATTCAATCATCAATTTTTATCCAATGGTATAAAATCACATCAACATGTCAAGGGATCTTAGGTGGTAGGAAATCAATGAACCACGTTCATTCATAAAACTTGATCCTATGGTGCAAGAGAAGTCAAGAAGTTAGTAGGGATCTACAGGACTAATAAGAGCAAAGATAATTTGGTGAAATTTGATTGGCCCAAGCTAGTATTGATGACCAATGAAATTAAAGGTTGAGAAGCTAAGGGACTTCATAGAGATCGAACACATGACCAAAGTCGAACCAGGGCAAGATTTTCAAAGGACACATGCTTCCATTGAATCTCAATAAAATGCTAAGGATAAAATAATGATGCAGTCAAGTATTAAGAATATAAAGAGACCACAATTAAAAATTAATATGGATCTCTATTTTGAAATTTTGTATCATGCAAGGTTATTTTTGTGACTATGTTCACCATTCTTAAAGAGGATTCATGCATATGGTGGGTTCTTAGTCCTTATAGAGCTGAAGTGGGTTTATTTGAACCTATTTAGATCAAGAAAGAGGTTATGTAATCTATAGGTCTACATTGATGTAAAGACTATAGGAAAACCAATAATATTAGATTGGTTTTCTATCTATAGTGGACCTATGATTTGGATATGGAGATCAAGGGTTGATATCTTGTCATCAAAATAAGAACTAGGCATCGAGTAGAGTGTCATTAATATATTCACTATAGGAAAACCAATATTTGATTGGTTTTCATCTATAATGGACCTATGTTCAATAGTAGAGTAAATATAGACATAAACATGATCATGGAGAGGTATCTCTCCTATCATTAGGGTCACATTTTTGATAAGCAAGTATCAATGGTCACCCAAAGTAGATGTGGCATAATTTTTCCAATTCCAAGACATGGTCCTCATTAGTAGATTAGATAGATAATGACATGGATTTCTAAGAAGGAGACCTGATAGATAGATAAGGACAACAAGCATTCAATCTTTTTATAAAATTTGTTCCTTATTGATAAGGTCATGGGTTAACATCCTTGAACTTGTGCTAATATGCCACAGTTCCCTCTTTCTCTTCCTTTTTTCTATATATGTTCCAACTTATACCACATTTTACTCTCTCTGAAAGTTTTAGACAAGAAATCTCTTACATTTTTTAATAAATAAACTCCTGTGAATTTTGGCTTGCTTAGGCTATGCCAAAATTTATACTATAACACCTTTTGATGCAATAAAGACTGAATTCCATCATTTTTCAAGATAAATTGAAGTGGGTCCTATAAATTCATGTATTATAGGTAATTAAATGTATGTTCCTTATAATAGTTAATTGAATGTATGTTCCTTACCATAGTTAATTGAATGTATGTTCCTTATCTATGTTTTAGTTTTCTCATCTTCAAGAAAGGCTTGTTAGCTCTCATAGGTCATTATAAGTGCAATTTACAGTTTGTTGTTTAGCTTGAAAGTGGTTATCTACCATCTCATGCTAGTTTGATAACTAATCAATGATTTATTGTGAAATACTTATGTGGGACTGATCTTATTTGTTCTTGAATGTGTCTCATAGTGTGTCTTGTGCAAAGTATAAGTTTTCTAATTAATGGTGCATCACCTCATTGTATATGATTTCATGTATTGTTGTTACCCTCTCTCCCATTTTCCAAGAAATTGTTAGATTAGGTCTAGTTTAGGTGATGTATCTAGAAGGAAGTCAACTTTCTCTAGAGGTATAATCCATTATTAGGATACCCACAGCCTAGGATCAGTCCCATGATGGACTAGTTTGAGTAAGAGGACATAAATAATCCCCTTCTCAGCTAGGGTGAAAATATAGAACACCAATAGTTTTAGCATGCCCGATAAGACCAAAGTCCAAAAGAGTGGGAAGATCTTGGTGTGTCTTTCCTCTAATCAACTCTTAAAAGCACATAAATTAGCACCAATGGTGAATATGAATCAACATCATCTGGTATAAGCATCCCAAGTCCCTAATCACCATCATTTGGTATGTATCATAACCCACTTAATCAAGATGCATGTTATTTCATTCTTTAGCCTTCATATCAAGTTATAAATGTTCATGGATTCACCCCAAGTGGCCCTCAATATCCAATGTATCAGCCTTATCAAAATTTGCCTCTCTTTAGTCAACTAGAAATGGACCTAAAGGAGATGATGTTTGATTTTGAGAAGAATTTTAGAGAGGTTGATAAGAAGGAAGAATACTATAGGCAACATCAGAATCTTAAACAACAAGCTTATGTACAAGAGAAAGAATTGAGGTTTCAAGAGGAATGCTTAGTTAGGAAAGATCAAGTCAGAATGTAAAAAGGCCATCAACTAATCTTAATGAGAACAACCAACCTTAGACCCCAATTTACCTCTCCTACTTCTACTCAAAATCAACCCCTTAGCCAACCTTGCCAAATATCACCCTTATCATCTAAGTAAAATGAAGCCATCCCATCTTGGATCCTCTCCTATGCTAATGACCCTAACTATTTCATACCCTCTATTTTGAAATCACCCCTTCCACACCCACTCAAAAAAAGGAGAAGGTGGCCAAGTCTCATGCATACCCCTCATGGAAATTGATCAAGGAAGATGCAAAGATGTAAAGGGAAATGCTAGCTGAGGTAGTCCAGGATCCATTCCAAGAAAATATGAATGAAATAGAGATCAAAATTCTAGCATATACAAGAAATTTTACTCAGATTCTCAATATGAAGAATTGAATGGTCTATTTTAAAATATGTCTAATGATCTAAAGGAGAGGAATGAGTTTTATACCTTTGTATTAGAGAAGATGAAGGCTTGTGAGAAGCAGCAAAGTGAGTTAGACCAGTTGTCTCAATAACCCTCTTGTATTCCTTACCATCTTTCTTATGTTCCTTATTTTAATGAAGTTCATAACCATGTTTAGTTTGAACCAAGGGAGTTTCCTAGTTAAACTCAAGAACCTATTCAATAATCTATTCAAGATACTAAACTTTCTTATAATCCCTCTTCTTCATCACTCATCTCTCAAGCTTAAATTATCCATAAAGATAAGGAGGTGTCAGAATTTGATGAGGTATGGTCAAGTAGAAGGAGCATAATGTAGAGGTCTATAAAAGTTTCTCTTTCCATCCTCTTCAAGACTCCATAAATGATTCTATTACCCTCAAGATCCCAAAATTTGATCATAATCAACCTTCCATACTTCATACTCCCTCTCAATAAGGTGAATTTTTTCACCCTCCCACCATCTTCCTCATGGAGGAAGAACCTATTTTATAAAGAATAGAGGAGGATCTTACAATCAAAGTTGATCTAAAAGAGGATGACATGAGTGTATATGATGAAGAGATCATGACAGGTAGTCTACTTCATTTAAAAGGATAAGAGTTAAGTTTTTATTAGACTTCTTGGCATGGATTTGATGAATTAGAGCTTGAAAACAATATTGATGCCTTCATATTTTAAGAGGTATGTACCTTAAAATGTAGTTGAGAGAAAAAGAGATTTTGAATAATCTTGAAAGGTTCCATTTGGTGTGGCTATAGATGAGGATAGCCAAGGTACAAATATTAACATTGTCAATTAATCAGATGAAGATGAGGAATAAATAGAGATCAAGGAGGATCAAGATTAAGTATGACAGTAGTTGTACCATGACTTCATGGACTAGGTAGAGGTTTTAAACCAACCTATACCTCCTCCATAACATAAAGATGAACTTTAAAATTAGGATATAGAAGCTTACCAATCTCAAGATGAATTGTCCATTAAAGGTAGTATTGATGTCTTCAAGAATAAATAAGGATGATCAAACCAAGATCCATAGGAATATGACATGGTGAACCATAGATGGGTTGATGAACTACCATATGGATCCTTTCAGAGAAAGTAAAGCAAATATGGTATTGAAATTGTCATTGTCTTAGATGACCAAGAGGAAGCTATCTTTTGGGATGATTTAGAGATTTTTTACCTAAGCCTAGAGACTCGACCAAGCACCAATTCAAAGGAGTCATCATATGTTGTGCTTAATTCAGATCACAAAATTGAGCCATCAGAAGAAGATCTTACAGGAGCCCCTATAGTCTAATTTAGAGCAAGCCTTGAAGAAACAGACCATTATGTCTATATTGGAGACATGTTTGTCCCATTTATTCCACTTGAGAGCATGCCAAAAGAGTCATCAATCAGGCATATTAGCTCACCCATCATGAGCTCTCAAAATCAAGGTGTTTTCCATCCTAATACATCACAAGTGAGTGATGCTAAATCTTATCCATTTTATCTAGTGTGAGATATTTTTAAATTATAGCCCTATACATATTAGAATAGTTTTCATGTTTTCCCCTAAGTGATTTTGTGCAAATTTATTTAGTAGGCTAGTTGTTTTTCTTTTCTCCAACTGTCAGTGTGCACTTGCCCTTATTTGTTATTGTTCTTGTTATCCTTTTGATTCAAGAGGAATTTTCGGAAAGGGTCAATCTTGTATTAGTTTCAGACCATCTCAATTATAGATACTTGTGACTCCATGGCCAATGGACCAGACAAGGTAAAATGGAATGGGTTCGCAAGCAAGAAGGCATGCTACCCAGCTAAGTCTCCAAAGATGTTGGCCATTTTTGGCCTAAATACAAGGATAAAAGAGTTGAGTAGGGTCACAATTGAGGAAGAGATTCACTGATAAAATAGATAGATCATATAGCTTACAACGCTTTTGAAACACTTTAAACAAGCTTAAAGTGTAATTCTATTAATCCTCAAAGGATAGGTCTATAGATTAAATGGAGGATCTAGGTAAGTCTACATAGGTAATCTTGTATTTTGAGTCATGGACAAGTTTTCTTATGCCTCAAAAAATCATTCAGAGCTATAAAATTTTAAGAATAAGCTTTGTGAAACCAAACCATCATCAAGACATCAAAAAAAACTAAACTGGACAACTTACTTGTGCATTTTATAAATATGCTTAGAAATCCTTCGTGACCATAAGACCACATGAAATAAATATCCTTAGTGCTAAGATCATTCTCTATAAGTTTCATATCTTGATGAGTCTTATATCATGAGATCTAAGCCTTCAAAGTTCATCTTGCCAAGTCTAAGGGGCTAGGCCATCCTACGCGTCACATGGAAACACACTAGTTAGCTTGTTTGTGCATTTTATAAATGAGATATATAAGCCTCACATGACCATCATACCATATGGGATCAAATTTATTCATGCTTAGAACATGCTCTACAAATTTCATGTCTTGATGGGGTTCCTAACTCAAGATATAAGCTTTCAAAGATAGACTTACAGAGTGAAACATTCACACTAACATCAACTATAGGCCCCAATAAATAACCATTTGATTTCAAAATCCTTAAATGTTTGTATGGACATATTTTATGGTTTCATGTATGTCAAAATAAATATCAACAAAAAAACCACTAGGGTTTAAATTTTGACGAGCTCATAAACATCAATGACAAGCTCGTATACATCATTTGACAAGTGCACGAATGTCAAATTCAAGACAAAAAAACAAAATCATTAGGGTTTAAATTTGATGATCACATGGATGTCAAATAAGCTTCTGTAAACATCAAATAAATAGCATGTAGACATCACTTTTAAGCTCATGAGTTAGCTTTTTGGGTTCAAATGGTGAGTCATAGCAAGATCAAGGGCTCACATTCAATTTTCCATATTGATCTAATGGTGCAACCTCAAGTCAACATGTGAAGGGATATTCGATGGTAAGAAATTAATTGATAGCATTCATTCATACAGCTTGATCCTATAGTGTGAGAGAAGTTAAGAAGTCAACAAGGATCTATGGGACCAATGAGAGCAAAGATAATTAGGTGTAATTTGATTAGCCCAAGTCAATATCGATAACCAATGAAATTAAATGTCGAGAAGCTAAGGGACTCTATGGAGATCAAACACATGACCAAGGTCAAACCAAGGAAAGATTTTCAAAGGACACATATTGCCATTAAAGCTTGATCAAATGCTGAGTAGACAATGATGAAATCAGGTATCAAGAACATAAAGAGATTGCCATTAAAACTTAATATAGACTTTTATTTTGACATTTTTTATGATGCAGGGTTATTTTTGTGACTATGTTCATCATTCTGAAATAGGATCTATGCATATGGTGGGTTCTTGGTCCTTGAAAATACAAAGTGGGTCTATTTGAACCTATTTGGATCAAGAAAGAGGCTATGCAGTCTATATGTTTGCATCGACGTAAAGAATATAGGAAAACCAATAATCTTATATTGGTTTTTTGTCTATAGTGGACCTATGATCTAGATATGTAGATCAAGGGTCGATATCTTGTCATCAAAATAAGAACTAGGCATTGGGCAAAGTATCATTGATATATTGACTATAGGAAAACCAATATTAGATTGGTTTTCATCTATAATGGACCTGTGTTCAATATTGGAGCAAATACAGATGTAAAAATGATTATGAAGAGGTGTCTCACCTATCATTAGGGTCACATTTTCAATAAATAGGTATAAATGGCCACCCAAAGTAGATGTGGAATAATTCTATCAATTATAAGGTCCTCATCAATAGATCAGATAGATAATGACATGGAGTTCCTAGAAAGAGACCTAACAGATAGATAAGGATAATAGGCATTCAATTCTTTTACAAAATGTGTTCCTTATTGATAAGGTCCTGAGTTAGCATCCTTGAACTTGTGCTAATACACCATAGTTCCCTCTCTCTCTTCCTTTTTTTATATAATTTCCAACTTCTACCACATGTTTCTCTCTCTAAAAGTTTTAGATAATAAATCTCTGACATTTTTAGAGAAATAGACACTTACACATTTTGGCTTGCTTAGGCTATCCCTAAAAATTTACAATAACACTTTTAATGAAATAAAGACTAAATTCCATCATTTTTCAAGATAGATTGAAGCATGTCCTATGAATTCATGTACTATAGTTAAGTGAATATATGTTCCTTGTCTATGTATGAGTTTTATCACCTTCATGACATGCTTGGTAGCTCTTACAGGTCATTATAAGTGAAATTTATAGTTTGTTGTTAAGCTTTAAAGTGGTTATCTGCCCTCTCATGCTATTTTAATAACTGATCAATGCCTTATTGTGAAATGCTTATGTGGGACTAATCTTATTTAGTCTTGAATGTGTCTCATAGTGTTTCTTGTGCAAATTATAAGTGTTCCAATTACTAGTGCATCACCTCATTTTATATGCTTTCATATATTATTATTACCCTCTCTCCCCTTTTTAAAGCAATTGTTAGATTAGGTCTAATTTAGGTGATATATCTAGAAGGAAGCTAGCCTTATCAAAAGGTTTGATCTATTATTAGGATACCTAAACCTAGGATCAGTCCCATGTTGGACTAGATTTGAGTAAGAGGACCTAAATAATCCCCTTCTCAGCTAAGGTGCAAATCTAGAATACCAACAATAAGCACTTATCAAAAATATTCAAACACTTGCACATTCAAGAGGACTTCCATATTTTTCCCAATTTTCTAATCACTAACAAGGAGTAGGTCTTCATCAAGTCTAAAACACTTGATATCCAAGCCAAATTTGTTAGTTTCCAAGTATTAGTAGCTATACCATAGGTTGCATATATTTAATGATCATGATTGCACACATTCACCTAATAGGGATAATTACATGTGGTTTGAATTCCACACTTGTAGTATTGGATATGTAGCAAATTCTTAACCATTGAATGAGGACTAGTTGGGTTCAAATTAATCCCCCTTTCTTCCTCTTTTGCAAGCCTAATTCTATCTTTTCAAATGGACCTAGGGATTTAAGGGAAGGAGATAGATTTAAAAGAGTCATGCACATAATTAAACCTTGTGATCACACACAACGAAATAAAAAATAAGAGCACATAAAATATAAAAATAAAGAATAAATATATAAAGAGACCAAACCATTAGACTCAGAACACAACATTTGATGGTTTTGACTTGGGCTAATGATATCGTCTAGGAGGATACAAAAATTTATATTATGATCTGAGTAACTTGTAGTCTAGTTTACTATCCTTCCTATCACCTTCTTAGAGTCTCAGACTTCCATAGAAAATTTAATCACTAATTGTACTATCCATTTGTTTTAATTTTTATGTTACTTAATCTAGAGTTCCAAATCAATTTCAAACCTTTATATTCAGATTTTTATGTGTTTGTATAGCTTGTAATATGATCATTTACAATAGTTCTATATAATTAAATTTAATTAATATCATTAATCCCAATATAGGTAAAACATATGTTCCTTTGATATCACCAAATTATGACCAATATTTGGACTAGTTAACAAATTTATGTACAAAATTAAGTCATGTTTAAGTTACATTTATAAAATTGATCTCAATGTTTGAAATGATTTAATTAAATTTTTAGTTTCATGTTTTCATTATAACTAAAAGATATATTATTTTTCAAGAGATGTGTTTTCAGTCATTGTGCATGATGTAAATCATGATAAAACAAACTAATACTTGTTGAAGTGCACAAAAAAAGGATGAGGTTTTACAAAATCCAAAAATCAGTGAGGGAGCATTGTATCCTACTAGGTTTATTGTACTATAGGGTACATATTTGAGACAAGTGAAAAATCTTCACAGTGGTCTTCATTTTATTGATTATGAACTAGACAATAATGCCTATTATTATTTCCACCATGTTTTTTTTATTGCCTTGTATTTACATAGAGTGACACAAGTATTTGGGTGATATAAGTGAAGTCTAGATAGAGAACATCATGAAAAGATCTTACATGGTATTGATTAGTAAGTTGAACCAACTGATCTAGTATTATCCATTGAATAGATAAATATTTAGTTTTTTACATATCAATTCAAACCCTATAATAAACAAAAACATTTTAGTAGACATTGATAATATATTTATATCAAGTGCGCTTTCCTCTTTGAACTGTTCTCTCTAATTAATCATCTCATATGATTTTTTTTTTAATAATTAAACTTTTTATTGATATCAATAAAAACTAAGAAGGTAGTTTACAAAGACAACAATAAGCTAGCTTTTATAAAAAACCTTTCTAAATTCCCCTTTGAAAATCTAGCCTAATCATACTTTATAAAAATAATAATCTTTTTGTAGCAAGTTTAAAGAATTTACATGGAAGTGTATCTATTAGGCAAGTTTTCTAAAAAGGACTTGTATGCATGATGCATGTAATCCTCAGCAATTGTTTATAAATATGTGCATTATTTTTTAATATATTTTTAAAATTCTTTCATCTCCTTGTTCCCATAGATACTTTCCATGTTTCTTCTTATATTTTGAGTGGGATTGAAGCCCAAAGTTCACTAGCCAATCCACTACTTAATTTCCTTCTCTCAAGATATGTTTATGATTCACTTGCTCAAAATAGTTCTAAAGTTTTTCCACTTCTTTGATTATTTGTTTAATCTCAAATTAAGGTTTTTTCTATTATCCATGGATTTGATGACCATGACTGAATCTCCTTCTATCATGATGATATTAATATTTTATTTTGAAGCTAAATTCATCCTTGGAATAAGGCCCTTATATATTTTTTATATTGTTTGTGTTGATTATGGTATAGATGACTTAACCCTTGTGATTTATTATAACCACCCATGTGCCTAACACCCTTGGATTGTGTTTTGATACCCCATGAAAATTCACTTTATACAACCCCTATTAAAGAGGTACCCATTTGACATTTTTCCTTATCATTTATTTTTTGTGTTTTTTTCTTGGTTTCATAGCTTTATAAATCTTTTTTATCGTTCCCTAGTTTTGAAGGATTGTAATTTACTCCAGATTGGTACCCTTGTTTCAACTAATTTGTAGAGAGGGAAATTTGACTGATACAAACTTCTAGTTCTATCCAGACTTTCTCTAGGGGATTGTGACTACCATTATTCTCAAATATTTTGGTGTTCTATTCAATCTAGACTTTCCATGTTATAAGACTTAGACCCATTTCCCATACAAAAATTTAGCTTCTTATTACACTACCACACTCTAAGGTAATCTGAAATATTGTAATTTAGATTCCAACTTAGGTTATACTTGTTTAGAAACTTTTTCCAAAGCACCAAAGTATAGTTATAGTGAAAAAGAAGGTGTTCAACACTCTCTTAATTGTTGTAGCACAAAACACATGGTGATGGTCCTTGGAAGCCTTTATTTTTAAGATTTTCTCTTGTTAAAATCTTTCCATGTGTGGCCAACCATAGAAAGGCTTTTACCTTTGGCCATGATTTTTAGCTCCAAATTCTACTCCATTCAAATTTTCCTAAGGCACTAGGATGGGTTATTATCTAATCTTTGTATCATGATTTTATCGAGTAAACCCTTGTACCCTTTTTATTCTAGTTCAATTAGTCTTTTTTTGAGCTCTAGGGAACCCAAAAGACTTGTAAGATGCCATTTATATTTTTTTGGAAATCATTTTGTATTCCATCGACATTTTAGAAAGTTTTCCAAGTTAAGATTGTGTAATATTACTATGTGTTTTTGGTCCAATAATATTTTATTTTGTGTCCCCATTGCCTTATACTTTCTTCCCTAATACATATAAGCTTGTTTCTAGTCTCAAGGAATTTTGGGTGATCTATTGTCCTCTCAAAATTCAATTGTTTCCCCATTTTTCACATTATATAATAGTCCTTTTAGAATAATACATCTTGCTTCCATCATACTATTCCATATAGAGGATCTAACAAGGAGCTCATTTTCCATGAAGATTCTTTTTGGGTTCCTTTCATCAAGGTATTTTTCTCTTAGCAAGCCACTCCATCTTACAAATGGATTAGCTCCCATTCTCTAGATTAGTTTGTTTATGAGGGCTAGGTTAACTGCTTTAATATTCCTTATTTTTCCCACCCCCTTCTCCCCTCCACCCTCCCCACCGCTCCCATATGATTGGTTTAAAATTTTCTCCTAGATGAGAAGACATAATTTGTCTTTGTCCCTTGCTCCTTTCTAGAGAAATTTTTTGAGAATTCTACTCATCTCAATCAAGATTACTAAGGGAACCTTCAAGAGAGAGAACCAATAGATTGTTGTGCCTATAAGACTATCTTTATGAGTATGATACATCCTACACATGTCAAGTGCTTGCCTTTCCAAATACTCATCTTCCTCCTCATATTTTTAGTGACTTTATTCCAGATATTTTTATTTCCATTGCCTTTGAAGAGTGAGAAAATCATATAGTTATTTGGGAAATATGCCTTTTCAAATACCAAAATCCTGGTGAGGAAGGATTACAAATTAGGGGAAACATTGATAAAGAATACCTTGGATTTTATTTTATTTATTAATTGACCTATCACCTTTTCATAGCTACCCAATAGATCCCTTATTAATCTAACCTCCTGTTGAGTGTTGTTAGTTAAAAGCATAGTGTCATCCATAAATTGGGGATGAGAGTGGGAAGTTTCTCTAGTTGTCCCTTGTAGCCCTTTAATATTGTTTTCATCTCTTAGGTACTTTATGTGTCTTCCTAGGACCTTTTCCATCAGAATGAAGAGATATAAGGAGATAGGATCCCCTTATATGATCCTCCTTGATGAGGAGAAATACCTTATAGGGATCCATTGATCATCATTGAGAAATTGTAGGAGGAATAATAGCTCTGAATCTATCTTCTCCATTCTATACTAAACCTAAACTTTCAGAGCACTCCATCTAGAAAGGGCCAATTAACTTTATCATAGGGCTTGGATATGTCTATTTTAATCAACATTCCTTACCTATTACTAGTGTGTAGAGAGTGGATGATTTCCTGAGAAATGATGATACCATATGTGATTTTCCTTCCCTTGATGAAGCCCATTTGTTCTGTTTCCACTCAAAATTCGCTTTTAGATCTAAGAGAAAGAAGAAACTAAAAAGTAATGGACGAGGCTTGGGAAGTACCTGGACTAAAGATTGCGCACCGTAAATCCAGACGTTTGTGGGCACTCCTCTTTGGCTGTGGAGGAATGACACCTGCAAGAAAAAGGGAAACTTGGACAAGAAGATGTTAGATAGATAGACGGTGGGTTGCCAAGCAAGAGCTTGTTCCCAGAAGTATGAGAACTTCCTTGAGGGAGGTCAACCCACTATTTTGATAAAAAATAAATGACTGATAAATGATAGAATGCTAAAATAGGCTGAAATGATAGCAAACTAAAAGAGACAAGGAAGCAAAGGCTTACCTGGAAGAAGCTGTCAAACTGTTGCAGTCGCCGGCGTCGGTGGTCTTACTGGCGTCGGTTGTCGGGTCTGCCGATGTCGGTTAGTCTGCCGACGTCGGTCAGGGTAATGACCGGCGTCGGTTGGGGCAATAGGCTTGGATGGCGTTTAGGCAGGTTCTGGTCGAGTTGGGACAGAGTCCGGGCCGGGCTTGGTCTGTGGATGGGTCTGTGGACGAAGGTCTGAGTCTGCTCTGGGCCTGGTTTGAGGATGGATTTAGTCAGAAGGACAGAGAGGGACAGGGGGATAGAGGAAGAAACACAGAGGACAGGACCTGAGAAGGCTTTGCAGCCTCTCAGGGGGAAGAACAGAGGGAGCAGAGGATAATAGATAGGATAGATTACTGAAAACTAAATAAATGAAATGATAAAACCAGACTTTGCTTACCTTTTTGCTGACTGAAGAGAGGAGGTGCTGTTGTTGGAGCCATAGAAGACTTGTTGCAAGAAGAGAATCCCTGATCCAAAGCCTTTTCACCTGTTGCTATTGTTGCACGAGGTCAAGACAGAGGAGAGACGAAAGCTAAAGCGCCAAGAGAAATCTGTTTTCGAGCTCAAGGGTCCAAGGGGCTGCAACGGATGCAGAAAGGGGTAATGAAGGATGCTGACGCCAGCAGTTTCACCGATGTCGACCGAAGGGTCGCTGACGTCGGCGGTCGCAGAATGGGGACAGAGGCTAAAAATAGCCTCTGCCCATTCTTGCACACCGCCGAGCGAGGGGGGATGGGAAGAACGGTCACGAGGATGCCAAAATGGGTGTGGGGGGAAAATAAAGAAGAGATTTGGCCTAATAAATGGTAGGGGGAAGGTGGAGGGATTCAAGGGAGAATCCAAGGTGGCAAGGGTAGGGTGGAAAGGGGGCCAAGGTCAAGGGTTAGGATAGGGGGCCAAGGTCAAGGGTTAGGATAGGGGTTTAAGGCCAAGGGGGAAGACCAAGGTCCAGACACGTTTGCGGTGTCTACATTTGCCCCTTTTTGTCTTGTTGGTTGTTCTAGACGAATTGCAAGACAAAAACAGGAGTTGGTTGCCCCAAAAAAGGGATGAGGTGTTCCCCCCTCAAAGCGATAGTCGAGAGAAGGGAACCGAAGATCGAGTGTCGATTTGACAGAGAAATGGATAAGAAAGATGAAAAGTGAGTGAAAATGCTGCAAAAGTCGTGATTGCGCGTATACCATGTCACGGGATGGTCAGGTCAAATTGTCGCATGTCGAGGGTCAAGGAGTGCCAAAATTGAAGTAACCGGGCCCCAGCATTTAGTCGTCTGCTGATCGGGTCACTCAATTTAAGCTGAAGCTCCAAATGGTCATCGTGTTCCAGGTATTCAGGGCTCAGGAAGTGCTCCCAGAAACACGAAAAAAGCCACAAGTAGTAGGGATCAACTGGCTCACGATCCTATACTTGCGAAGGGTCAAAAATAGTCTGCGGACAATTTTGCTAACCAGTCGTGAGGTAGCACACATGCAAAAACAACCAAGGCAACATTGTCTTGGAAGTGGTCGAAGGTCGAAGGATGGTCGTTGGTTAAGAGGATGGATGGACGAAAGGATGCGGTCGAGCTAACCCCAAAAGACCCCATGTCAACTGAGTGCTGCCTACATAGCCCCTGTCGTAGGGGCCTCAGGCCGATGTAGTTCTCCCTAAAAGGGAGGGAGGGTCAGAGGGATTGATTGGTCTTGGTCAAAGTCGATGATGAGTGGTCTTGGTCAAAGAAAATGATTGGTCTTGGTCAAAGAGAATGATTGGTCTTGGTCAAAGAGAATGATTGGTCTTGGTCAAGGTCAAGGTCGCAGAAGAGAAGGTTTGTTCATCAAAGAGACGAACAAACGGGGGTGGTCGAGCTAACCTCAGAGGATGTGTTATCTGAGCGTTGCCTACATAGCCCTGGTCATAGGGCCTCAGACCAATGTAGTTCAGACAAATTGAGAAGATAGGTCGATGATGAGATTGGTCATGTGTTGAGATGACGAGGGGAAGATGAGGATAAAATGATGCTACAGATGGTGTATTCTGTAGAATTGGTCGAGAGTCTTTCATCCCTGGCAAGTTTCCATAGTCGCGATGGATGTATGCTAAAAATGAATAGAAGTCGATTTATGCTTCAGCAAGTATTGGTTTATGCTTAACATAAATTGGGTCTGGTCGGTAGTTTCCATGTGTACTGGTGTCCATAGAAACTATGTGAAATGGTCTAGGATGATGCCAGCTGAAAATGATGAAAATGGCTGGGTTTGAGATGAATCGCCGATTGATGCGGTTAAATGTGACCAAAGTGAAGAGAAAAGATGAAAGGAAAATCGCTCTTTCATTGACAAGGACCAGAAAGGAAGCATAGATAGGGGTTATTAGAACAAAGAGCCCCATTCATGCATTACGTCGTTGACCAGTGTTGAGTTAGAACGGTAATCGAATCACTTTGACATTAAAGTGAGCTCGAAGTCCCTTGAGCAGGTGATAGGAGGAGGATAGGGTAACCCAGTTTAAGAGCAGGAATAACCTTGCCCCTTTTATAGGAGACCCTGAGACAACTACAAGCCAAGTCCGTGACTCGTTTTTTTTTTTTTTTTTTTTTTTTTTTTTTTTTTTTTTTTTTTGTGCAGGCTGATCGATGCGGGAAGCCTACGTAGAGATGTCTTTTGATGTAGTGGTCATGTTGCGAAGCTGATCAATGCGGGAAGCTTCTAAGAAAGGTGCTGTTTGATAGCAAGATTTAGTCATAGCCATCCTTCGAGGGAGTGGTCTATATTTTTGCTTAATAATGTTTGATAAGTTGGCCTAGCTGTCCTTCGAGGGATCAGTCTAGTAATACAGCAATGATAGTACAGCTGTCCTTCGAGGGAGCAGTCTGTCTTTTTGATTTTGACTTGATTTTGTGACCATGGATATGTTTTGACATCTTGATATATATATATATATATATATATATATATATATATATATATTTTTGATTAGAGTCATGGACAAGGCTGTAGAAGTTCAAGGACGCCCCTTTTATTAGGACAAAGCATCCATGCATCATAAAAGGGTTGTAGAGGACTTGTTAAAGGGAAATAGGGTTGAAAGGGATGAGGATTAAGAGGACGAGGATTGCTCAAGGGACGAGCTCAAGTTACGTGTCAAGTAGACGAGTACTCGACTAACAGAAGAATGGTCGAAGACGCAACGCATAAAAAGGGGTTTAAGGTCTAATAAGACCCTGGGCCATGCTAGTGTGTTAAGGTCTGAGTCAATTGGGAGTGGACTTGCCCCATTTGCCTCTTTCCAGATTGGTCAGGTGTTGATTGATAGATGTGAAGTTGGTTGACATTGTCATTGGTTAGTTGAGGAAGGTTGAATGCTTGGTCGAGAGGTCAGGGTGATTGATATTTGGTTGAAGTTTGTTTGAGACTAGTCGAATAATTGGTTGGGGGTTGGGTCGACGGATACTTGGTCAGGTTTTAAGATAAAATGAGTGATTGATATGTGGTAGAGACTGGGTTGAACAGTTGGTCGAGGTTTGAATAAAGGATGATTTCCCCCAGCGGGTAGGGAGAATGTTTGAAAGGTTGGTTAAGGTCGGTTGAGGTTTAGTGGTCAGATGGACGGTGTTAATGTCGAATAAGGGGGTCAAAGGCGGCAAAGGGACCACAGTCTGGCGTGGAGATCCCGATTTAGGTGATGAGGTTGGAGAGGCATGAGTCGAGATTGATGTTTTGTCAAAAAGGTGGTCAAGAGGACCCTTGATGAAAAGGGAATCCTTTTTTTGGTGCTGATGAATGACAGCTTTAAGAGCGCAACAACGCTCAGTGTCATGTCTCGGAGTGTGATGATAATGACAGAATGTGGAGTTGTCGAACCAAGATGGTCTTAATCTGAGAGTTGATGAGTGGGGTGGTGTTGAAGGTTTGTTGATAATGTGGTCGAGAAGAAGGGTGTCATTCCCAAGACATTGGTGAATGGCGACCTTGAGGGCATGACAATGCTCCGTGTCGTGCCCAGGCGTGCGATGATATGCACAAATGCGAGTGTCATCGAACCATGGTGGTTTAGGTCTGAGAGATTGATATTGTCTAAGAGGCGGGAGGTCAATACGAGACGACTGCAACAAGTGCCGTAAGAGCAAGACATATGAACCTGCTAACGGATCTGGATGCTTTATTGCAGTGGGGGTTGGTGACATTGGTTTGGGAGGTGAAAGAGGCATAGGTCGAGAGTTCGGATGAGATGTATGTCTGATGGGATGAGGAAGTAATGGAGGCGATGTGCCTCTGTGAAGGATGGGAGTGGGAAGCACTCCTATTAAAGTGGACGGATGCGGGCCCAAGATTGAAGGTAATGATGAAGGTGGGGGAGGAGTTCTCCGGTGTGGTCTAGTAGCTTTTGTGTGTTTGGGTCGAGGGCCATCGTTGTGCGAGGTGAGGTTAGATGTGGGCTTGGGTTTGGATGTGGACGAAGGTGAGTGAGATGTAACAATCTCAGGCAAAGGACAAGAGGAAACCGCGACTGGGTCTTCCTCAGTTAAAACGGGTGGAGAGACTGGTTCTTCTCTTGGTGGAGAAGAAATAAGAGAGTCTGGCTCCTCAAGTGGGCAGAGGGCATGGATGATCGTGCCTTCTGCTTGTGCTCGAGGAGTAGGTAAGGTAGGGTCTTCGGATGAAGGTGGGCTTAATGGCATTGATGTGGTCAAAGCGTCCTCCGATACAAGAGAGGTAGATGGAGGACTAGTAGGAGAAGGAGGTTCCTCATCCTTTAATGGAAGAGGTTGGTCAAGGACAAGAGGCAAGATAGTGCTAATCGTGTGAATGTCATGGTCTTGAGGGTCATTGGTCGAAGTCTGGACGTTGTTTTGAGTAGGCGGATGATTCGGAAATGGTTGTTTAAAGATGTCGATATGTTGATTAAGTGGGGCATTCGGGTTATCTAAAATAAGATCCCCCTTGTCGATCATGTCTTGGACGATGTTTTTGAAAGTTCGGCAGTTGTCGATGTCATGGCCTTGGATGCGATGAAAGGGACAGAAGTCGCCCTCCCTATACCATGTAGGGATGGCCTTTGAAGGGTCAAATTGAGGTGGTCGGATTGGAGGGAGATTGAGGACCCCCTGCTTGAGAAGTTTTTCCAAAACGGAAGCGTATGGTTCTCCAAGTGGAGTGTAAGAACGCTGAATGTACCATTGTTGGAATTGTTTGGTGATGCTGGAAGATGTCGAAGGTTGAGAGTAATTTGTTGACGTCGAGGATGGTGATCTAATGACCACAGTGTTGGCCACTCCTTTAGACTTGGAGTTGGCAGAAGAAGAAGGTCTGGAAGAAGAATGGTCAGTAGATTTTGCGTTGGTATTACGCAATTTGACCTTATCTTCTTCAAGGGCATGGAGTTCAAGCTTTCGAGCCATGATGAAAGCTTCGTCAAAAGTGCGAAATGTCTGAATCCGCAAGGTAGAAGAGATGTGTCTGGCACATGCTCGAGAGAAGAGCTCGATGAGCTCGGGTTGAGGTAAAGAGGAGAGCTGGTTAATCAGACCTCTCCAACGAGCGACAAAGTCGACAATTGATTCGTCGTCAAATTGCCTGATGGAGTAAAGGTCTGTGATAGAGACTTGTTTAATAATGTTAATTGAGAAATGGTCGAGAAATAGTTGGGCGAGTTGGATGAATGAAAAGATAGAGTGTCTGGCAAGAGAACTATACCAGTCAAGGGCAGGGCTAGAAAGGGACATAGGGAATGTGCGTAGAAGTAACGCATCGTCATGGGAAATAAGATAACAGGCATGTCTAAATGCCCGTAGATGTTGTTGTGGGTCTTCCTTACTCTGAAAGCGAGTGAATTTAGGAAGCTCCCACTGGTTAGGATATGGTCGAATAGGGACGGAAGGATGGATGGGCTCATTGCAAATTTGTTCATATGACAAAGTATTGCTTGAACCGGAAATAGAGGCTTCGAGACTGGACATTTTATCCATCAGCATCTTGATAAGATCTGCTGACGGATTGGCGGGTTGAGCGCCCCCTAAGTTGTAAGGCACTTGGAAGAGGTTAGAGGAGGCGTGCGACATAGTCGGTTGTACAATGTACAGATGACTAGTCACAGGGGCAGAAGTGGAGGCTAGAGGTGGTTGCGTTGTGAAGGTTGAAGGGATAGGTTGACTGGGCACCGCCAAAGGTGGTTGAATGGCGGCACTGGTAGATGGATAGGTTGGCACTCCTACATTTGTGGGCGCAAGAGTGTAAGGGGTCGAGGCAATCAAGTTCTGATATGATGTAGAACTTGGTTGAATTGCAGGTAGTTGAGGGGGTAATGGAACCCCGATGGAGGTCGGTCTAAAAATAGACGGGGAGGCCAAACTTTGCGTATTGGCCATGGTTGGGTTAATAGTCGAGGCGAAAGGCTGAGTCATAAAGGGTTGGGTGGCGAATGGTGTGGATGTCGTCGCCACGTCACCCGAAAGGTCTCGCGTTGGGTTTCTCACGAGATAGTTTTGGAGGGCTGCGGTATTGAGGTCCAAGAATCTCTCAAAATCTTGGTCCCCTTCAGGGATGATGGGAATTTGAGTCGGGGTCGGGGTCGGGGTCGGTCATGTAGGAGTTCTTTCAGTCTCCGAGTGGAACTCCATGATAGGACTGGTTAGAGACAGGATAGACGGAAGCGGCTGTTGGCTAAAGTGGTTAAGAAGAGAGTCTTGGTTCCGGAAACTGTGTTTTTGCAGTCTCAGAAGATTAGAATGGAGTTTTTGATAGAGGAGGGACAGGTTTCAGGCTGTTGGTTTTGAAGAAAAGGACAGTGACAGAGACCGACGTCAGTTTAAAAACCGATGTCGGTAATAAAGATGGCCGACGTCGGTCAGATAACCGATGCCGGTAACAGATGAAGCCGATGTCGGTATCAGAACCGATGCCGGTGACAGGGGAAGGCCGACGTCGGTGTCAGAACCGATGTCGGTGACTATGTCTTCCAGAGAACCAAAAGGTTTGATGATTCTTGGAAAAACAAAGAAGAAAGCGTCCTCACACACTCAAACAAACAGATGAGAAGAGGAAAATAGAGAGAGACAGACAAGCCTAAGCGATAAATCCTAGGAATTAACCTTAGAAACTGTGGCTTATGCCTTAGATGAATGTTTGGGGAGATTGGCTGAAAAATGGGTCCTAGAAGAAGGCAGTCTAAAGATGGTTTCAGGTGTTGTTTTAGGTGCTCAAATATCTGTGTTAGGGTCTGGTACGTGGCCTGGTGCTAAGGAGCAAGCTCCCCTCACTTCACGATTCCAGTGGTTAGCTGGTCTCGCTTAGCCAAGATATACCTCGCCTAGAGTTTATCCTCCGCCAGAGAACGAAGTGGGCTTCCCTCTTGGTGATGAAATCCAAGTAGGGTCACCGGGACGGGTAAGGTATCCGCTGGGGGATGAAATCCCAGTCGGGCCTTGTCTCAGGTATGTTTTATGTTCGTTTAGTGCATGTGGTCCGGTAGTGTAACATCAAGTGTCTACGGTTCATTCAATATGCGTCTAAGTTACTAGATGTGGACTAATGCAAGCACAAGCAGAAATGAAAGTGCAATATGTTTTAATGCCCAAGTCGAAATGTGATGTTGTGATGCAGACAAGTTTTGAGAAAGGGTTGAGAGTATGATGTTTAGACTAGTCTAGAATGCAAGGAAGAAAGATTCATTTTAGTCCTGCTTATAGTGTCATTGAGAAGAAGAGAAAGAGGAGAAAAGGTAAGAACCTAATGCCCCTAAATGAATGAAGAGAAAGGAACCCAGGAGGAATCTAGGGTCCCACCGGGCGTGCCAGAATGTTTCCACTCAAAATTCGCTTTTAGATCTAAGAGAAAGAAGAAACTAAAAAGTAATGGACGAGGCTTGGGAAGTACCTGGACTAAAGATTGCGCACCATAAATCCAGACGTTTGTGGGCACTCCTCTTTGGCTGTGGAGGAATGACACCTGCAAGAAAAAGGGAAACTTGGACAAGAAGATGTTAGATAGATAGACGGTGGGTTGCCAAGCAAGAGCTTGTTCCCAGAAGTATGAGAACTTCCTTGAGGGAGGTCAACCCACTATTTTGATAAAAAATAAATGACTGATAAATGATAGAATGCTAAAATAGGCTGAAATGATAGCAAACTGAAAGAGACAAGGAAGCAAAGGCTTACCTGGAAGAAGCTGTCAAACTGTTGTAGTCGCCGGCGTCGATGGTCTTACCAGCGTCGGTTGTCGGGTCTGCCGATGTCGGTTAGTCTGCCGACGTCGATCGGGGTAATGACTGGCGTCGGTCGGGGCAATAGGCTTGGATGGCGTTTAGGCAGGTTCTGGTCGAGTTGGGACAGAGTCCGGGCCGGGCTTGGTCTGTGGACGAGTCTATGGACGAAGGTCTGAGTCTGCTCTGGGCCTGGTTTGAGGATGGTTTTAGTCAGAAGGACAGAGAGGGACAGGGGGATAGAGGAAGAGACACAGAGGACAGGACCTGAGAAGGCTTTGCAGCCTCTCAGGGGGAAGAACAGAGGGAGTAGAGGATAATAGATAGGATAGATTACTGAAAACTAAATAAATGAAATGATAAAACCAGACTTTGCTTACCTTTTTGCTGACTGAAGAGAGGAGGTGCTGTTGTTGGAGCCACGAAAGACTTGTTGCAAGAAGAGAATCCCTGATCCAGAGCCTTTTCACCTATTGCTGCTGTTGCACGAGGTCAAGACAGAGGAGAGACGAAAGCTAAAGCGCCAAGAGAAATATGTTTTCGAGCTCAAGGGTCCAGGGGGCTGCAATGGATGCAGAAAGGGGTAATGAAGGATGCCGACGCTGGCAGTTTCGCCGACGTCGGCCGAAGGGTCGCCGACGTCGGCGGTCGCAGAATGGGGACAGAGGCTAAAAATAGCCTCTGCCCATTCTTGCACACCGCCGAGCGAGGGGGGATGGGAAGAATGGTCACGAGGATGCCAAAATGGGCGTGGGGGGAAAATAAAGAAGAGATTTGGCCTAATAAATGGTAGGGGGAAGGTGGAGGGATTCAAGGGAGAATCCAAGGTGGCAAGGGTAGGGTGGAAAGGGGGCCAAGGTCAAGGGTTAGGATAGGGGGCCAAGGTCAAGGGTTAGGATAGGGGTTTAAGGCCAAGGGGGAGGACCAAGGTGCAGACACGTTTGCGGTGTCTACATGTTCCTCTAAGATAAGCTTTGGAAGGATCCTTTGTAGCCAATTAACAATGATTTTAGAAATGATCTTATAAATGGTATTACATAGAGAAATTAGTTGGAAGTCCTTTGAGGTTCTACTTTCCAATTTTTTAGGGACGAGAATGAGGAATGTGGATTTGAATTCTATAAACATTCCTTAAGACTCCTTGGATTCTTGTGCCACTTCCTTGATGTATTCCATGATGAGATCCCAAAAGTGTTGAAAGAAGATAACCGGGAACATGTTTGGCCCCAAAGAATGGTTTCCTGCAATATTTAAGACTACTTTCTTGGTTTCTTCATGAGAGATATCCTCCATCAAGATTTGATTATCTATCTATGTGACCAATTGAGGAATTTTGCTCCAAAAGGCTTCTTAGTCTTCATTATTCTCTTTGTCATCTTTCTCTAACATGTCTTCCCAATACCTCACCAAATACTCTTTGATTTTTGTGGGATCTTCCATATTGGTACCTTCCGTAGTTTCTAATTTTTGAATGTGGTTCTCTTTTCTTCTGATTTTGCACAATAGGTGGAAGAACATGGTGTTTTGATCCCCTTCCTTTATCCATCTTACCATAGATTTTTGTTTCCAATAGATTTACTCCTTTTTGTAGGAATCTTCCAGTTTCCTTGTTATCTCCTCCTCTTCCTCTAGTATATCTCTAAGATGTGCCCTTCCATTCTCATTTATTGAATCTCTCCATTTTTCTTTCTTTTTTTAATTTGAAATATGCTTTTGAATATGAGTTGATTCCATATTTTCAAGTAATTTTTTAGGTCTCTTAATTTCCAAGAAAAGGGATACATATTAGTCCCATATATATTATCCGAGTCTTTCCATCATTGGGTCACAAAATATTTTAAGTCTAGATGATCAAACCACATCTTCTTAAACTGAAATGGGGATCTAACTAGTTTCTCATCTTGTATAAGTTGAAAGGCTATCGACAAATTATTTGATCCATAAGTTTTGAGCACCTCAAATTTTTTGATGTTATTGTTCTCAATCCACTTTCTCAAGACCAAAAATATATCATATTTCTAGGATCAAGTCCTTTCCAAGCCTTCTATTAGTCCAAGTGAACCATCCTCATTTAGTTTTGAGATCACATAATCTCACCCTCTCCATAAAGTTTTAAAAATTTAGGCTATTCTTATTTTTCACATTCAACCTTCTTATCATAGGCATCCATTCTTGCATTGAACCCCCCTTCCCCCAATGATACAAATAGTGTTCTCTTATACTTTGATTTTGGCCTCTAACTACTCCCAAACTAGTTCTTTTCCTTCCTTATTCTGATAACCATAAATGTTTACCATAAAAAACTTAGATCCGATCTCAACAAGATTGCTTTACAAATTATGAATTGATTATGAGACTAGATGATTTATAGGCTAACTGAGTTTGGGTCCCATATGATATCCATGCCTCATGTCATACATGTATCATCACTCCTTACCATTTCCTTTCGAGACTTATTGATATACCCTTACTATGATCTGTCAGCTTTTCCAACTTCATTTCTTGGAGCATTACCACTTTTGGGTTATGTTCTTTTATAATTTCCCTCAACGTTTTAATTTTTTATGGGGAATTGAGATCCCTTATGTTCCATGAGATGATATACATTGAGGAAAATTATTTTGATTAGTGCTCATTAAGAGGGTGTCTACTTGTGTTTGGGTCCCTACCCCAATAGCCTCCATAGCTTCTTCATGCCTCTTCTTTTTATTCATTCTCCCTCTCCTCCTCTTTTTGAAGTTTCCTTTATAGTTAAGATTTAGAGTTTACATGATTCCCATGTTGTCCTTATCCAATTTTTTATTTCATTCATCTTCCTCATCCAAGCTTGTCTTATTTTCTTTGTGTTTCAAGGCATCTATTGTGTTATTTCCTTTTATCTGCTTACCTTGTGACCATTTTATCTTTTGCTTGTCTAAGTTTCTTGTGCCTAGCTCTTTGATTAGATTGTACCAATCCTCTTTAAATCCATAATTTGGTGTGATGTCTTCCATCACATTGTTATGTTTATCCTTGGGTTGAATTTTCGAAACATATTTTATTCATTTTGTTGGGTTGGATTTTCCTATGATTCATTTTTTACTTTCTTTTGGCACATATTTTTTTATCATTTTATTCTTATTCTTAATAGTATGCTTTTTTTAGCTTGAAAAATCACTCTGAATATTATCTATTATTTCAAGAACTTTCTATGTGGTGCTACTTTTCTGTAGTTTTGGGCATTCTCTAATCATATTCCCATATTCATGACAACTTCTAAAATGGAGTAGGATGCTCTCATAGTCTAGGCCTTGAATCCACTCCATTTCCCCTACTTTTAGAGTGACGTTCTTTGGTTGGAGTTATGTGATATCTAGTTCCAAGATTCTAGTGTATCTAGATAGGCCTTTGCCATGATGGGGTTTTGATATATATACAAGTTTATCAATAGTATTAGCAATAATTTATAAGACATTTTAGGACCAAAATTCTTTTAGATGAGCATACATTAGAATCCAAATAGGGGCCCTATTTAGGAGTTCTTTTGTTGTCTTGAAAGTTGTGTGTTAGTGCTTCATGAATAGTCCTGTGTTCATGAAGAAGTACGTCCCTCCTTATAACACCTTATATCTATCTAATTCATTGGAAAATATTCCTATGAAGTACCCTTTGGTGTAGGCTTTGAAATCATACTCTTCATTCGTATTCCAATTCCTTATGGTCCATACATGCAATTCTTCCAGAGAAATTTGCACTCCCATGAACTTAAAAACTAGGCTCCTACCATGCAATCCTGCTATATTATTCATGATTTATGTAGGATATTTAATGTCTATCGGGTTCTCTTTATCAACTTGCATGCATGATCTTTTTGCACCACATACCAGATCCTATAGTGTCTTCTTGCCAACCTCTTTCATTAGGGTTTTAATCCTCTCCTGTAAGATGGAGGTTGATACTTTGACCACCATTTTCTTAAAAGATGATTTTCTTGTGGAGAAAAAATCCTTCCGTGAAAAATTTATTCTATATTCCACCAATCCATCTAAATTCTTGAATAGATTTGTAATAAAATTTTGAAAAACTTGATAAAAACTACAAACCTTAATAAAACTCATTCTAAATCTTAATTATAATATAATCTCTAATAATCATTGATGTTAGAACATTCTTAAAACATTTTATTCAATTTATTTATATTATAAATCTAATTTATTAAACTTAAAACTAGACATTGTTAATAAATTTAATTGATAGTATACTCACCCCTTTTTTATTTTCTAAGAAATACATTTTCCTATTTACACCTATTTTCTCCAATAAATCATCTCACATACATATTTTATTATTAATGAATCATGTTTCCACAACATTTTTTTAGATTTCTTAATTTTATATTTTCTCGAGTTGATCTAAATTTTTCTAAGTCTTGTACTTGACATGTTGATAAATAAAATTTATTGACTTGGTACACTTACCCAATTACTTGCTGGGAAATGCACTTTCTCAATTTTGGGTATTATCTCTAATTTTATATTTGCTGAGGTATTTATTTAGACCAATAATTGTCCACTTCCATTCCACATTAATTTACATGTCCTACGTTGATGATAGAGGGATTGGATTTTTATATTAATGTCTCAACGCAGATAAATATATGAAGGTATATCAAATATTATATGAATATCCCATTTATGTACATATAGGTAAAGTTAAGTTTATTTAGCATACTACATTTTATTTTTTTATTTGTGAAACTTCAATTCAAATAAATTAACTTGTAAATGTATGTTTGCACAAAAACATTCAACTAAGGTGTTTTTTAAGGCACTTACAAATTTATTATTTTATTGTAGCTTCTTTCAGATAAAGGTTTTAAATTTTTTTGATATAAATTTTTTTGTTTTTTTATTTATAGAATTTCAATTTGGATCTATCAACTTTTAAATGTAAGTCCACATTAAAATATTAAATTAGGGTGTTTGTTAAGACACTTGCAATTTTTATTTTATTTTATCATAACCTCTCTCAAATGTAAGTTTTAAAATTGTTTACATAAAACATGTCATTTTTTCATTTGTGGGATTTCAACTCAAATCAATTAACTTCTAAAGTTAAGTCCATGTCAAAACACAAAATTTGAGTACTTGTTAAAGGAATTTCAATTTTTTAATTTATTATAGCCTCTTTTAAGTAGAGGTTTTAAGCATCCTTAGCATAAAACATGTATTTTACTATGTTTTGGATTTCAATTTTGATCATTTAACTTATAAATATAAATCTACACCAAAAAACCAAACTATGATACTTATTAAGGCACTTAAATATGTGTGTGTGTGTCTCTCTCTCTCTCTTTCAAGGAAATATTTTAAACTTACTTGTTAAGGAACTTAGATATAGTTGTATGGAAGTGTTAACCTCTTTTAAGAAAATATTTTAAACTTTCTTAACATAAACATGTTATTTTTTCATTTTTGAAGTTTCAAATTAAGATAATTTATTTTTATCAAATAATCTATTGACATTTATTTTAGATTCAAATTACTATTTAAATTTAACTTAAAAAATATAAACACGTTCAAATATCTCATGTATTTTTATCTATCTAAATAGGTCATATAACAAAAGTATAGATCGTGGGAAACAACTATATGTTAAAAATTAATGTGTAAATATGATTGTTTAATAGATTTTTTTTTCAAAATAAATAGGTTTTTTTCAAAATAAATATGATTATATGTTTTTAAACTATACATGTACATGTGTCAAAAAATAAATTTATCATGCATTAGGGTAAATATCAAATCTATAATTATAGTCATGTTCAAGTTGTAGAAAATCTTACATTCATATAAGAGAGAATCATTTTTTAAGTCTCATGTATATATACACACATACACATGCATGTATGTACATACATACATACATATACATATAAACACACACACACACACACACACACACACACACACACACACACACACACACACACACACACACACACACACACACACACACATGTATGTATATACACATATACATACACACATATGTATGTATATACATACATATGTGTACATGTATGTATGGTTAATTTAATATTAAATTATTCAATTTAAAATATATATGACAACTGATCTCACTTATGTACTTCTATGGTCATCATTTCCCTACTCAGAATCTTGAGGATGTTATGCACTCTATGTTGACTTATGATTAGTGGGTCCCTATCTACCAAAAGCATAAATTTAAAGTACAATGATATGTTTAAAAAAACCATAAATACACATTAACACACATGTAGATAAATTACATTAGTTTAGTCTATTTATAATTTGGGAACCATATATAGTAGGTTCATATATATCTATGGAACATGTATCATGATCACCCTGAACAACCTGGACGACACCTTGGATGGCACCCACATGTTTGAACAACACTCCCAACAACATCCATATTGAGAAAAATTTATGATATGTGAATCAATTTCAAATAAAAAATTTAGATATGAGACAAATTTGGTATATCATGTAACATCATAGAAGAGCATGTCATAGTTGGGAATCAATTTGCCAGATGTCTAGAAATGTGAAATGAACAAGTTCCATGGGATGGTGAGTTGTAATTTGAATCTTGGATGACACCTAAACATTAAAATTATAATAATAAGTTATTAATTTATAAATTTAGTGATTTAAATTTAAAAAAATTGTTATATGTAATACATCACATAAATTAAATTAATTTTAAATTTTATGTATCAAGTGAAGATAGGTGTATGAGTAGCATTGTGATCCAACCCTACTAGATGTTTAGGAAGAGCATTCTCACGATGGAAAGCTACTCCATGATCGATGGATGAATTGGTATTATCTATAATTTTATCCTCCAAATAACTAAAAAATAATAGATATATAGATGTCATGGTCCTCACTGATAGTCCCATACATTTGGAGGAGTTTTGAGGCCATAATTTGGGCAATCCTATGAAATCGAGTATCATTTGTAACAACATCCACATCTATTGGGGACACTATATGTGCTTGAGCATAACTATGGTCATTTGATGCACTAGTGTTACTTGCAACATGTGGGTCACATCTTATATGAAAAAAAACCCTCACTCAATTGGATGATATCAATTAGTTTCTTCATGTGATGTCAGAGATGCTCTCTACTTCTCCTTGCTAAGCACTATGAATCAAGAGCGTTGATATATCATTGAAATCTGTAGTAAAAATACATGTTCAAGTTGTAGAAAATCTTACATTCATATAAGAGAGAATCATTTTTTAAGTCTCATGTATATATACACACATACACATGCATGTATGTACATACATATACATATAAATACACACACACACACACACACACATGTATGTATGTATATACATACATATGTGTATATGTATGTATGCTTAATTTAATATTAAATTATTCAATTTAAAATATATATGACAACTGATCTCACTTATGTACTTCTATGGCCATCATTTCCCTACTCAGAATCTTGGGGATGTTATGCACTCTATGTTGACTTATGATCAGTGGGTCCCTATCCACCAAAAGCATAAATTTAAAGTACAATGATATGTTTAAAAAAACCATAAATACACATTAACACACATGTAGATAAATTACATTAGTTTAGTCTATTTATAATTTGGAAACCATATATAGTATGTTCATATATATCTATGGAACATGTATCATGATCACCCTGAACAACCTGGCTGACACCTTGGATGGCACCCACATGTTTGAACAACACTCCCAACAACATCCATATTGAGAAAAATTTATGATATGTGAATCAATTTCAAATAAAAAATTTAGATATGAGACAAATTTGGGATATCATGTAACATCATAGAAGAGCATGTCATAGTTGGGAATCAATTTGCCAGATATCTTGAAATGTGAAATGAACAAGTTCCATGGGATGGTGAGTTGTAATTTGAATCTTGGATGACACCTAAACATTTAAAATTATAATAATAAGTTATTAATTTATAGAGTTAGTGATTGAAATTTAAAAAAATTATTATATGTAATATATCACATAAATTAAATTAATTTTAAATTTTATGTATCAGGTGAAAATAGGTGTATGAGTAGCATTGTGATCCAACCCTACTAGATGTTTAGGAAGAGCATTCTCACGATGGAAAGCTACTCCATGATCGATGGATGAATTGGTATTATCTACAGTTTTATCCTCCAAATAACTAAAAAATAATAGATATATAGATGTCATGGTCCTCACTAATAGTCTTATACATTCAGAGGAGTTTTGAGGCCATAATTTGTGCAATCCTATGAAATCGAGTATCATTTGTAACAACATCCACATCTATTGGGGACACTATATGTGCTTGAGCATAACTATGGTCATTTGATGCACTAGTGTTACTTGCAACATGTGGGTTACATCTCATATGAAAAAAAAACCCTCACTCAATTGGATGATATCAATAAGTTTCTTCATGTGATGTCAAAGATGCTCTCTAGTTTTCCCTGTTAAGCACTATGAATCAAGGGCGTTGATATATCATTGAAATATGTAGTTAAATTTTTTTTGACCAAATATCTAGGGTTTGTTGTTATTACTATTCCCTTTGGATGATATTTATCCTTGTCTTTGAGTGTACCTTACTATTGCCCATAATTATCTTAATTAAAATTTATGCATATGTAACCTACACATATAACAAAGTAATAAAATAAAGGATAACTTAATCATTGTTTGGATATTATCCTGAGAAAGAAAAAAAACTAAAATAAATGAGATGAAAAAAAATATTACAATTGCATTTAATTACACAATAAATAAGGGCATTATTTTTTCCTACATAACTAGAAAAATATGACCTCTTAATAACCTCTTTATTTGGAAGCATCCATTATATGTCCTTCCACCTCATTGTCCCACACACACTAGATTTAGACTATACCATAAATAAAACTAAAGTTTCAGGGTCAAATGGGTTTTAAAAAAGTCTTTTTTTTATTTCTTTAAGGTCAACTATCATATTTTGACAATGTTGTTTGTATTGGCCCATTGTATCAAGTTGTTTTAAAATGCATTCAAGTTTGTCAATTTTAAAATCAGATCTCCAATGGATATTGATAAGAACTATACAATGAATATAAAAAAAACCTTTAAAAAAAATTAAATTGTAATTTTAAAAATAAAAATAAAAATCATCCCTCCTTCCTCATTTTTTTGATTTATAACCAGAAAAAAGATTACCTACAAATGTTAGCATTTAGGGAAAACCTTATTTGGCTGAAATAATCCTTGGCTTCGAGTTAAATAGTCTTGGGTGGAGGAACAAAAGGATATTGTGGATATAGTTACCAATATATAAATAAGGGTTTTCCCTTAAAATGGTTTAGGGTGAAAGGGTTTTTTTGAAAATGTGGTTAGGTAAAAACCCTTTTTTAGGTGATGTGGTTGTTTAGGAAAATGGGAGATTTTTCTAAAATCTTTTAAATTAGCCCATGTAAAATTTTTAATTTTATGATTTTGGTCGATAAGTAGGACACCATTTTATGCTTCCACCCTATCGCGGTCTTGGTAAGTCCCATATATTTGAAATTATCCTTCTTGGTGACATTACAATAAATATTTTACCAATGTGTCAAAAGTCAAGAAATATATTTTTGCATAAATATAAGGTGAGGGTAGACCTTATGATGTACTTTAACACCTTATGTTTCTTCACTAATTCCTCATGTAGACACACAAAGTTGTCATATAACTTGTTGGTGTAATCTTCAATCGATTTATCCTTACATTGGTGTAACTATTAGAACTTGGTGTACTTGTCCTCTTAGTGCTTAATGGGTTGATACTACTTCATGCCATTTTGAAACGACTTTAATGTCTTTATAATTAATCCACATCACATGACCCATGATGTTAGTGTAGTAGAAAACCCTATATGATTAGTTAGCATTGTATGAGTTATAGAACATGCACAGAAAAACTAATATAGTAGTAAATAAAAATGCATTCAAATATGAAACTATTTTTAGGTACAAAATATTTTCAATGTAAATTAATTGGGAAAATTATGTGTATGATTTTCAACAAGGCTAGAAATGTAGGGTCTTGTGACTATAAGAGGGAGATAATTCCTATTGCTTTTCCTAAACTATAAAATTAAATTATAGATGTGTAAACATTACATATTAAAGGCATGCTAACATTCTACCATATTGATACATATTTAACTTTTTTTAGGGTTGTACATTTATTATATATATACACCATTATAAGAAGATGTTTACAATAGATAATGGTTACAAAAGAGAACATTTACAAGAATGGTTCATCTTATGTCCAAGTGATAGTTAGGCTTATTTTATGTGTGATAATTGAAATTATAATATATGGTTTACTAAAAATTTCTTTGACTTGACATGTTCATGCTCATGGAGAGTGTCACTCTCCATGCCACGTAGTAGCAATATGTTGACACATGGTTGTTAAGTTGTAAAGGTCTTGTACAAAAATAAGGCTATGTGTAAAAGAGTCTGTGCATTGCATAGAGTTTGAAATTCATGTGCATTATGCAAAGATGTCAAAAAGATGAGTCCACTGACTTATAGAATGTCACATATATCACTTCTAGAAGAAAAAGGTGACTTTATGGGTTTATATTAGGGTTAGTGAATAACATGAACTATTTGGTTGTTTATTAGATCTCTTAGAAGGTGGGAAATGGGATATCAAAAATAGTAAATTACATAAATGAAATAATTTCATAAATGTAAATTTCATAATTTAGATAGCATCTTAATTCATGTGTGAAATGTATTACACAATTGAAAATGTTTATTTTAGACAATCATGAATTCTCTAATAATTTTTTGATATCTTTAAGGTATTTATGATTTTTTTTTCAATGTTAGATAGATATTATTTAAATATTTGATGTGTTTATTTCCAAATAAACTATAAATTAAATTCAAATTAGAATTTAATTAATATTCACCGAATTATAATTAAAAAAATAAAATGCAAGATATATAAAATATGTACATCTTAACTTTACAAAGATAAAAAAATATAAATTAAAATATTATAAATACTTTTAATAAATATCATGAATATTAAAATATTTAAAACATGAAGGAAAAAAAAACAACATTAAAAAAAAGACAAATATTAAAAAATGATAAATATAATAATATCTAACTTAAAAGTAAATAAACAAATATATTGAAAAACATACATTAATAAATATCTCGTGTACTATTGAAAACCATATATCAATAAATATATATGGATTACTTTATCACAAAATGGTAATTTAAAATTTTATAAATATATATGGATGAGTGACCCACGATGTTAATGGTATTTTAAATTTTTATTTTAATATAAAATCATAAAATTCGTTAACAATGGGAGTTTTTGAAATTTTGGGATTTCCTCCATAGAAAGTGGCATTTGTATTCTTCCTACTATTTATTGATTTTTTTTCAATTAAAATTCCGTGAGTAGATAAGCTTGGCCCCCCATTCATGTAATAAGAGGTCCACTTGATAGTGTGGCCCATGACATTGGTTTCTAGATGGTTCGGCTACATTTTAGGGATTCCTTTAAAGAGACATAAATGTTTATGAAAGGTCAATTTCAAGAACTTTTTATGCAATTGATTCCCCTAACATAACAAAAGAGAAACTTGTCTTTTAAGGGGAGGCAATCATATTTATTTTATATCTAAGACAATTTTTTGAAATTTAAATGTTTTAGAGAATTTGTAATTTGGTAGATGGCAGTTTGTATTTTAGTTGAGGGCATAACAAAATATTTATTTTCATGATTTTTTTTTTTTTTTTTTTTTTTTAAATCAAATTAATTATATTGAATTGATATTTTTAAATAAATTATGAAATCTTTAAATTTTTTATAATTAATATTCATATTTTAATATAAAATACTAGATTTTTTTTTAAATTGAAAAGGTTTTAAATTAGATATTAATTTTAGTGATTTTCATTTGAATATATTTTAGTTATTTATTTAAGTGATTTTTATGAATATTTATTTTTTAAATGATTTTTTTAATTTATGTATTTTAGTAACAATTATGAGGTAAAGAGATTTATTTTAATACATAATCATTGTAAGTATTTGTTCGCAGGAGAAGGAATGGTGAATGTAATAAATACATCCCTTCCAAAAGTCAGGTTTTGGTATATATATTAATTTTAGAATTACTAAATTTTTTTGAGTAGCAAGGTATCATTAAAAAAATTCACTGGTTTAATGAGCCAACCACAGTTTCACAATCTAAAATAGTTCATACTTAGTAATACATGGCTTAATCTTTGAGACAAGCATATGAATACGGGAAGGATCGATCAAGAAGCTTCTCATCGCAAGTGAAATGCCAAAAGGGACTGGAAAAACCCACTATTGTGTGAAATCAAAACAAACCATTTGTTCTTCCTTGCAATCAAACATAATTTCCTTATGTTTGGATGGAAGAGGGGGGGGGAGCGGGGGAACCCTTGATGTCTCCTTTGCATAAACACTGACTCGATGAAAAATTATGCCTTTAAACAAGGAGGGAGGGATGCCCAAGTTAGAGCAAGAAAATATAGAGCTTCAGTTCACGGGCACCTAGGAAGCTCGTCCCGTAAGAAGCCGCTTACCCTACGTCAACTCAACCAACTTACTCACAATTAGTGACCATGAACAGTGTGCACCGTGTATGCAGTCACCTCAATTGTAAGGCTACTTGAGGACATCCTTTCCAGAAAAGCCCCCTATGTAATTTCAAAGGGCACATGCCACCCACAAAAGCCAATCTCAATCGGCACAAAGACCTCATTTCCTTACAAAGGTAATATTTAGGATAGGCAAAAAGGTAAGCGAGTCCTAACGCTCTAGCACCGGGTTTTTAGTTACAAGCATCTTCGAAGAACATCGTGTACAAAACCCTACACCCTATGTCTCGAAGCAGTCAAACTCGCAATCGACATGAAGGATAGAGTCCACCATGCATGTGGACACTTCAATTTTAAGGCCAGTCGAAAACTTCCTTACCCAGAATATCCCCTACACACTTTTGTTAGGCGTAAATAATCTGAATGCATCAACCTCAACATGTAGGGAAAAAGCACCACAATCGCAGTTGTGATCCATTCTTTGCATGTGCACATAGATCTGACATTTACTTGGAAGCCACTAGGAGATGGGTGATCCAATTGGATAACATCCAAAACATTCATATCCGACATAAACAGATTGACAACTAAATTTTAGAGAAAACTTCTAAAACAAATCATCGTAATGGAAGAAGAGACAAAACCTACCTTCTATCATAATTCACCATTTTGATATTTTTACACTGTAACCTCTTTCTTCATTAACAAAGTTTTTGATGAATGTAGTCATCCTCTCTTATATTATAAAGAAATTTCTTATTAAAAAATTTCACATTAATTAATGATTTTAATATTTTTTTATAATTTTCTAATTAAATAATATATAATCTTAATAAAATCTTAATTAATTATATATTAAACTTGTTAACCTTTTCAATAATTACAATAAAAAAATGAATTGAAAATATGAAATTAGAGATTTTTATTGAAAAATCATCTATAAAAAAATGTTAATATTATTTATATTCGACAAACTTAAATATAATAATTGACATTGAATAATTGAAAACTACTGAACTGAATTATTTATATATATTCATTCACATGACTTATCCATTCCAAAAATATCACTTGTATTACAGAAATTATATGCTGTATGTATATAGACAAACACACACTTCAGTATTTGCTACTGTACAAGTTCAGAAAACAGTCCGGAAAAGGGCTGCTCTTAGCTAGTGTTGCCGCTTCTATCCCGGGATATTGTACATAACACCACATTACTGTAATCCTTTGTTTTTTCTGGGACATGTTGCTGTGTGATATTTCTGGTTTTTCTCTTAAAAATTCTTTGCCCAGGAGCCAACATGTTTAGAGGATCGTACCTTGCCTTTCTCTGCACAAATTTTTCCCATTTGCTTCCAAAATGGCTCTTCCACTGCGATTCGCGGGTATAGTAGGGCAAATATTGCTTGGCACCAATAGCATTATCAGCAGCAAGCTCTGTCATGGCGGTTGACATATCAACTATTTCCTGGTTTTGTAATAGCAACTTGTCCATGCAGGAGGTTCCAGAAGAACACTGCGGGTCAGCTGATCGAAGCATTCCCACAACATAAAAGATCTCCTCTCTGTCCTCCGGCAATACCGCAGACATATTCGTATTCCACCTGCATTATTGTTTGCAGAATACTTTTCAGAAATTAAGATAAACCAATTTTGCATCTATTGAAAATAAACAAATAAAATTGATAATGACAGATACTGAAGATATAGGCGGAGAGGTATGTAAAATATTATGGTAATCTACTTTACCACTTTAGCTTGCAGGCACTTATGTAAATAGGGTGGTTGGTTGGAACTCTTGTTTGTGATGGAATGTTTTACTTTTTAAAAAGATTTTGGATGTCAATTTTTATATTCTGATAGATACGTTATCGATTGTTATTTTTATTGGGAAGTTCAGAATTATATAGATATCGACATTTCTATCTATATTTTAGATTATATATAATTGATTATAATTGATGAATAAACAATTAAATAATGACCATCAAAGAAATCCAATCTGTCAAACTTGTCACTTTTATTAATCTATATTACCTAGTTTTTTTGAAGTTATTGTATTTCGAAAATGTAATACTTCTTCAAAAGTTAACATTTGGTGAAAAGTATTTATTCTTTAAAAGTTTAATGTTGAAGCCCACATGTTTCTTATTATATATATTTTTATATAACAATTCATTTTAATTATTTTTTGTTATGAATATAATAGTTTTTGAGAAAAAACTATTTTTTAATTAAATTTGTTAATCATTTTCACCTTATAAAAGATTACAAAAAGTGATCTGAAACTTAAAATTTAATTAATTTAAAAAAAAAAAAAAAAAAACTATTATATTCAATTTATTTTAAATTATGTAAATAAACATTAAAAAATATTAAACATAAAATAATTTGGCTCAATATACCCTATCTTCCATATATGCATCTATACAATTTACAATTATAATGTATTTACCATAAACAATCATCCTATGCTCATAGGATTAAAAAAATATTTATAAAGATAGTGATTATTTATATTTAAATAGAGTTTAAATTTAATGGTCGTATAAAGTTTTTTTAAAGGTTAATAAGGTTCTTTCAAAATTATGTATATATTAATAAAGGGTTCATGTTTTTTAAGATATTGTTTGTCAAGTAACAATGTTAAGGATGGGATTTACAGTGGCCATATATTTTCGATGTAAACTAGTAACCTTGATTTGTCGGGGACACAACTATTCGAAAGCTAGTGCATACTTAAAGACTCGTTTGAGACATAAGTATTTGAAAACTGGTGCATACTTAAATGACCGTACCCCTGATTCGTTGGAGTGTGACTGACTCATTGAAGACACAAGTATCAAAAAACTGATATATACCTAAATGACTAATCTGGAAATCATAGACAAATATCCTCGACTCATTATAGACACAAATATCTGAAAACTGATACAAACCTAAATAACCAACTTGAAAAAATGGACCTTAACCTTCTACATATAACACACAACTCGTCTCCACATAAACTAACCCTTGAAACTTTATATATATAAATATAATACACTTCTAAAATACTTATACCATAAAAATATGTATGAAATACTTACCGTTCTAAAATAGCTAATACCATAAAAAAATGTATGAATGGTTTAAAAAGGAAACGTAAATTTTACATGTATCGCAACCTTTTAAAACAAAAGTTGAAAACTAGTGAATCCCATACTTGCTTCTCAGGACTGGATATACGAGAATTGGGCCCTTGAACGTATGGCGAGGTACGATCTTCGCAAGGTTGGAAATAAAACGATGGATCTGTGCTCGCGGGACAAACATGTTCAGCCACGGGTGAGGCACATCCCACATTCCCCTAGATCGCAGGTTCAATTCTTCGGCGCGGACACGATTCAGAAAATCAAAGTATGACACATCCGCGCTGTAAATCGACGAGGGAATGAAACTCAATTTCGAAATGAGAGACTCCATAACCTGCAAAGCATGGTCTCAGTAGACGACAGACGGAAACAAGTTGCTCCGTTATCAACAAACCGAAATAAATCTGCGTACCTTCTCCGTATGTGCGGATGCAGTTCCGGTTCCATACTTGGCTATCTCGATGCAAAAATGGATCTGGTTTACGTTGTCATGGACAAAGCTTTCGTTCATCAGCTTCGTTGTGGGAAATCCGACGGACCGGCTGCGCATCGCTTGGCTGTTAAGCACCACGAAGCCTTCTAAGTAATCCACACCGTCGTGCATGGAGACAATGAGCTCTTGGTCGCTGGTGAATTGCTGGAAATCATTGTAGAAGATTCGAACCCACCTCACCTGAGACAAATCAATGGAAAAGGCCATAATATTAGTTGTCTTGCGTAGTACAGAAGAGAGGAGTAAACCAATGAAAGGACTACAAGACAAGGGATAAAGATATTGGCAGTGTGCACGTCTCTATACGGATAAAGAAAGAGGAGGGCGTTAATTAGGTCATAAAGATATGCAAAGATCTTGCCATGCGCCCCCCGTGACAAGTTGCAGTCGAAGGGGACACAACCGACACCAACTGAATATGACCCTGGCGAATGGCGACGGAATTTGATCTTGCCAGGTGGTGTACTCATTTTGCATGCACAACTTTTATTGGCGTCATGACAGATACGAATTTTCTTACCCTGTCAGGAGCGGGTTCCAGTATTATACGAGCTTTAGTTATGATGCCGAACTGCCCCAGCCCTCCCATGGCAGCGTAGAATAAATCCTCGTTTTCGTCGGCTGAGCAATTCCGCAGCTCTCCAGTACCTGTGTTTCCACCAAAAAAATAAAATAAAATAATACTCAGCGTTCGATTCAATGACGGTATGAATTTTGCAAAGGCATGGTAAGCCTAAACAATTTTCCTCAGTACAATTTCCATGTATAGAAAAGTCAATTTATCCAAACACACCAATAAAAGCTCAAACAAATAATTTTTATGTATATAAAATTTAATTTATATAAATGCATCGATTAAAATTTAGTGGGTTTTAGTTTAAAGGTGAGGATGATGGTGTAAAAGGTGTAGTTTAGTCATTTATTAAAATACAAATTCAACACGATATTAAAAAAAAGATAAAGTTGGGATCGTACTTGTGGAGAATATAGCAAAATGGGTACCTCTCAATCCTTGACACTAAGTTAAAGAAGCATTCTATACACGTAATCCGTGTAAAAGTAAAGTTTCAATCATAAAAAAAAATCTCAAACAAATTAATAATCTAAGATTTTGTAAATTTTTAAGAAGAAAAGGTTTAAGTTGTTGATTTCTATGGATTATCTAAATTTATGTTAAATTTTACTAAAGAAAAGGTTGAAATTATTGGTTTCTAACTATTAATTGTCTAAAATTATGTAGATTTTTAGGAAAGAAAAAGTTTGAGTTATTAGTTTTTAGTTATTGGTTGTTTAATATTATATAAATTTTTACTAGAGAAAATGATTGATGGTTGTTTAAACTAATTTAGATTTTTAGGAAATAAAAGGTTTGAGTTATTAGTTTTTTGCTATTGGTTGTTTAATATCATGTAGATTTTTACTAAAGAAAAAGATTGAGTGATTGGTTTCTCCTTAAATTAGTTTATACGAGAACTTATTTCTTTAAACATGATGAGTCTAGAAATTAATAATTCAAAAAAAATAATTTTATATATATACACACACACACTAAACAAGTATTATAGTAAAAATACTCAAAAATATATATATATATATATATATATATATATATATATATATTAAAATAAGATTATTAAACAATTATTTTTGGAAATTGTATAATATATTTCTTTTCACTATTTACATGTTAACATAAAACTATTAAATATATAAAATATTTAACTATTGATTGTCTCAATATAATAATATTTTAATTTTTTTAATATATTGAACTTTATTTATAAATGATATAACATAAATTATATCAAACTTGATTTATGAATGATATATAACATGGATATAATCTAAAAATATTTATATGAAAATGTTTGAATTTATAGAATTTGTTTTTTTTAACATCTAGAATCCATCAACTTTAAATTAACTATATAATTGAATTTTTTTATAAAAAATAAGAATATTAAACAAGGGTTGTAGTAAAGATGCCTATACATATAACATTTAATAAAATAAAAAAAACTAAACCATTATTTTTAATAATAGTATGATATATTTCTGTTGATTGTTTGCAAATTAACATATTAAATATATAGAATATTTAACTGTTAATTGCCTCAACATATTAATATTTAAAACTATTGCAATAAAAATGTTTTGGAACATAAAAACATTTGAAAAAACAATGGTATTGAAGCCGATTCCATGGATGACATATAACGTAGATCAGTGCCAAAACAATTTTTTTGTTTTTAATTTTATTTTGCAAATATCATATAACATTACTCGAAAAACTTGTGTGTAAATTGTATACAAAATTACTATATAATATTGTAATTTACAGTATTACATTCCATAACTTCGACGTTAATATCACATACAATACAATACGTGTATCGAGAATATTAATTCAGTGACTTCTTTGTAAATTTAATATTGTACGGAACCGTACGTGCATATAGGGTGGGCTTAAAAACAAATTATCTATCATGATTGTCAATATGAATTTGAACATGGTCATGAATATGAATATAAATTCATGACAAATTTGATGGAATTTTTAAAAAAAAGAAAAGGTGTACCATGATTTAAATTGAAATTTAAAGACGAACCCATGAAATTGGATTCATTCTTCGTATAATGAGGTGTAATTAGAGCATGGTTGATACTTCCTACTCACTGTAAATTTCATCGCAGCCAGTCGATCTTAAACTCTGGTTTCTCAACAAAGCATAAAAATATGAAGATAAATAACATACGACATTACCTGTGACTATGTCTACTTGAAGGACGTTGTTGATTTGGGGGCCATGGCGAAAGGTCTGGCCGCTGATGCCTCCATTGGAGAGGGTGCCACCCACAGTGAGATACAAATAATCTGTCCAGGATCGAGGCGCCAGGCCAACTTTCAATGACTCTATCAGCACGTCTGCCCACAGCTCTCCCGCTGCGACCTCCGCATAGTCGTATCCATTCATGAGATTCTTGTGGATTCGAATGCCTCTCAGAGACAGCATATCGATGACAACACCATGGGGTGCCTGTGCCTGTGCCTGCCCGTAGATGGAATGCCCCGCCCCTTTGGCGGCCACGGTCAGGTCGAGCTCGTTCGACTTATATACAGCCTTCACAAAGCCGGCTATCTCCTCCGCTTCGATAGGCCGGAGAATCGCCGCGGGCTTATGATGGCAAATCCTGCCGAAGTCGACAGCCGCAGAGACCGCGTCGACCACCGAAAGGCGCGGACTGTCGACGGCAAAGTGCCTGAAGTCGATACGAGTCGGCGCAGGGCTCTGCATGGGCTTACAGGGCGCCGAGATACACCACAGCAGCCCCATTAACACCATCCAAAATATATTCATGCAAATCAAATCGTACAGATAACTCATCTCAGCAGACTCAAAAGAGGTGAGAAGTAGAAGCAGAAGCAGAAGAAGAAAGGGGTTGAGATTTAGTATTGAAGGAGAGGATCATGTGGGACCGCTGTGCCCGGATATTATACCTGAATCTCTGCAATAATGGCAGACATCCTCGTCCTTTTTCTCCACTCAAAATGCCCTAATTCACCAACTGTTTCGATTTGATACACCAAATAAAGGTGGATATGCATATATATACTTAAAAGGCACTTATTTCACCACCACGACCAATAAAGATGCCCTACACGGATGTCGAGATTTATATGATTAACCAGGTTTATGACCTCTAATAGCCACGAGGTCAGAGGATCGAATCCTCAGAAGTGTCAGACTTCCCGACTCCCCATGTGCGCCTCTGATATATCCGCGCCCGTGTGTACTCCATCGCCCGAAGGAGGCTGATATGAAAAGCTGCCGCGGCCTACACTAGTCCGACACACAGAACACTCCAGAATTCCTGAGGCCTGCTCTGCAGTAACTGGGAAATTGTTACCAACTTGTCTTGCGGATGCCTAGCTAGGCATTAATTCTGTGTCCCCTGTAATCTACAGAGCTCCAAATTACACTTCGTTTTCGCATTGAAAGAGGTAAGGCGAGAAGCACGTGGAAGTCGTCCCACACTGCTACGCAATCAAGGATTTTTCTCTGAGACGGAGATTCGAATCGGGGTGGCTAGATTTTCTGAAAGGGATTTTCAGTACTGGCTAGACCCACCCGTCTCATTCCGTGTCCCCTCTTATACCCTTCGACTTTTGTTCGTAACACTATAACCTACACGCATATCCACACAAATACCCACCAGACCAGGCTGAGCACTGGGCACTGGGCACTGGGCACTGGGCTGTGTGCTGCTCTCTTCCTCCTCCTCCTCCTCCGTGGTGCACCAGTCCAAATCCTGACATGCAGCAGGGTACCTACTACCGCTTCGTCACGCGTATGGTATCGGTATCCATAAATCCGCCATCAGAGGACGACGACAACATTTCCAGCAAGAATACACGCCTCTCCTTTTCCGATCTTTGTTTTGCCTCTTTCGTCCGTCGAATCTAGTCGAGTTAATATTTGCTTTTGGTCTTGTTGAAAAAGTAGAGGATCGCGATTCGCGATCTCAACTACTTCCCATAAATCTGAGAATCGTAAGGCTTGTAATCACGGACCACCTTGCCAGCTTTGTAGTGCTGCTTTCTCTCCGATAATCTTCCTGTATTGAATCATGGATTTCGTTGTTAGTGGCATTGAATCATGGATTTGCTTCACTAATACAGGACCTATGTGTCATTCGAGTGTGGTGGCTACGTGGAAAATGCATGATCATGCTGGCTGAAATTAAGGCACTCCGACAATAAAATGCATGCAATTTAAAAGTTTTATTGGAATGATGATCGCGGATGTGATTACAGGATAAAATCCAACCAAAATTGGATCTTTAGACACCCACATTTAATACAAAGATGGTCCCCTAGATAGTTTTGGAGATGGTCCCATGATAGATCTGTTTTTGGCGTTATGCAAAACTCATTTACACACTCGCACTGTCATTCTCCTCCTCTATTTTCGGGGTGTGTGAATGAATGGTTACATTTTGTGGGTGCTAAATTTATTGTGGAGCCAATTTAATGATCAATTAGTGATTCAGTTTTAATAAACTTTTTTTCCCTACTGGTGATCCACAACCACAATTTTTGATTAAATTTATAATGATTATATTTGGTGGGTGTTAAGTATATTGGGGGAGCCAATTTAATGATTCAAATTTGTGATTCAATTTTTACTTATCATTTAATCACAACTTTTTAGTAAAAGATATATATATTAGTGAATAGTTATATTTTATGGATGTTAAATTTATTAAGAAATTAATTAACTATCTCAAATTTGTGATTTAATTTTAATAAAAAATTTTACTTACTACTCTTAGAAGAAAGAGCCCTGCAAGTGTGTTATGCTGCAAAGATACATGATATATCAATGATGATTGACAAGATATCTCAAAATATAACATAGTTTATAATGAGAGATTGTTAGATTAATAGGGGTATGCCTAGATAGATATAACAATGTAATAGCATGTACAATGTACTGATTGGAATTGGAATGAGAAGTTTGATTAGTTGTTAATTGTTAGTTGTCAGTTGTCATGGAGGGATGGAGCATGATGTCCATCATGGCATCCAAGAAAGCAACAGAATGCATGATTAGAATCATGGTATTGCAAATAATCGAAAAACAATCAAGCAACAAGCACACAAGGCAAGAAGCATACAAAAATGGCCAAGGGGCCAAGCAAACAAGGGACATGGGCACATGTCACTCAATCTAGATAGCAAGCATACCAGGCATGTTCAAATGCCGCATACACATACAATTGAAACAAGAACATATAAGAGTATAGACAAGGGACATTGGAAAATGTCCAAAGGCACACACATGATTAGAAGCAAAAGACATTGGCAAATATCCTAAGGCGCATATAGAAGACAAATAGGAACTAAAAAATGCAATCACATCAAGCTAATGCTCAGCAAGAAAAGAAAGCATGTAAATACTAGAAATACAATCGCACCTAACTAATCAAAGCAAGAATGTGAAGGTATGCAAAACATGTTAGTACAAGACTAAGTATATGCTAAAAAATACACAAGTGTTATATACTATTGGAATATCAATATAGTAATCTGTGTAAGCTAGTAAAGAATGTACATCATCATGATAACTAGAGTGTGTGGTGTAAGAATGACATAACCTGGATGGTGTCAATGGGTAAATTTATCGAAGTATGTCTTGAATGTAGAAGTAGAATGCCCCCTCAATGAGTAGAGTGAAACAATCAAGGAGCTAGATGTCACTTCACACACTCAAAGAAGATCAAGTGAAGCATGGTAATGTAGATAAATCGACTAATAATAGCATAAAACAACACAAATAAGTCTAGCATAGTAGTATAAATGTAAAGCATGGATGATGCATACAATCAAAATGTTTTTAGTGTTTTGACATATTTGAATGTTTTTATATTTTGAAATTTTGTATTATTTTTGTATTTTGAAAGTTTTTAAATTATGTACATGTTGACACTTGGATTTGCACCCTTGAGGAGATGCTTAGCTCTCCTCATCCAAGTGGCACAATGAAAATATCCCTCTTGCTATGGATGACAATGTTGAGAGATGAATCTCTAGAAGGGCTAGTTGCCTTGGTGCATTCTTTAAAGAACTTCCTTACCTATCAACTTGTGGATGAAAAGGGTTAAGAAAATAACTAAAAAAACCAAAAAAGGTGATACACCAATGCTTAATCTCCTCCTATTTGACTGAATATTTACTACTTAAAGATAAACAAAGTCTCTCTCACACAAAACTCACAACTCAAAATGCATTGTCACATCAATGTTTCATATGTTAGATTGAAGAAGGTATTTGATGCTTAGGAGAGTAATAGATGATTCCATGATGGAATACAGTCATAAAATAATTCTAAGACACCTATACACTTGGAAAAGATTACTAACAAAGACCTAAAATAATACCCTTTTTGCACACTTGGTAGACAATCAAGGATAACATGCTAAAAAAGAAGATCTTCTAATAGACAAGACCAACAAGATTTCACTAACACTCAATGACATAGCATGTAAGTAGGCAAAAAAAATATTTATTTATTCAAGAGTCCTTCAAGTAAAAAATTGTCTAGGGTTTCACCATCAACCAATAGAGGCTGCCAAAAAGAAGTAAAAGAGTCCATATTTATAGCTTTTGAGAGAGATGCAAAGCAAAGGAAGTCCAAAGGTCACTTGGACATGTGTCAACTTGGATAAAGAAGTAAAAAAATCATGGATAAGAGATATGAAATGAGCCATGTAACATTAGGAAGTTCAATTGTCCATACAAGCCATGAAAATTGTGAAAAGTGGCATAAAACTCCCTATTTTGGCATAAAAAACTATCTTCATTATTTTCATCTATTTGAATTTCCCACCACTAACTAGGGATAGGTATGATGATTGGAATAAGATGGAAGGTATTAAATCATGTAATTCCATGTATTGGTTACATTATGACTCTTTTGAAAACTCCTAGAATGAAGCAATCATTGTCTACAATCCTAAAACTCCTTATTTCAGTCACCCCTCACACTTGGCCTCAAAAGTCTCTTCATCTTCCCATGGAAATCCATGGGAGGGAGTGAATGACACATTTAAATATTATCCATGGCCTTAGATTTATGATATTTACCTTAAAAGGACATCCATTTGAGTTTTCCACACTTTTCACTCTTGTGCTCACTATACTAGTTTTGATTAGATGAAAGGAGAGCTCTAGTTAGGAAACTTATAAGTTTTTACATATAATAAAATCACCATATGGAGATATAATATGCCTTTATCTTCCCTCCAAACTTTATTTCATCCTCTCAAACCTCTTTGAACCTATGAAACACAAAAAAATGGTGAGAAAACACTATTTTGCATGTTTTCCAGATAGTTCCATACATCTTATTTGCATGGGTGGGATCCTGAGTGATTATTATCTATGATCTAATATTTTTCCTTGCCAAACTATGCCATTTTAATGTCTCTCCATGCTTGTTTTCTCCATCAGGTTCCACTAAGGGTTTTACTAGGGTTTTAGACTATTTTTGTTCTTAACAATTGTTCATACAGATGGCACATTTAATTTTTAAAATAATGCCAAAAATTTATTGTTAAGGACCTTTTATAACTTCCCATAAACCATTATGTTTTCATGCAGATCCTTAGCAAAGTTATGAGCTTTAAAAAATGACCTATCAATCTTGTTGCTCCACTTTCCTATATGCTTGAGCTATCTCCAAGCTAAAAACAATTTTATTGCAAGTTTATTGGCATAATAAAATCTCATAAATGTCTTAAAACACTTCATAATCATGCCCCAATCATATGTATATATCATCAGGGCATAAAAATGAAAGGTAAACCCCAATTGACTTCAAGTCTCCTTAAGGCCTAATGGGCTTGGCATACCCTCTATAAGTTTGGATCACTTGGGCTGATATAACATGTTTAATATGGTTTATTATGAATTTTAAACTTATTTAATACTCACCAATTCATCATATGCCCCTTCAAACACTCCTTTCATCTCTTTTTCCAATAAGGCCTAGTGGAAACCTGCCTGATTAGACTGTATGCATGGACAATTAGGTCATCCTAAAGGGTTAGAGATTGTCTGAGTGTTCATTATACTTCATACATATTCCATACTCATCATCCAATTTTACTTGAAGATCCCAAGGCCTCAACCTAAGTCCTTTACTCATTTTCCCATCTTTTGCTTACCTTGCCAAAGTTTTGATTTTCATGAGTGGCTGATCTCTGAGATAAAACAAAGAGCTATATCCTTCGTCCCTATATAAAAATGGAGGTTTTAGGAGTTTTATAAGGTCCTAATTATTCTCTTTACCAAAGTTAAATGTCATATCCCTCATTTAGGTACCTAACCAACTCAACTTGTCTAAAAAATGGGCTAAAAAACCCTATTTTCTTGCATTTTTGTCCAAATCCACCTGTGGATGACCTCTCCTCAATAATTACATTATACTATGATATTTATGAATTATTCCCACCTTAAAATTGTGCTCATGAAACCATCCAAAACCTTTCTCTTTAGTGTATTCTTTATGCTTACTCTTTGAACCGAGGGTTTCCTAGCTTGATTGTACGGATTATGGTCCATTTTCCAAGTGGGGAGGGAATTTGATCACCTTACCAATGTATTTGGAATTTTATTTAATCTATTAGATCATATTTAATCATTTTAACCTTCCTTTCCTCTCTAGGTAGTTCATACGTCACTGTAGCCGATGCTTGTCTAGACCTTACTATAGGTAAAAATAGGGGTTTGAGACCCTATTTAGGATTTGTATACTTCCTTGGGAGGGTCTCATGATCTTTATAAAATTTTAATTTAGGTAATGTTTCATTTTCCTTATCATTTTTAAGCTTTAACCTCATACTAATGCACCCTTTTGCCATTGAGACTAGGTCCCTACCTGTAGGACTGAGACAAATTTGTAGGGGGTTGTTGTAGGTCACTATCTCTTTGCTTAGGGCCAATTTGGGGTGTAGGGAGAGGGTTTATCTTGGATTTATATCATGTCTATATTACACCACCCTTATTTATGATCCTCCAAAGTACTAATTTTCATAACTTTCTCATGCCATTGTTTGAATTGAGGTGCTCTGCCTACAACCCTACCTGTAGGTGAATATAGGGGTCCCTTTCACTTAATCAAGATGATCATCAACTCATTATAACAATTTTTGAGTTTAAAACATATGCTTCTCACTTTCACCTACCATTGAGCTTCTTTGGAAACCAAAATAGTACCTTTATCTTTGACTAAGACACATTTCTTTTAGGTTCCTGTTATAGGTCATCACAGGGGGATGATTTGGATGATTATAAAGAGAAAAGGTTTTTATAATCCACCTTGGATCTCCCCACACTGTCTAACCATTCAATAGTCACTTTGGATGGACTAAACCACACCAAATATACATAAACTAGTCCTTCTTGTTCAACCTATCTGACTCATGTAGGTTACCATTTCATGTTTAAAGGAGGCATGTAGGTGGTCATACATGTATAATGTCATAACATAAACTTTACTTGATGCATTTGTATTTCATATTATATCCTTGTACTAGTTTAATCATTTAATAGTCACTTATGTTTAGAATTGTCCTTTAAGATGACAAAAGGTCCTTTTTTCCCATAGGGCTGTAGATATCACTATGTGTTTTTTGTGTGTTCTGAGGCAACTTTGGAGCTTTAAAAAACTACCTTACCCTTATCATTTCCTTATAAATATTGGTAAGGTCCTTTCCTGTACTAGGGAATAGGTATCCACCAAAATTTAGGCATTGAAACCTTTTTAAAGTGTACTTTGGAAGGTCCACCAAAACCTCTTAGAGTTATATTTTGCTCCTTTAGGGATTCTATCTCCAAATTTAGTCTTTGACCTTCCAACATGATTTCATGCTTCCTTTATCCTCTAGAAGTTTTATATGGGTTTTTCAAGGCCTTATTATCATGAAAATGAGAAAAATAAGTGTGAAATTGCTTTAGTCCTTTTTTACACACCTAAACTCATGCTCAGCCACCTGTGGAAGGTTATTTTGAAAAGCAAACAGTGGATTGGGGTGTGGACCATTATGAACCATGAGTACGAAAGAGAATATCATGACTTTGATAAGCTTAAAAATGTAATTCAATAAAAAACAAGGAGTTTTAACCCATATCCACCTCCCTTTACACCAACATGACATCATCAAGGGCCTATAGATGCATGTTTTGGGCCGAATATGTGGGTAAATCATAGAATTGAGGTAAACATGGTGGTGAACTAGCTCAAAACCACCCAAATGCCATAGTCAATCTTCAAACATGTTATTTCTATCCTTTGAGACATGAAACCATCTTCAAAACACCTTTTACAATATGGAAACACCTGTACATATGTGAGAAAGAGCATATAGATGCACCAAGTGGCTGTTTGGCATGGTATATGAACATGTAGTCAAACTTTGCACTCTCCAAAATATGCAAAAATACATCATTCAAATATTCAAGCCTTAGAAAAGCTAAACATCTCCATTACCACTTCCATACATAGAATGGATAGGCTTATGCATGGAATTTAGCTGAAACTAGACATAAAGTTGGCAAATAGAGCAAGACAAGCTTGCAAGCTACTCATATAATGCCATGGTGAGATCAAAAGATAAGGGTAGATAGTGATATGACCCAGGGACTCATGGGAAACTCTTTCCTAGTTTTATGAAACCTCTGCAATGGAAAAAACTTAGCAAGCAAGAGACATCTCAGCTGGAACTACACCTGGTGGTATCTCCTTGCATGATAGACCAATTTTTCTCATCCAAACATCATGAGTAGTGAAACAAAGAATAGATACCATATGATAAGGAATCCAACATCCTTTGGATCCAACACCAGTAACTAGTTCATATAGATTTGGTAGGAATGGATCAAATGTTAAAGGGTGCACCAAATAGCTATCAAATCTGCATAGTCAACTTGTTAGTGATTGTTCATAAAGCAAAATTTATAATTTCTCAAATTACTTATATTAAAATTAATTTATTGGAATGTAAAAAAACATACCAAAATCATTTTGTCTTAAACTACATGTGCTTCTCATACTGAGAAAAAATCTAAGGGTCACTCCAGTTTGCCAAGAAGAGCAAGAAATATGCAGAATGGTTTGGAATATAAATGAATATTCCAGATCAAAAAAATCATGGAGGAAAGTTTTATAAGGATGATAATACCCTCAAACATGTTTACCACATGGCACACTTCCGAAAAATATATACAAGTGCCATTTTTTGAAGTTTAGTTAGAGAACTTGAAACCTTCTGATGTAACTAACATATCTGACACTCAAACTGACTTCTTGGACATTTTACATGAAAATATGACACTTAGGTTCCTTTTTAAATGTGCCATTTGCATTAATGACCTCTACAAGTACATACAATGACCCCAAATGGACCAACTAGAACTAAGGCTAAAATGACCTTAAATGACATCATGTAACAAGCATACTTCCTATTACAACATATTAGGACCTTTTAAAGTGTTTAAAATCAAAACATTTGCCTAGGGGTGCCCAAATTTGACTAAAAGTCAAATTTAGTCAATAATACAATCAAACAATAAAAACTATGTATAGGTACTTGAAAAGGAACTATGTACAATCAATCATAGGAAGACAATGTGTGACATGAAATTTTATACATGTAATATGTGTAAATTCATAATATTCATTGGATTTTTGATTTTCTTTCCTTTGAGTAAATCTAGACAATACACTTTAGGGTTAAATTTTTTGATAATGATATATGGACCTAGCCAATTTGGTTTGAATTTTTCTTTGGTTTCTTCTTTGGCATTGACATTTTGAAGATTTTATTTAAGAATGAGATCATTAACTTTGAATTCTCTAGTGTGAACTCATTTTTTGTAAGATAATTGTATACGTTGCTAGTATATTATGAGATTTTCTACTACTTGAATGTGTGTATTGCCTAATTGCTTAAGCTAGTGTAGATGCTTTTCACAATACTGGTCATTAGTGAGAATACCTTTAAGGGAGATAAAAAGAGATGGGATTTATGATTCCAATGGTAAAACTACTTTTGTGCCATAAATAAGTGAATAAGGAGTACCTCCAGTATGTGTACAAATACTTATGCGATAAGCCCATAATGCAAAGACTAGTTGGTTGTGCCAATCATTGCCAAATTTGGTCACTATTTTGCTCAAAATGTTGTTGATGGCTTTATTGGTGGCCTATGCTTGACCATTTCCTTGTGGGTAGTATGGAGTGGAGAATGTGTGTTTAATCTTATCCTTTGGGCAAATTTTTTTTACAATTTTATTCTTGAATGATGTTCCATTATTAGATATGATAGCTACAGGTAGGCCAAAGCATGAAATAATGTGAGTCATGAGGAAACTACAAATGTCCTCCCTTGTATTAGTTTGAAGTGGAATGGATTATACCCACTTGGTAAAGTATTCTGTAGCTATGATGATGAACTTGTGCCCACCTACGGATTCAAGGTTAATCTTTCTAATAAGATCAAATCCCCATAACATGAATGGCCATGGAGAGATGATAGGTTGTAATTGTTATGAAGGTGCATGCTATAGATTGCTGTGTCATTGACATTTATCACATAACTTTGCATATTGTAAAATTCTTATTCCATGATGGGCCATTAATAGCCTTGTTTAAGAAATTTGTAGGACATGGTCTTTCTACTAAAGTGACCACCACACTCACTATCATGTATCTATGTAAGAGAAATTTTGGCTTCTATTGAAGTCATGCATCTAATCAATTATCTATCGAATGATCATTTAAAAAGATACCCATAAATAATTACATAACAAAGTGCTTATTTATGTAGCTTACATTTATCATTTCATGAGGTGTTTAGTGTAATAGACTTGTTTAGGAAGTTATAGATGTTAGAGAACCATTCTAGAGTTACAGAACTACGAGTAGTGGCTAAGATAGATAGTGTAATCAAATCCATGTTGGATATTGATGGTGCTTGAAATCATTTAATTATGAAGATAGCTTGATCATCATTGATATTGATAGTAATCAAAGATGTGATATTTGCCATTACATCTACATGTTGGTTGCCTTTTCTTAGTATACTTTCTATGGAAAAGTAATTGAATTGTGATGATAAACATTATACCATATTATGATATGGAATAAGGTGTTCTTCCTTTATCTAATATACATCATTGACTTGGTTGACCATGAGTTGGGAATCACCAAAGATTTTAATAGATTTGATTTTGAGGGACTGGGTGGCAAATAGGCCTAAGATAAGTGCTTCATATTCTATAGTGTTGTTGGTTCAAGAAAAGCTTAATCGGTATGCTATAGGAACTGTGTGGCCGTAAGGATTGACAAAGACAATCCCTACCCCTACACTAGATGTGCATTTAGAGCCATCAAAGAACATGGTCCATGCATCTATATGAGTAGAAGAGGAAGTAAAATCATCTCTACATGTATCACTAAGAGGGTTGGTGTCCAAGAGTGGTGCTATTGCCAAATGGTCTATAATGATTTGGCCCTTTATTGATTTTTGGAGGATTATCTTTAAGTCAAATTCTGTTAATAACATAACCCATTTTGTTATGAGACCAAAATGATGTGGTTTTATCTTGAGAAACTTCAAGGGGACTAATTTTGTGATAACTTGAGTCTCATTATTGACCATGTAATGCCGAAGTTTTTGTGTGGCAAAAACTAAAGCTAAACATAGTTTTTATATTGAAGAATAATTTTATCATAATCAACCAGTGTGCGACTATGCTCACTCAATATGTTGATCATCATGTTATGCTAAGAGTGATCCTAATGCATGATCTATTGCTGAGTTATATAGTAGGAAAGGCTTATTCGGGATAGGTGGTACTAAAATAGGTAGATTAAGAAGATATTTCTTGATTGTATCAAAAATGTCTTGACAAGATTAGTCCCAAACAAATTTTGTATCTTTACTTAATAATCAAGTGGTTGCCTGAGTTTTATCAACAAATTGAGCTACAAAATGATGGATTACTTAGATCTTGCCTTGTAGGGATCAAAGTTATTTTAAGTTTGTGGGAGGTGACATATCGATAATTGTTTTGAATTTCTTAGGGTCAACCTCTATGCCATGCTGAGAAATAATGAAACCCAAGAGTTTGCCTAATGTAACTCTGAACACACATTTCTTTGGGTTGAGTCAGACATTATATTTCCTGAATCTTTGAAAGATCTTTCATAAATCAAAAGCATGATGTTTTCATTATTTTAATTTCAATAATATGTCATCAACATAATCCTCGACAGTATAGTGAATCAAATCATGAAATATATGTGTCATGGTTTGTTGATATGTGGCTTTGACATTTTTTAATTGAAAAGGCATGACAATATAACAAAATTTACCCCAAGGTGTTGTAAAAGATGTTTTTTCTTGATCATCTTCAATGATCTTGATTTGGTTGTATCTAGTGAACCCATCAATAAATGATAACATTTCATACTCAGTTGTGGAATCAATGATCATGTCAATATTAGGCAAGGGGAAATCATCTTTTAGACATGATTTATTTAAATCTCAAGAATTAAAAAAACACCAAATTTGCTCATTGGGTTTTACTACAGAGACTATGTTGGAAATCCATTCAGGGTGTGTTATTGGTCGAATGAAGCCAGCATCTAAGAGGTGTTGGATCTCATCTTTGACTAAGAGATCCACCTTAGGATGCATTTTATGATTTTTTTTGCTTAACTAGTTTAACATTTAGGTACAAGGGAATTCGATGGACTGTTATAGATGTATCATTTCCTGGCATATCTGAGTAAGACCAAGAAAAGAGTTTTGGGAAATCTATTAAAGTTTGACTAATATCTATATCTTCTTCCTTTCTTAGGGTAGTGGCTAATAAGACAATATGGGGATCCTAGTTGGTTCTAAAATTGAAATTAACTATTTATTCATTAAGCAATGTGGAATGATCAATTACGTAGGGAGTGGTAGGAATAGTATCATCTGAATCAACCGGTATGTCTTGGGTAGAATCTATACTTTCTTCGAAGTATGCATGAACATTTGTGTGATGAGGAAATATATTTTTATGATAATAAGATGGAAGGTCCTCATATGCTCTGAGAAACTATAAGAGGGATTCATAATTGGATAATTCATCTAATGTGAACATGTTTGGTGAGGCTATGTCATTAATGAGATTAGGATAGATCAATGATAATGCTGAAATATGATTAACAGTGTGGTCTACCGATGTAGTGGGTGGATAAAAATTTATATATTTTGAAGTGGTGGAAGAAGGATTATTATGAAGACATGCAAGTTGATATCCAAGCCCTTGTGTTTCATGTTGTGTAGATGCCTCAACAGGATTGATGATTCCTTGTTCATGCTTTCCCAAACCTTTGCCATGATATCGCATTTTATTAAGACATTTAAGTGAAAAGGAGAGGTAAACTGGTGATTTGTTTTTGGTGTGATTATGGAACTTGGAGTTTGTTGATGTGTTACATGGTCCAAGGGTACGCTGTGAATAATAGGTTACATAGTTAAGTGGCCAAGATTAAAGTGTAAAATATAATTCTATGGAGTTTTAACAACTTAAAAGTATTTAAAAGTTTCATTAGCTATTGGACATGTGTATATGTAGCCTTTATGAATAAATTTGAGACAAACATAGAGTATAGAAAGGACTGCATGCATATCATGAATCCATGGTCAACCAAGTAATAAATTATAGTTGAGGTCATTTGGCATAAATTGGCAAGTAGTTATCAGTATCTTAGCCCCTAAGGAAAGATTGAGAGTTAATTGACCCATGAATTTTTGTGGGATGTTGTCAAAACCTCTGATGTTCATGTTAGAGTGGTTTATATCTTGAGGTTATATATTAGGAAATTTAAAAAAAGAAATGTTGCAAATGTTGAGTCTAAAACCATTATCAACTAACACTCTTTCTACCCCTACATCATTAATTCTCAATTGAATATATAGAGGTAGATGTTGTTCAATGATGTGTTGCAGGGGTAAATCCTCTTTCTCAAAGGAAATATGCTCTTTAGTCCATTACATTGTGATGAAGATAGATGCAACATAAGCTGGTTCAAATGAAATAGGAATTCTAAGATTATGAAGGGTTGCATATATCACATCTTTGTAAACATCTGATCATTGAAGAAGCTCAAGAACATAAACTGTATTTGAAGGGGTGCTAACCTAAGTGATAAATCTATAGCCAAAGGTGTAATCAATCTACCTATCTTCGTAAACTTGGGTGATAGCGTGGAACACATGATCTACTATACGTATAAAATTGGTAGTAGGTGCAGGATAAGAGCTATATGCACCAATCTTGAAGGGAGGAGGGATAGATATAACCGCTAGTGTTTTCTTGTGTCTAGTAGTGATAGAAAGATACTCAAAAGTAGCCAATGAGTTATATGCATGTAGGCAAAAATCATGAATGTGGAGTAAAATGCATGAAATTTGAGTGGTGATTTGTACATTAAAATGTTTATAAAACAAAATCCACAAGAGAGATAGAAAGCAAGGGATAGAGAACATGTATTTGTGCATAAATGTATTGAAAATTATGAAATGAATCATAATATTTCTAACATGTTTAGCATGATAAAATTGAAAATATTTCCATACAAGAGATAAAAAAACAAGGGATAGAAAACATGTATTTATGCACAAATGTATAGAAAATTTTGACATGAATCATAATATTTTAAACATGTTTAGCATGATAAACTTGAAAATATTTCCATACAAGAGATAAAAAGCATGCAAAAGGAATATTGAGATTTTGTGCATTTGTAACCGTGAATTTTATAATATCATTCCTTATTATAAAAAGTAATCATGAAATGCAAAGTATGAAGCCTTGTACTAGCATATGGTAAACTTCACCATTCATATACATGATAGGACCAATGATGGTTTCCTTATTTTGTGCAAGAAATGCAAGAAATAATTTTAAATAAGTGAAACCCATTTTTGAAATATGATGTTAGAATGTAAGGTGATATCTCACAAGTAATAGGACCTAGTGTATGAAAATAAGGTTTTAAAGATGATAATTTGACATATTACTATGAAAATTTGAAATTGAAAGTGGATTTGTGAGTTAGATATGTAAGTAAAAAATCAAAAATTTATTGGAAAATTAGTGATTTAATGGGACCTAGTAGATGCGACTAGGGTTTTTGAATTTTTTTATTTTTTTATAATTACTTTTGATTTTTTAAATTTAAATGGATTTTCTTATTTAAATATGCTAGTAAAAATCCAGAAAAGCATCAGAAAATTACTGGGACCTAGTATGGGCAGATGGGGTTTGAAAGAAAAGTAGTTTTAAATTACTATGAAATTTTAAAATTTAATGATAATTTATGATTTTATTATGTAGGTAAAAAAATAAAAAAAATATAGGAAAAATCAATAGGAAATTTACCCTAGGGTTTATAGGGTTTTTATATGCAAATGAAGTCGGGTTCACCAAATGATTTAACAATTTTTGGAAATATTGGTATATTATTCCTAATCTAGTTAAAGGGTCTGAGAAAAGTAAATTAATAAATAATTATGACATAATTAACCTAATAATTTATTAATTCTATTTGTTTCTTTGACTTTCTAAAAATAACAAGTGAATAGAGAGAAATATAAAGAACTATGTTGATCTGACTGAAACAAATGTTGATATTGACTATGCAAAATTGGGCTAATATCAGGAACCTAGATTTAGATTTAATTTGGTGAAAGTATAGGAGTGTTAAAAATATGACACTTTAAGGTCCAGTGCTATAGTCTTGTTCTTGCCACTATTGTTCGAATTGGTCACAAAGGTTTGATCTTTCTGGGTTCTATCTACCACTCCTGTTTGACCTTGCCTATGAAATTTTGAAGCTTAACTCTTAATAGAGATCCTTGTAGAGCTGATTTACCTTCAATCCTAGGTCTTTAATAAGCTTGAGTAGGACTTTGAGAAAAGGCAGGGTTAGTGTGTGTAATATGCACTGAACTTGCTTCACACCCCATGTGTGGGCATACTGCCTACATACCAATACTCTAAAGAGGGATCAAGCCATATGTAGTTCTCCCTTTGAAAGTGCTTTGTGAAATTATGATATGAGAATGCAAGAAATGCTAAAATTGGGTGTGCTTGATGTGGATAGGGGTTGGTGTAAGGATTTAAATAAGATTGTAAGTGTATTGGTTGGTTATATGCAAAGAATAGGGAAGATTTCTTGAATAGTCTTGCTTGTATTCTTGCTTGCTTAGTGATATTTTCCAACCCTTTCCAAATGATATTTGAATGGGATTTTATATGGATCTATTGGTCATGGGTTAAATGCAATTATGCGAGGCTGACAAGAAGAGGGATAAGAATCAGAAGGAAATGGTCGTTTGGGCTCAAAAGGTGATTGGATAGGAATGCCAAAAAGAGGACACCTTAGGGTCTAGCACTATAGTACAAGTTGGGTGCTATTGTCCTGAGGGTACAAGACCTAGGGGGATGGAATAAACATGGAAAAAGGGTCTTGACTAAGCTAGAGTGAGGTCTTGAAAGCCTATGGATGACTGAGAATCAATGAAAAGGTTCCTAGAAGGGTCATGAGAGCAAGTAAGAGGGAACTATGGGCCGGGTGTCATTAACCACACTCAAGTTACCAATTTTTGCATTTTATATGACTACATTATGACACCTATAACTTGAAAAATAGACACTCTCCATGTTCCCTAGAATGGTCATAATATCTAAAGCTTAAGGATAAATGTGAGCTTTAGGGATTTATGTTGAGGGTTTGCAAATGTCAATAAACACCATCTAATTATCATGCCCCTAAATGGTGAAATCCACTCAATAATAATATGTCAAAAATTAGTCAATTACATAAATTTAAATAAATTTGAAGATAGAAAAAATATGAGCTTGTACAACAAAAGTGCTCCATAGAAAATAATAGTTTTATAAGATGGCAATACTCTAACAATTATTTGATCTTTGTAGAATGCTTGTGAGTGCTCAATAGATATCCTATAAATATCAATATATATTTTATATATTCTTAACACAATTATTTATAAATAAACTACAATTCTTGTTTATTTATAAATAATTGAATTCAAATCAAGATCTTATTAGTGTGTCAAAATTGAAACCAAACACACAAAAAGTGAACAAAAGACATGAAGAAGGTGAAGGGTATACGTTGACCTAACAAAAATAAAAAAGTGGCCCAAAAGCATAAGGATTCTTCTGGGATAAATCTTGATATATGAGTGAGAAAGAGAGAGGAGGAATTGATGGAATGCGAAGAAGAGGGTGGATAACCAAAAACTAACAAACATGCCATTAATGCCCAATTTAGACTAATAACCAAAAACTAAAAAAGTATACTAAAATGGTGATAAATAATGACTAATAAATTCAAATGGGATATTTTTAGTTATCTAAATTTCTCCACTTTCAAATGTGTGCAAGAATATTTTTAAAAGTAGAAAATGAATATATTTATAAGCATGAATCTATAAAATAGACTACAATACACATGGGAACCTAAAAAACCATGATAATTTTCATGTCTTTATTTTTTTTATGTTTCCACCATTGTTAGAAATGATGTTATGATGGATATAAAATATAAAAATGATTTGGTTGATCAAAACATTGGATATGGTAAATGTAATTATGTTAGTGATAAGCATAAATTCAACCCATTTAGGGAGGTATGCAATAGCTGTTATGATAAATTGATATGTCCATCTTGTAATTCAAGTGTAGTTACGCTAAAGAAAGATATTATTATAAGGGAACTTAGTGATCTATGTGAACCTATGAATTCTATATAACTTCCATGCCTCAACAACATACTGTGGCACCCACACACCTTCTTCACACCTTTGTATGCTTGTGTAGTCCCATTAGGAATACTACATATCACTTGGTATTTTCATATCATCTTCAACATACTAGAGACACATGGAAGGTTAAATATACTCTACATAATTCCAAGTAGAACTTCCAAATCTCATGTGATGTGACAACATCTATCTATATATTACATGCCTAAGAGACCAACCACCAACTATTAAACCTTGCAAGAAGGTGAACCATCAACCATTGTAGAAGATATTTTTTGTTTCATTTGTATCTTTTGAAACATTTTATTGCTATGATATATTTTAATCTATTCAACCCCAAGTGGTCATGTTAGCATGATTCAAGCATCAAAAATCAAATGATTATCTGGTTTCACATTCTATCATAGGAAAATTAGCTATGAAGTGCTCCCCTCTTTTGATCATGTTAATATCCATTTTCATCCTTTTTGCATATTAAAAATAGATATACCACACCATATTATTTCTCATTAAATAGAAGCAATTATTGTTCTAAATATATGTAATTAAAAGTGTAAAGGTTAATTTTTATACTTGTTTCCTATTTCATATTTGAGACCCATAGTTTTCAATCTATGTTATAGGTTTTTTCATTGATCCACCTTCATGGGCCCTATGGTTCAAATCATTGGTATTAGATCCAAATATTTTATATTCATGTAAACACAATAGAAGGATTTATTCTCAATTTTTTTAAAGTGTTTAAAATAATGTTGTAGTAAGAGAAAGATGGTTAACATATAAAAAAATATATGATGCATCTCCATATGTCCAAGAACTCATTCAAGGCACCCTTATAGAACAACACATTGAAATATTTGACCAATTATTAAAACTCATGATTCATCTTTCTCTAACATTGTCCCATTATGTGTAACTTGTCCACTCACCATTTCAACGTAAAGTACCTTTCAAAGTTCAAGTCAAATTTGATATTCTAGTGTTTGAAGGAAAAATTGATACCATGACTTTGGAAAATTGGATTAGAAAATTTGAGGACTACTTATCATTAAACCATTTTATTTATTTAGAGAAGATCTCCTTCACAACATTTAATACTTCCATTTGTCTCCCATCGGTGGGAAAAATATAGTGCACAATACAATAAAGATTACAAATCCTTTGAGACTTCGAGAATTTTACTAAATATTATATGAATGGAATACTATCACTTCAACCATTACATGATTGAGTATATTAATTTATAGTATTTTCTCCAATGTAATATCAAATAATACACCAACAAGTTCCCTAACTATACTCATGTCTAGGTGAGGACACAATGAAGAAATATAAGGTGTTGAAGTGCATAAACACACTCTCACCTTATATATGTGCCATGATGGATTTATATAAATATGACACATTGGGAAAAACATATTGAAATGATTCCAAAATTGAATATAAGTAAAATATGAAGTAGGCATTTTCCTTTTCATCTATTTCATGCATAACAGAAAACCCATCCACACAAATAAGATTAACAAAAATCAATAACACAACATCAAAAGAATCTAATACATTTTGAATTAGAGAAAGACAAGAAAAGATAATGTGACAAGTGATGTCATTATCATTTCATGAGTTCACAAATTTATTATTAAATACATGTATAATAATCTTTAATTGTGCAATCTACATTAGGTTCTATGTAATTAAAAGATGTTGATCTAATAGTAACTTGTCTGAGAATAAGGACCACTTCCATAAATAACTTAAAAAATTATAATTCCTCTTCCAAAATTTTTTGGGGGTAAATTATCATCAATTAATTATCCATTAAAAATGGTAGCCAAAATAAAATCAATAAACAAGATGCAATCACATGTTTGGATATTTTTACTAAAGCACATCATCCAACATATTCTCTGGGATGGAAACAATGAGGGAAAGTCATTCATGTTTGGTGACAATGCAATTACAAAATAAACCACTAGAGGTCTCTAAAATCTTATTGGGATACCATATGTGTTTTACCATGACCATACATATCAAGACACGTCACAACAGTGGAACATCCACGTCAAATATCACATCTTTAAATTTTTTGAGTCACCTCCAAAGTGAAAGTCAAATTGTTTTGTTTCCAAATAATGTATCAAGCTCATTATAAAACATAAAAATTTATGCTACTCATGGTTTATCTTAATACAACAATATAATTCAAAAATTGAGCATTAACAACATACTAGGTCTTTCCATCATAATGATAATAACAACTTGACAAGTAATACAAAAATATGGAGACATATTTGAAGAACCAAATGGGATTCTCATAAATTTCATATAAAATAACTAGATCCATTTTGTCCCTAGATCCCCTATTTATAATAATCCATTCTACCATAGGTGCATTTGGGAGAATGATAAAATCTAGTGCCATCTCTAAGATATTATTGATCAAGAAAATATAAGACCAAACTCTACTACTTGTGGTAACTCAATAGTCATCGATAAAAAGAAGAATGGCTCATGGTTTCCATTCATTGAATATCATACACTCAATAAGATAATGGCCAAGAATATATATCCATTATCATGCATTGATGAAGTTTTGGACAAACTCTTAGATACACTATACTTGACCAAGATTGACCTAAAATCAAGTTACCATCAGGCAATAATCCACCATATTCTCTCTGAAAAATAACACTAAAAATAAATGAGGTATTGTATGAAGGTTGTTTATGCATTTTGGTTTGACTAGTGCGCAAAAAAAAATCATGTGCTTGATGAACAACATAATCATGTCCTTCACTAACCACTTCTTCATTGTCTACTTCTATGACATACTCATATTTAGTAAAACAAATTAAGGAGGACAAAGAGCATGTCTCATATGTCCTAGACATTATGTGAAAACACAAATTTGAATTAGAGTTATACAAATTTGTATATTTATATGTTCTATAACATTAAATATGAATTCATTCATGAGTAGATCAAATATAGTAAATAAATATAAGATTGGACAACTCTATGCAATTGCATGGAGTTGAGGAGTTTTCTTCAACAAGAAAATGTCAAATCCAAGTTTTTCATTAGTTTTTTCAACATAATGGTGTAGCCATAATTAGGGTTCCCAATGAAGGGAAGCCTTACACCACATAGGTGAGTGACACTCTCACCCAATCACTCTTCAACACTTGCACAACATATACAAAATTCATGGTTTATATTAATATACATGGGGTTACAAGAGATGAGTAGCTTCTCAAATTTACAACGAGATCTCATCTCTCATTTTATCCATATCCATTCCTTAGACTTGGATCTATTCCTTTATATGGCATCCTTAAATTTACATGTGCTCAAGGCTAATAGCCTTATTCTATGCTCTACAACTAAACAAAGTTTTCCCTCATGGTTAGAACTGACCATCCAAAAACTTCGATCATTGAAACTTTCAAAGAATAAAAAATTCATAAATTCATATGCATTCTAGAGTTTCTTGAGAAGGTAATAAGTTCTTCTCCAATTATAGTTATTCCATATTTCTCACTTCCTTTGGTTGTAGAGTGTGGTGTTTCAGAAATTGGAGTTGAGATTATCCTAATTCAATAAGGGCATCCCATATCTTTCAAAATAATAAAGCAAAAGGGACATGGGAATATGCCACATATGAATGATAAAGGAAAGTTAACTATGATGCTTGCTTTTGAGAAATTCAGGTAACATCTAGTATGTGGGAATTTTGTTGACAAATAATAGAAGTGGACAATTATTCTACAATCATATGATTTTGTAATTAAATATGTTCATGGGAATGTATTAGTTCATGCGCTCTCTATAATGTCTACTCTTTGCCATGTTTATATCATTTCTATGAATAGGAAAATTTCTATCTTAGTAGAATATGCATTTGATGCTAACATTCTTGATGGGATGGATAAATATGATAGGTACACAATGACATATGTGTTTATCTCCTTCAAGGACAGAGTGTTCATTATTAATAAATCAAGATGGAAAAGAAAACTACTAAGAGCATGTCATAATGAACCATTGGCAGGACATTCATATTTTTGCAATATTTACAAAGACAATAGAGAGAGAGATTCTATTGGAGGGATTTCAAGGAGAATGTTCTTAGACATAACAATGAATTTTGGACTTGAAAATATAAAAAATGAGAACAAGAGTTTTTGGGAGGTCTAAGACCATCATTTCCATTTTTGGGACAAGGTTTCAAAGGTATTTCCATGGGCTTCATTGTAAGATTTAATAAGGTACAAGGGGAAGCTTACACTTTTATAATAGATATATATGCACATTTATTTGTTATCTATACTAATTAAAAAGTACCTCATGTTGCCGGTTTATTTTTCAAGAAAATTTCAGATTTCATGATATAACCAGTGATAGAAATGGTAGATTCAATAGTATTTTTTGGAAGTATTTCAGTTGATAGGTACCAAGCTTACTCTTAACACCAATTGGCAAATAGGAATTGTAATAAAAGTGGTGTAGCATCAACATGGTGAGATTTTTATAAGGCTGATATGGGATCTTGGTCCTTCATTAGATTAGTCAAGATCTAATTTTTGCCTTGCTTGAGGACAAGAAATCTTGGGGAGGGATGACTGTAATATCCCATTTTTCTTAGCCTTCTAATATTCTTGGGAACTCTAAATTTATTGGAGTATACTTCCATTTTTAGAATAGTATTTTGATAGTGGCATTTTATCTGGGTGGTCAAGATGAATCCATTGGTTCTTTTTAGGAGTAGTTATGGCAAGTTTTAGGAAAAATCACTATTCATAGATCACTATTCATGAGTGACTATGAATGTTGACGTGGTATAGTATTGATGTGGTAATAATGATGAGGTGTCTTAGGGAAAAATTTAATGTCAAGTCACCATTCACCAGGTACTATTAATAGGTAATATTCACATGTACTATTCACTATCACTATTCATGGTGATGTGACGGGTGATACATCTAATGCTACAATATATGAGGTAGATGGTGGGCGATGTGGCATGGCCCACGAGGAGCTCATATGTGCTAAAGTTGATGTGAGATAAAGTGGGATGAATTTATAAGTGGGAACAATGTTTGAACATGTAAATATCCTTAAAAAGAGTCAAAAGCTTATTAGATCTTATTTGGGAATCTTTGGGGTCACATAGAAAAATATGACAAGATTGAACTATTCTAATTTTGATCTCACATGTGTTGGTGAGGAGGAAATTTCGGAGTGATGTAGAGAAGTAAAAGGAAGCACATGTGCACTAAATAAGTGGGAAACAAGATTCACTATTCCATATTGGCTCACATGTGTGAGTGGGACACAATTTTGGAAGCACATGGAAGGTGGGAGACAAAGACAAGAAAATGTGATCAAATTTTGACCATTCACACATGGTGACAATCTTGTCACTATAGATTAATAGTTTAACCACTCAAGGAGGTCAAAATTCTTGGTTTGGGCATGAAGTTTTCTTTCTTTTCCTTCCCCCTCCCTTTTTCATTGAAAATTATAAGTATGGAGTTTATTCTTTGGAAAAACATGTTATGATAAGCCCCCCAAAACCCCCTTTGATCTTGAACTTGCATGTAAAACTTACCCCTCTCATCGATTCATTCCATTGAGTTGTAATCCTAGTCTTGGTGGTGAAATATATTCTACCCTTTCTAGTTTTGGCAATTCCATCCAGGAATTGTAATTGATCTTAATTGCAGATTTCAGCTTTTAGGAGTTTTAGAGTGCAAGTGTTTCTAGTTTCCAATGTGAAAATTGTGTGGAGATTTTATGTGTGTATTTTAATTTGTAGGAGTATTATTTATTTGTATGTGTGTTATAGGATATTAGATTCAAGTTGTGTGGAGTTTATTCCATGTATGTGTGCATAAGATCTAATCTATTTGTGTGGAGATTTGTGGTCATTAATATTTGTAGGTGTGAGTTGTTGGTTGTTAAGTATATTTGTTGTAAGAATTATGTTATGAGATGTATTCTCTCATGTTGTAATAGATTTTATGAGTTGTGGTTCTTATATCACATTATTGTCTTTGTATACATTCCATCATTTAATACATATGAGTTGGAGTTTGGTGTTAAACCATTTCCATAAAAGCTTTCTTTGGAGAAGTAATTTCATATGTGATGTTTAGTTTATGTTTTGTCATTAATATCAAATCTAAAATTTATGTTTCATAGGTGATTTAGGAAGTGTTTTAATTGTAGGTTCATGTGTTTAATTAAATATCCTATAAAAGGGATATTTTAGTGGTATCAAAGATTTTGTGTTTAGTTTAGATTTGTTATTATTTTGAGTGTTTTTAACAAATATCTTTATCTGGGATATTTTAGTGGTGTTAGAGCATTCATTTCAAGTGTGGGATTTTATATCTTTTTGTATTGTTAGTAAATATATTATAAAAGGGATATTTCAGTGGTATTAGAGCTATACATCTTGCCAGCTTGTGTAGTCTTGTGTTGTGGGTTTCCTTGTGAAGTTTTTGTTTGTAAAATTTTCAAGATGGGAAGCTTATACACAATGTTTGGGCTTACACAACACAAGTTTACACCAAAATAAAAATCAAAGTGGCCCAATCCTGATGAAGATAATATGAAGCTTGTGTAAGAGGTATTGAAGAGATATCAATGGTATGAACAAGAATCCACCAAATTCATGGACTGGTACCAATCTCTTCCAAATGATTTTAAAAACATCTCTTTTGATGTGTACTTGGAGATAAGATAAAATATGGATCGTATACAAAAGGGTCTTATAGACTACATAAGAAGATCCAAAAATAAAGCAAAAGAACCACATGCTACCAAAAAAAAAGAATAGAAGTAGTGAAGTCTTCATCACCACAAAAAATTCAAAACTACAAAGCAAGGGAAAATGGATCAAATTATTTGATGAAGGCTTTAGGAATCAGCCCTAGATGTCAAAACACTCCATTGAAAGAATAAATTTTAGAAGAAGATATTAAAAAAGAGCATGAGAGGAAGATAGAGGAACCAAAATCTATGACAATAGAATAAGATCCAAAAAAATCATCCTTGAAGGAGAAAGAGAGGCTAGAACCAAAGCCTCAAGAGGTAGTGCATGTAAGTACACATGAGGAGGAAAATGTTTGCTTGGAAAATAAGGAGAGAATGGAACCAAAAAATGTGGTTGAAAATAGAATAACCATGTTACAGTAAAGTATAGAGGATGTAAAGAGGACATAGAAGAGGTGTGATGAATGCAGGGAAAGAGATAAAAGGGCTAAGTTAATAGCCACACAAGCAAGACAACACCTTACAAGATTCAAAGGTAAATATTTTGATTTAGAAAAAAATGTTTTATCGACTTCTAATAAGTGCATATGTGAAGAAAGGGTTATTGAAGTCAAGAAGCAAGGCAACATTGTGGATGAATATGCATTAGAGGAGAATTTCTTGGTTAGATCTACATTGGGAATCTTGAGCCACAAAAATGAAAGTGTGGAGGAGATCTCAACAAATTCTCTTTTATCAAGAGAGGATAAACCTTTAAATTGAAACCAATGGTATTAGGATAAACACTCTATTTGCTACCCAAGGTATGGAAATACTTCAGAGTTTTTTATACCTATATCACTACAAAAATTTTATCACCATGGGAAGCATGCTAAGAAAGGTGATAGAGTCAAAGGTGCAACTTGTAGTATATGAAATGTGAATTTTTTTATCTTGAGTTCCAAATTGTTCCTTCATTTGGGATTCTAGTAGTCACTTGAGACTAATGGTAGATAAGTGTGTTGATGTTACTAGTGATCTCTCCATATTTATCACTTGGAATGAATGGAAATCCATGGTGAAATACTTTGGGCTTGTTGTGTTCTCTAACTGCACTATGAAGGATCCATGTTCAAGGGCTATAGATCACTTGAGGGAGAACAAGATCATGGATGATGTCCAAATAGAGATGGTCCCAATGAGATTTTTGATGCTAATTATGGGTAAGTAATTTAAGTACCTTTGTAATATTCAAACTTTTATGACTAAGAATTTTATGGTGCATTGGGATCAAGCTACAAGCAAGTTATAGGATTCATGGAGGAGGAGGTACTACAAACCCTTGGCATCATGAAGGGAATGCACTCACTCACCCTTATGAGATCAAGAGATGTATAGAGATATCCATATCATAAGTCTTAAAGGGGTAAAGAGAATAGGGATTTTTCATGGTGTACATTCTATGCGAGAATTCACCATGGAGTTGAAAAAAGAAGGTTTTTCAATTACTTATTGGAGGAGTTTTCAGCTCACAAAGAGGAAGGTATGTAAGTAATTTTATACCATGGATATAGATAAGGATGATTTTGCATTGGTTACATCTTATCATGGATACCAAGAGGATACCTTTAGAAGGGATACTTCATTGTTATAGGAACTCCATCAGTTTGCAACAAGTTTTGAAAGGTATGAAATTTAATTATAACCCAAGGGATGAGAAGGAAAATCATATTTTAGATTTGTTGCTACCTAATGTGCCACCTCTGATTTGTGGTCATGAGAAACATTCTAGGAGTGGAGAGAAGATGAAAAATACAAGGATCCTTTTATTTTTCAAAAGGTTCTGCAAATCAAATCATGGGATCTAGGTAATCTTTTGAGTTTTACAAAGATTTACAGTTCTGATTTTAAATTATTTATGGCTGATTCTATGGGCATGGAGAAGGAATTAGAATTGTTTGGGGTATGGAGGAATAGAGGCATGCACAAGTTGACATTGGGGAGTTGTCATATAAAGAGAAGTTATTCATTTGGCAATGACTACTACTTTGTCAAGATACGAGGTATGCAAGGTGAAACCATAAATTCCTCCTTTCACATTGATGAGCCTCCTCATGGGAGAAAGGTGAGTTGTAAAAATAAAAAAGTTGTGAGAGACAAGTATCTTCTAGTTATGTTTTCATCTCTGTTAGGTTGTGGAGCTAAAAGCTTCAACTATGTAGATGAAAAGGAGGTTGCTGAAGTTTCAGAAGTACCAGCATCGACAGTATGACCGACGTCAATCATGACATATGCATAATGCAACTGACATCGGCAAGAAGTCAGCCGACATCGGTAGCACTAGGTAGGTAGGGACTGACGTCAGTCGCCTGTGTGTTCCAGAACTGTTCGTTGCACGAACAGTTAGTTGAACTGAGTGTTTGCATGTAAAGGCTATTTTGAGTCTTGAGCTATGTGGATAATTATAGTAAACTAAGAGTCTAAGTTATTGTTTAAGTCTGGGATCTATTTATAGACCCATTGGCATGTATTGTAATTGATGAGCTGAAAAAGGAAGGCAAGGAAGATCCTTCCATTATAAGATCATTGAGTTGCAGGTTGTTGCAAGCTCATAAGAGATCTACATGTGTAAGTATGGTCTGTTGAATTGTAGGTTACAGGTTCATGGGAGATCTACTTGAAGTAATTTAGAGTGCTTGGTGTACTGGCAGGGTTATTACTGACTGGTTGGAGAGGTGAACACCAATTCTGTGTGTGAGTTGTGTGTTGAGACCATTTTTGGTAGGAGAGTGTTTTGAAGAAGAATTACTGTACACTTGAGGTGTGGGAAGCCTCTGTAAGGTGAAAGAGAGTGGCGTCTCTTTATTTTATTCTTTTCTGTACAAGTGTTAATACAAGATAGTGTGTTGTCTCTCATATTCTGTGCTATTTGTGAATTCTAGTTACTTGTTGCTTCTGGTTATTTCTACATGTTTAATTGCTTGTATTTGGTAATCATATTATGCTCTATCTGAGGAGCAAGATCCTAACAAGTGGGATCAGAACAGGTGTGTTTGTTCTTGAATTCCCTGACAATTGGTATCAAAGCTTTTAGGTTGGGATACTAACAGATTGGATTAGATTTGGTTAGTGTGTGTTGATTATAGGTTACTCACAGGTGTTTCTGTTTGAGTGGGAGTAGAGCAATGGTAGAAGACAGTAAGCTATGAATGGAGAAGTTTAATGGCAAGAACTATCAATTATGGAGGATGCAAATTGAGGATTATCTGTATCAGAAAGATTTGTACTTACCATTGGGTGGGGTTGATTGTAAGCCCCAGGATATGAAGGATGAAGAATGGGAGGTTCTTGATCGGAAGGCTCTGGGATCTATAAGGTTGAGTCTTGCATCGTCTATGATTTGCAACTTATCACACATGAAGACAATGGTAGAGTTGATGGAATATTTGGCAAATTTATATGAAAAACCCTCAGCTTTGAATAAGGTATTTCTTATGAAGCAATTATTTAATTTGCAAATGTTGGATGGTGGATTTGTACATAGTCATCTTAGTGATTTCCATGGTTTGGTAAACCAGTTAAGTTCAGTCAATATTGTTTTTGATGATGAAATTAAGGCTCTCTTAATCTTATGCTCATTACCTGAAAGTTGGGAGAGTTTGGTAATGGCAATTTCTAATACTGCGTCTGCTTCTAAAATCTTAAAAGTGGATGATATTGTGAGTGTGATCTTGAATGAAGAGATACGCAGGAAAAGCATAGGTGAATCATCAGGGAATGCTTTGAGTGTTGAAGGCAGAGGAAGGCAAAGAGAGAAGATAGAGCATGGGAGATCAAGGTCAAATATAGGCAGGAGATCCAAGTCCAGGTATGGCAGAATAACCTGTTGGAAGTGTGGAAAGCAAGGGCATGTAAAGAGAGATTGCAGGTCGGGTGAAGATCAGCATGAAGGACATGAAGAAGAAGCAGATGTTGTAGATTATGTTGCACAGGATGCTCTGGTATGTTCTTTAGATAAATTAGAATCTTGGGTTTTAGATTCTGGTGCCTCTTTTCATGCATCCCCAAATAGGGAATTTTTTCATGAGTATGTCTAGGGAGACTTTGGAGAAATTTGTTTAGGGGATGGTAAGCCTTGTCAGATGGTTGGCAAAGGGAAAGTGAAGCTGAAATTACAGACAGGTAACACATGGGTGTTGAAGGAGGTCATGCATGTCCCAGTTTTGGAGTGGAATTTGATTTCTATAAGAAGTTTGGGTGATGAGGGTTGCATAGTAACTCTCACAGTGGAATCTTGGAAGGTTACCAAGGGTGCACTTGTTGTAGCAAAAGGTAAAAAAGTAGGTACATTTTATCTATCTACTTGTATTACTAATTCTCTTTCTGGGTTATCTACTTCAGCTATAGATTCGAAGATGTGGCTTAATAAGCTTGGTCACATGAATAAGAAGGAGATGCATGTTCTTGAGTCAAAGGATATGCTTTCGGATTTGAAGAGCATAGATCGAGATTTCTGTATGTAGAAGAAGAAGGTGATGTTTCTTGAGGAATCTGATGTTAGTGACAAGAACAAGAAAGCCTTGGTTTTCAAGGAGAAGGTGACGGACAGAGTTCAGCACAAGGGATAGAAGAATTTTAAGCAGAGCAAGGGTGATTTGGACAAGGGTTTGATCCAAAAGGAGCTCGTGGGTAGAAATCAGTTCTCACAAGAAAAACACAGAGACCGACGTTGGCTAGAAAACTGATGTCGACATCCAGACAGGGACTGATGTCAGCTATGTGCAGCCTGATGTTAGTGACTCAGGGAATATAACACTAGCATCGGCAAGATGGAACCAACGTCGGTGATGAGGTAGTCGCAAGGAACCAACATCGGTCAGGTGCAGACTGAGATGTGACCAGCATCGGTCATTGAGATGAATTTTGGGTGGACAACAAGCTATCAAGGAGTCTCAAGCGCCCATATGGAGGACTTAAAGGGTATGTAAGCCTTAAATTCATCATTTTCGTTCTTTACACTACTTGTTGCTTACTTATGGTAAAGAACTAGGAAGTTATTAAAGAAGCAGAATAGGTAGATCCAAGAAATAGTGGGAGCTTGGCATGGATGAAGGTCCTTGGAGGAGAACCAAATAGGAGTTTTGGGTGCATTTTGCCAGCTGGAAGTAAGCACTGAGAGACAAATGGATGTTTAGGATGAAGAAGAGTGGAAATGGATATGTGAGACATAAGGCCAGGGTATATGGTCTTGTATAAGCTGAAGGGCAATGAAGGTTTGATCATTGTGTTTCTCTTTACCAAGTTGGATAATATTAGCTACATTATCCTATTACTTATGATGTGCTTGTTACAGGGTTACATATACAGGGAGTTGTTGAACTAAAGGTAAAGCTAGTTCAGAGGTGTGTCATGAGGAATCTAGGAGCAGCAAGATTCTTTAGCATGAGTGTGTTCTAGAGACAAGGAAGGTCACAGGTTGACTTTGTTTTAGGATGATTGTGTGAGACTGGTTAACACGCCGATGGTTGGACAGTTCACAGAATAGGTTCTTGATTCACATAATGAGGTTAAGTGCATGGTATGTACTAGACCTGAGTTTTCCCAAGCAGTGGGAGTTGTCACAAGTTTGGAGCCAATTCAAGAGAGAAGCACTGGAGGGTAGTTCAGTGGATTCTTAGAGGGACCAGCAGTAGGTGCACATGCTATGCAGGGTCAAATTATTTTCTACATGGTTTGTAGATGCGGATGTGCAGGTGATTTGGATGACATGAGTTGCACCACAGGGTGTGTGGTGGTTTGTCTTCAAGAGTGATCTTGAGGAGGGATACAAAGCCAAGGGAACAAACTAGATGGTGTACAGGTATAGGTATAGTTGCAGCTATTTATCTCCAAGTGGGAGATTGTTAGGTTGTGGAGCTAAAAGTTTTGACTATGCAGATGAAAAGGAGGTTGCTAAAGTTCCAGAAGTATCGGTGTTAGCAGTTTGACTAACGTCGGTCGTGACGTATGCATAATGCAACTGGAATCGGTAGGAAGTTGGCCGACGTCGGCAGCACCAGGCAGGCAGGGACCGACGTCGGTCGCCTGTGTGTTCCAGAACTATTCATTGCATAAATAGTTAGTTAGTTGAACTGAGTATTTGCATGTAAATGCTATTTTAAGTCTTGAGCTATGTGGATAATTATAGTAAACTAAGAGTCTAAGTTATTGTTTAAGTCTGGGATCTATTTATAGACCCATTGGCATGTATTGTAATTGATGAGCTAAAAAAGGAAGGCAAGGAAGATCCTTCCATTGTAAGATCATTGAGTTGCAGGTTGTTGCAAGCTCATAGGAGATCTACATGTGTAAGTATGGTCTGTTGAATTGCAGGTTGCAGGTTCATGGGAGATCTACTTGAAGTACTTTAGAGTGCTTGGTGTGCTGGCAGGGTTATTACTGACTGGTTGGAGAGGTGAACACCAATTCTGTGTGTGAGTTGTGTGTTGGGACCATTTTTGGTAAGAGAGTGTTTTGAAGAATAATTACTGTACACTTGAGGTGTGGGAAGCCTCTGTAAGGTGAAAGAGAGTGGCGTCTCTTTATTGTATTCTTTTCTGTACAAGTGTTAATACAAGATAGTGTATTGTCTCTCATATTTTGTGCTATTTGTGAATTCTAGTTACTTGTTGCTTCTGGTTATTTCCACATGTTTAATTGCTTGTATTTGGTAATCATATTGTGCTCTCTCTGAGGAGAAAGATCCTAACAAGTGGGATCAGAACATGTGTGTTTGTTCTTGGATTCCCCGACAATCTCCTGATGATCATCATGGAGAACATGCTAGGATGGATATTATTGACCTCAATTCTAGTATGATTGATAGGCTATTCATTTTATACATCCAAATAAAATTCATAATAAATCATACTTGGAATATTTTTTGGTTGGTTGGTAGAGGTATTATGGAAACATATTGTGGGATATTTTACAAACATGCTTCAACCATTTCTAACTTCCACATGGATGAATGTTGGTTGTTGCAATCACTTTGTGTTGATAGCTTTGTATTTCTTGATGTTGTAGTGATGAGAATTTTTTTTTCTATGGGTTGGAGTGCATGGGAATGTCTTCCTAACACTTTGATTTTGAGTGTTAATGAGGAATTATTAGTTTATGATAGAGGAATCATTTCCAAGATAGATATGAATTTGAGTTTCAATTCTAATACAAATATCATCCAATTGACAGGGATTATTCCACACCATTTCTAGGACTCTATAATGACTTATGCTGAGAATCATACTTTAATTTTTCCTAGGACCATAAGATATGAGGAAATTGTAGATGCTGATGAGGGCTTCTATGTTACAAAAGCTAGCACCTACAGGTCTTTCAATTTAGTTTCGAAGGACAACTTTTCATTTTGGGTACAGAGAAGAAGATTGAAAACATGGCATAATGGTTCTATAATATTAATCAAGTGGTGTAGTGGAAGCATGGAAAAGAGTTCTTGAAATTGATCTAGGATTTTGGTCATTCATTAGATCAATCAGGATCTAAGTTATGCATTGTTTGAGGACAAGTAATCTTGGGGAGCGATGACTGTAATGTCCCATTTTTCATAGCCTTCCAATATTTTTGGGAAATGCAACTTTCTTGGAGAATATTTCCATTTTTAGAATAAGATTCTGACATTAGCATTATATTTGGTGGTCAAAATGAATCCATTGGTTCTTTCCAGGAGCATTTATGATAACTTTCAAGAAAAATCACTATTCACAAATCACTATTTATGAGTGACTGTGCATGTTGACATGGTATAGTCTTGAGGTGGCAATAGTGATGAGGTGTCTTGGGGGAAAATTTAATGTCAAGTCACTATTCATAAGTTACTATTCACATGTATTATTCATGTGTACCATTTAAAACCACTATTAATGGTGATGTGGCATGTGATGCAGCTAATGATGTAACATATGAGGTGGATGGTGGATGATGTGTCATGGCCCATAGGGGAGCTCACATGTGCTAAAGTTGATGTGAGATAAATTGGGATGAATTTTTAAGTGAGAATAGTGTTTGAGCATGTGAAACTCCTTAAAAAGAGTCAAAATCTGATTAGATCTTGTCTTGGAATCTTTGGGGTCACATAGAAGAAGATGACAAGACTGCACTATTTTAGATTTGCTCTCACATGTGTGGGTGAGGAGGATATTTTGGAGTGATGTAGATAAGTCAAAGGAATCAAATGTGCACTAAATAAGTGGGAGACAAGATTCACTATTCCAGATTGGCTCACATATGTGAGTGGGACACAATTTTGGAAGCGCATGGAAGGTGGGAGACAAAGACAAAAGAAAATGTGATCATGTGATCAACTTTTGACCATTCCCACATGGTGATAAGCTTATCACTATATATTAATAGTGCACCCACTCAAGGAGGTAAAAATTCTTGGCTTGGGCATGAAGTTTCCTTTCTTTTCCTCTCCCTTCCCTTCTTCATTGAAAATTATAAGTATGGAGTTCATCCTTTGGAAAAGCATGTTATGATAAACACCCAAAAAACCCCCTTTGATCTTTAAATTGCATTTTCAACTTCCCCCTCTCATGGATTCATTCCATTGAGTTTTAATCCTAGTTTCAGTGGTGAAATAGATCCAAACCTTTCTAGTTTGGGCAATTTCATCCAGGAATTACAATTGATCTTCATTATAGATTTTAGCTTTCAAAAGTTTCAGACTATAGGCATTTTCAGTTTTCTAGTGTGTAAGTTGTGTAGAGCTTTGATGAGTGGATTTTCATTTGGAGGATTATTCTTCATTTATGTGTGTTGTAGGATATTGGTTGTAAGTTATGTGGATTTCATTCAGTGTATGTGTGTAGAATCTCTAGTCCATTTGTGTGGAGATGTATGGTCATTAATATTTGTAAGTGTGAGTTATTGGTTGTTAAGTCTATTTGTTGTAAAAATTATGTTATGAGATGCATTCTCTCATGTTGTAAGAGATTTTAAGAGTTGTGGTTCTTATATCATATTATTGTCTTTGTCTACATTCAATATTTTAATACATATGAGTTAGAGTTTGGTGTTAAATAGTTTCCATAAAAGCTTTCTTTGGAGAAGTAATTTCTTATATGATGTTTGGTTTATGTTTTGTCATTAATCTCAAATCTAAAATTTATGTGTCACAGGTGATTTAGGAAGTGGTTTGATTTTAGGTTATGTGGTTAAGTAAATATCCTATAAAATGGATATTTTAGTGGTATCAGAGCTTTTGTGTTTATTTTGGATTTGTTATAGTTTTGATTGTTTGTAGAAAATATCCTTGTCCAAGATATTTCAGTGGTATCAAAGCATTAGTGTCAAGTGTGGGATTTTATGTCTTTTTGTGTTGTTAGTAAATATATTTTAAAAGGGATTCTTACTCTTCATTCCTTTGTATGTACTTTATTTTTAACACTCCTTTCCTTTTCCAAAATTATATAAACCATTATTCTACAAACCTTCATGCAACTCCAATATATCTTCATCCTAGATCAATGGATTCTTGAATAGTATTTGAATCTTTAAAAAATATTGTAACTTGTGATTGTGCACCAAAAAAGTTGGATTTATTATTCAAATAACTAAATTTATTTTTGGGTGATGTAATATTTTCAATTCACCTAGGATGCTCTTGCATAAGTCTCCCCATGTAATAAAAATGTAATATTTTTCTCAAAAATAGGGTTTAGTGATATAACCACTCTTTAGGTTAGTTGAAAAGGATATGATGTTCGCTTAAACATGATGTGTCACATAATAAAGTTTATTCTATGCCTTTTCCTCTTCTAGACCCTCCTTGGACCCAAAACCTTCCTCTTCCTCCCAGCTCCAACTTTTTTATTCCTCTTCACTCCCCTTCTTCCTCTTGTTCTCTTCTCCCTTGTGGTAATGTGTATACTTGTGACTATTCAAATTCTTCAAATGTCCTCCAATCTCATCAAAATTATCTCTCCTATGGGAACTAGCTCCCACTTTTCCACCTTTTCATGGGTCTCTTCCATCATCTCATGGGGCTCTTTCTAGACTTTGTGCTACTCCCATGTACAATTTTCCCACATAATTCCCTTTGTGGTAACCCTTTCATCTTCACTATAGCATTGAGAATTTATAGGTTCTTTATTACTGATCTTGAGTTTTCTCCTCTATTTGATCTAGCCTTATGTGTGTACTACTTGTTTTATTATTTTGGAAACTATTTTTTCCAAATTATGCACCCTCTTCTGTCTCTTACACCCTCTTCTCTCTTGGAGATACCTACAGTCCTCTATTCATTACCAAATAACCTTATATATGAATAATCCATATTAATATAGTACTCTACACCATTAAATGTGAAATAACACTCAATAGCTATGATCTGGGCAATAATTCAGGCGGCAATTCATGTGATGGGTCCACCCCAATTGATGATGGAACTTTTGGGAGCCATAACTTTTGCAACGTAGCTCCAATTGACTCGCCGTTTGAACCGTTGGAAAGATAAGAATGAGGATAATGATTTGAGATGGAATGGATATTTGAGAAATTAATTTTTATCCCATAAAACCCAATGGAGTGCCCCAAATTTCAATTTTAGTAGTGCAGTCTAAAAATAGTAAGTTTCTAAAAATAGTAATTCCTCGAATTCTGTATTGTTGTAAATCATGGAAGTTGAACCACTTAATATCCCTAAATATTTGTGACCTTACACATACTAATAACAACTTAAAAACATGTATAAATTAATATGTAACCCAAAATGGAAATCAAACATCTCTTCTTAGAGATATGCATATGTTTAGGTTTGCAAATTTGATCAATAAAACATCTCTTCTCAGAGACAACATTATTTGAATTGTGTTGTTCTTGTTTTATTGAATTATATTTTAACCAATATTTTTGATTGTTTGATCAAGTTAAGACCCACTCCTTCATTTTCTTAAGGCCTTCTCTTATGGAAAACATTTGTGCTCTAAATTCAGGTTGAATCTCCACACACCTCAAAACTTTGGTAGGTTCTTCTCTCCTTCTAGTATCTTCCCACTTCTCCATGGGATCCTTCCTTCGATAAATTATTGTCTCTACCTATATTTTCATTTCCTACAATGGTTGTAACATAGAGGTTATGTCCTCCATCTTCCTCAAGGTTTGTGATTATGAGTCACGTCTCATCTTGGATTTATGTTAATCCTTATTCTTCACCTCTTGTTTTCTACCCATTTTTGTTTGATGGAGAAAAAATTTCTTATTTTTTACCTTCTACCCAATACTCTAATTGGAATATGATATTTATTCTTGTGCACTCTACTTCCTCACTTCGATAATTTATTAGTGTTTATGAAACTTGCATGATTTTAGGTTACTCTAAACTTTGCATTACACATTACCTACTATTGCACTCCTCTATTAAAATTTTAATTAGGTTATTTATATTTACTAAGTTTTTATCCTCTCTTTGCCTTTCAATATTACATTCCCTAACCACCTTCACATTTGATAGTCTATTACACTTATTTTGTTTCCCATGTCATCCCTTTTTTCTCTCTACCCACCTTATAATGGTAGATAATGACACTCTTCTAGTTTCCTCACATTATATGGTTTGATGTTCTTAATTCCCTTGGCTCATATCTAATTTGTAGGATCAACCCTTTCTTCCTGTATTTCAAAAGCTTATGAACCTTGCTCTGATACTGAATGGTGCAATTATGGTTAGGGTTACCAATGAATGAATGTCTTACATAATACAACTAAGTGATACTCTCTCCCAATCACTCTTCAAAAATTTAATAATGGATAAAAAGCTCATGGTTTGTATTAATTAACAAATGGTATAAGATATTAGTAGCTTCTTATCTTTACAATGAGTTCAAATCTCCTTTTCTCCCTATATAATCCTTAGACTTGGATCAATTCCTCTCTATAATGTCCTTAGATTGGCATGTGATCAAGGCAACGAGCCTTCTTACATGATTTGGAACAATTTTACCGTATTTTTTATTTAAAAAATAAATGTGGTTTAATAGTTTAAAACTTGATAAATCTACTTAGATGGTAATATACGACATTTAAAAATAAATTTAAATGTAAATAATAATTTACTAAAATTAAACCTGATAAGTGGTATATGCTAAAAATTGTAAGTACAACCAAATACAAGATACTTAACTTTTTTTAATTTTTGGTTGACTCTATCTGATGTTCAATAGTGAAAATCAAGATAAGACAAGATTGTGAAAATTTAGTTTTAGGAACAAAACTTTTGACTATGTCTACACAAGTTCACGCTCCTTAGAAAATAACACATATTGGTCATATCCATTTACTATTGAATTATCTACTTTCACTATGACAAAATTATAACTATTTTTTCACTCATACCTATGTTTTTAAGAGGGTTGAGGCATTTTTATTCTATTATTATGACATAGAAGTCATTATTTTCCATCTCTTTGCTTTGGAAACCCTAGGGGTACTTGTGATAGATAGAAACTTGTTAAAAGAGAGAAGTGTAATAGAATGAGATAACCCCAATCACCCAATTTGATGATTTATTTCTACTTAGTATCCAAATAATATAAGGATGGAATCAAGCCATACATAGTTCTCCCACCTAGAGTGATTGTGAAATTATGTTGGTTGACTACATGTATGCAACTATAAATTTGTCTTTGATACTTGGAATTGTTAGCTCTTGAATTGATTTTAAATGATTGCTTCTAGTTATTGATATTGAAAGTGGGAAGAATAGGGTAGAATTACTAAGTGTCCATTAGTGTAACAAGTAGATGATAAATAAAAATCAAGTCCCTTAATGAAATAAATTTTATTTTATTATATAGTGAAACCTTTTGAAAATTAACTTTAGTCAACTTGAAAAATGTGTGGGGAGATCCAAATGAATATTTCAATTTTTGGAAACTTGCAGTTAAATGGCATATGGATTAGGTTATGCTAAGTGGATAGATCTATTGTAGTGGACCTATCTACCTAGTGTGGACCTATCCTAGAAAATCAAAGATAATTGTTCTAAGGTTGGAATAATTTTGGAGATGATATAAGATAGTTTTAGAATTGAATTAGAAATTAATGTGTATCAGTGTTGATGAATAGAGGGATTAAGCCCACATATAGATAAATAGCTAGAAGAATACTGAATAAGAGACATGTCTTTGAGCTAAAGTCAAGTGGTTCAATATATGTCAAGAATTAACATTTTCAAAAATTTATTACTAGATTTATGTGTCTACATTTTTCCCACCCCCACCTTTATTCTAGTAATAAAATTTCTAGAGTAAATGAAAAAGATAAACTTGCCAATTTTGCATGACACTAAATAAGAAACCCTGCAATAACACATGTAGTCATTATTCATATTTGAAATTTGAAAGATTTGAAACACTAAAATTTGAAAATTTTAATGAGATAAATGAATGAATACAAATGTAGGGAGATTAAACCACATTTATTTGTAACCTCTAAAATCATTGGAGAAGCTTGTCCCCTTATCGAAGCACTTGGAGAGATAGTTCGTCATGTTGAACCATTGATGAATTGAAAGTGATTAAGTACCAATTTTGAATAAATAATAAATACATTGAGTTGGCATGGTCAAACTCTCATGAAAAGGGTATTTTTACCCAATTAACTAATTAAAATAAGGTGGAACCAAAATGGATTCCATAAAAGTGATTCCAAGTTATTGAGTGCCACTATAATTGAATGCATATAACCTATAATAGATGATGAAACCAAAAAATGGGTTTGTTATAATTCATTAAAAGTAAGTTGAGTGTTACTATAATTGAATGTATATTACCCATATTAGAAAAAATGACACCACTGTATATGGATCTAGATTCTATTTACATGATTGAAAGAGAATGAATAACATTCATGCTCCCATCATGACCGCAGTGCCAATAGATTTGAAGTGAAATAAAAACCATTTGACATTGAAATTTTAAACTATATTGTAGTGTATATGTGCATGAACCAATATCATTCCTTTCAAATTTGAAACATGTATGTGTGAATGAAATAGTATAAAGCCATGCATCTATATGATCAATTGTAACTGTATTTGAAATATGTAATTTGTGTTCTTGTAACTATTTTTCATATGCCCATGCATATGTATTCAATTGTGTATGAATATGTACTCAATTATCTCTAAAGTGAGTTAATATGCATATCATATATCCCCATAATTTATATTAATGTACCAATTTCTATCATGTATCTTATTTTCTTATTTAATTTAAATCTTTGAAATCTATACTCTGTCATGAAATTTATTTTTTGAATTAATTTAAATATTTAAAACCTTTATATGTTATGGAATCTGATTTTTTTTTCTCTTGGAATTTTGAATCTCTAAGACATTCCCATTGTAATTCCCCCCTTTTGAGATGATGGATGTAGCCTGCAAGTCACTCATCTCAAAAGAAGACTTAACCATATCATGTGATAAATATATAGTCATGTATAATCATTTAAACATGTAGAGAGTATGTCATCATAGTATTGTAAATGCCATTTAATCATGTATGTAACATATTGAATATGAGGTATACATGTGTCATGTATGGACATATTAATAAATGATGCATGTATTAAAGTAAACATCTTTGAATAACACTACATAATAAAAGTCTATGATATGGATCATGGAACCACTAATCAAGATCAACAATCATAATAGACACAACACATAATGTCACATAATCTCACACATAAGGCCAATGGTTTCATATAAAATACATGAACATGTCTCACAAACAAGGTCAAGGGCCACATAGAAAGGACATTAAGAATGTTACAAACAAGGGACATAAATATGTCACACACCCAAAGCCAAGTAGCCATACATAATAAACAAGTATTATCTAGCCTATCATGTAAGAAACTAACAACATCAAAGTATCATAAAATAAGGGAAACCTAGTCTACACTATCCACATGTAACAATGTCACATCATAACATATTCATGTGGCACAATGTAAGATATGAGTAATTATAAAGGCACTTGTAAGATATGTAGTTCAACATGTCATTTGAGATCATATATATATATATATATATATATATATATATATATATATATATATATATATATATATATATATATATATATAACCTATGATGATGTAACCCATAGAATAATATGCCCTTGACATAGGCATGACCACTGGGTAAAATGGAGTCCAACATATAAGAATCCATGTATAATATGTATGTCCTGCATTAAACTCATATACCTCATTAAATGCATGTATTATGAATAATAGTATGGTATCTACCAAAATATGTGATAAATAAAAGATGTAAATAATTAAACTAACAACTCATGTCATACTTAGGTACTGATTCTTTATTTTTGAGAATATTTTGAATGTTATTATACTTTTGGCATTTTTTTTTGTATTTTTAAAATATTTAAACGTTTTGTATTTTTTACATATGTGTAAGGGAAAGTATAAAGAATTCAAAAATATTATAATTGGAGGGATCCAAAAATTATATAACATGCATTAAGATATAGTGTGCACTAGATGTGATAACATGACAATGTGGAGAAAGTGAAAGCAATCAATATGCTCCCATTATATATGAAAATTATAGCCATATATCTCAATAACATATGTGTATATAATTACCATTATGCCACTAGTGAGAAAGAATCAATGTATACTTATGAAGTATGTAAAAATAAGAGTATGTAATCGTGTAAACTCAGATGGAATCCAATACATGTGTAGATAGTCAATATGCGATAATGAGAAATTAGTATGCCATAAAATATGTACATTACAATAATTGTATAATGAGAATCATCAATGTCTGAAGAAGTAAAGTCAATCAAAAGGCAAGGTCCCAAATAAAACAAATAAAAGAGATAGAATAAAGGTTTATATAAACACATATGAACATGTGTGCTAATATAAAAGAATAGAATGGATAATAAAATCAAGTAGGAATCACTAAGCTATTTACAATTGATTAGGTTCCTAACAATCAAAGATATCATCAATGGGATGCATATATGTAGGTCCTATGTCAAATAAGGGAATGGCCACTTATCTTTAGTAAGTAGAGGTATACTGCCACTCATGTCCATTATTTATTGAATCCTTCATTGTATCATTATGTTGGTTATATATAATATGATTGATTTCATATTCATTGTACTCATAAATTTTATACCAATACTTAGGATTATCATAATCATAATCCCTCTCTTGTTCATGAAATTGTGATATGCTAGTTTTATCATCTTATACATCTTTATATGCGAAATAAATTTCACCATTTATTGGAATTATATTATATTATTTTTATTTCTCTTAAGTATGTTCATCATTATCAAGATCTTTCATCTCATTTTAAAGTGGAGAAGAACCAAGTATCACTTCTTGAATACTTGGAAGAGAAATGGTTTCTATTTTGACTTTTTGACTTAGAAATGTAATCATAGATTTTTTAGTGTTGACCTTATCATTTCTCTCTATTCATGAAGTATATATAGTGTTCAAATATTTCTAAATCACATTTTTACCATTAGTATGTTTAATAACATATTAATTTGAACTTCCTTCATGAGAAACCCTTTTTTAAGGATGTTTTCTTTCTTATCTTGAGTTTGTTTTTTCAACTTTTCTTTTGGTAATTTCTCATGTAGTAACTTATCATTTTTAATTTGTTCTCTTTGTGTTTTTTATTTATGTAAAGTTTATTTTTTGGTTTGTTCCTTTTGTAACCTTTCTTGTTATGATTTTTCCTTTTACAACCTATCTTGCTCTAATTATATATTTTGTAATTGTTCTTGATATAATTATTCCTTTTGTTCTTTTTGCACTTGGTTATTAGGATATAAAATCATAGTGTAGGTAGGTTTCTTGATTGGATTGTGGTATAGAATCACCATGATCAATGATACTTTGTATTTTGTTCTTCAAAGCCAAAACATTGTCTATATGGGCCCCATGAATTCTATGATATGCAAAATAGTATTTTGATCTCCTTAGAAGATACATAGGAGATAATATGGTCAACTTATTTTGAAGCATTTCCTTTAGAATCTCATTTGACTTTCTATTAGTTTTATGTACACTTTTCAAATAAATAGTTGTAGATATATCACGTTTTAGCTTCCAATATTGATATGAAATATTTGTAGGAACAAAATATTTATATATAGATGAAGAAATATGACTAACATTGGCATGATTTAGATTATATATATGTATGTATGTATGTATGTATGTATGTATGTATGTATGTATGTGTGTGTGTGTGTGTGTATATTTATATATGTGTGTATATATATATATATGTATATATATATATATATACATATATGTATATATATACATATATATGTATATATATACATATATGTATATATATACATATATATATATACATATATATATACATATATATATATACATATATATATATACATATATATATATATATATATATATATATATATATATATATATATATATATATATATATATATACATACACACACACACACACACACACACACACACACACACACACACACACACACACACACACACACACACACACACACACACACACACACACACACACATACATATACATATAAAATCTTATTTTCAAGTGATGTAATCCTTTCATTGAAATATTGATTTTGCTTTTGTAACTCTTCTATTAACATTCTCATAGTAACTATTTGATATTGAAGGACTCCAAAAACACAAGCCTTGATTACTTATATTGAATATGCATATAATAAACCTCAAGAGGATGTGTGGGAGGTGGAGCATGCTGAGGAAGGACATGTTATTTACCTTCATTTTGAAAAATAGCCATAATTTGATTTTGAGACTTTGAATTTTTAAATGGTGTTAGGGGTGTAGCTAGGTAGAATCTATTTGATTGGTTGGATCTTAGATATATATTGATCCCAATCATAAATAATGAAACAATCCCAAATAGGAACTAACTATAAGGGATTCCATTCTCCCATAATTACAATATCTTGTATCTAAGGTACATTGAGATTAAATTCCTAGGGCTAACTACTTATCAGTCCACTATAAGACTATACTTTAAAAGGATTCCTATGGTTAAAAAGTAAAAAATCTTATGTATTTCTAATATAAAATGAGGTATGTGGAAATTAAAGTCCATTTATAGTGTTGTCTAATTGCTTGAGTATTAGATTAATACCCCTCACACCACAACTCAGGTAAAAATGATGACTATTTTCTCAAAATGATATCTATTATGTGTTTTACAACTACCAGAACACAATACTAGAAAGAAAGAAAAATAAATTGAGAATTAATGGAATAGAATATTTTTGTGCATATAAATTAGGAATTCAATCTGAAATTGCTAGGTCAAAGAGAAATCCTAGAGCAATGCTCAATCAAATTTAATGAAGAATGATCATATTTATCTTTAGTGTATGGGAATCATGAATGCAGCTGAAACCTTAGAATAAGAACTAAAAAAGTAATACTCAAAAAAAAATGTATAGGTTCACCAATATGTTTTATCCTATTTTTTATTCAATAAATAAATATTTTTTAATAGATATAATACTAAATAGATCTATTCAGGTATGTATTTTACCTAAAATATTAGTGAAAAAATCTATAACTATTTGGGAGAAAGAGAGTTATATGGGAAAATAGTTGTTTGTGGGATATTAGGGTTTCCCCCATCCATCACACTTCCAATTGATCTTTGATCTAGGTGGAATAAATTCTATTTTGATATCCTATTTATTATGATGAGTCAATCTAGCCTTCTGCCCTTTGTGTGGTGCTACATTTATTTTATTAAATGGCCACCCTTACCATTTTTACATCATTTGATGCAAAGATTATCAATGGAATCCTGAAAAGTAATGGCACTAAAACAAACTCAAAATTTTATATTAAAGGTCTAATACGAGGTATAGACTTTGACCCTCATACTTCTTTACCAAATATAGTTTTGGATTTACCAGAGTTTGATAAAACTTGTAATTATTTTGAAAATTTTAACTTGGTTTCCTATTTTATGGGTCGAGTTCCTTTAGAAAACCTATTAAAATAATGGGTTCACAACCATTGGCAAAGCCATGGGGTGAAACTAGAAGGATTTTAAAACCTCACTAAAGGTTTCTTCTTATTTCATTTCACAAACCTTAAACATTTAAAATCTATTGTTAATCATGGACCATGGTTTATTCACAACACTTTGGTTGTTTTCTCTCAATAGATCCAATATTTTCAAGTCTTGAAACAAGCTAAAATTAAAATCCTAGTGTGGGTAGAATTTATAAGCTTACCTCTTCCTCTATGGAATTTTTTTGACCATCTTATCAAGCATCTAGTCCATTTTATCATCCATAAACAACAAAATTTCTATGCAACACATCCTCAAAGAAGGGTTTGTGTGGAAATAGACCTTGATAAAGACCTCAAAGACTCCATTGAGATTTAAATAGGTAATAATTGGTTCACATAGCATGTGATTTATATCAACCTCCCAAATACTTGTTTCTAGTGCCATGCTTTAGAACACATGATTAAAGAATGCCCTCTAATAGTTCCCACTCCTTTTCCTCAAGACAAAAGTGGGTTTTATTATAAACCCCAAAATTATGATGGGTGGACAAAAAATTCTAATAGGAAGAATAATGCAGTCCATGGAAATACTAAACCCTAACCAACTATGTACTAGCCCATATGGGGGACAAGATCCTCAATCTTTTTTGGTAAAGTCCCTACCCACACACAAGTTAGACCCCAAACTCTTATATCCCATTATCCTCAATTGGTCACCCATTTTGTTTATTCCCCATTTCTTATTCATATAGTTCCATCCTCATAGCCCATTTAGGAGTGAGTGATTCATATTCAAAGCTTGATATTGTGACCCTCAATTGTAAGGCTATTCTATGGAACTCATGTAGTCCCTCACCCTTTACAAGTGAGGATTATGTACCAAACAAAAGGTAACCTTTCAAACTTGGAGACAATGCCATTCCCATCTCAACTTTAAATCAATTTGTAGCCCTCTCAAGTCTTATAGAGGGAAATGACATGAAACTTGATGATTCCAAATGATGGTTTATTCTTGGAATATTAGAGGGATCACTAATCTAACACATAAGTATATGATCAAGAACAATTGTCATCATTTTTCCAAAATAAAAATTTTATGCATGCAAAAATTCAAAATTTAAGATTTTCTAATTCATTCTACTACTCGCACTATTTGGCTTAGGGCCCTTTATCAAGCCACCTATCATGAGCCTAGATATGGGGGGTTACCACCCTTTTGGCACCTAAACTATCTCAAAATATTATTTCTTGGGGTTCTGAGCCCACCCATGAGTTGGTTTGAACTCTTTTTGACTTTATTAATCACATCATTTGCTTAGTCAAATTATATGCCTCTAATGATGTTATGGAATACACCTTACTCTAGAGATGGTTGGTAGACTCTCTTCTAGATGCATATTAGATTCTCTATGGTGACTTCAACATGATTTTTTTTGTTGAAGACAAAGAAGGACATATCCCCATGAGATGGTGTGTAAGGGAATGGGAAGAATGGTTTTAAATGTGAAATAAACTTGGGGTTTTTTTATCTTAACCATCATAAGAGAAGTGAATCAAATTCTCCTTGGTTCACATGGTCTAATTTTAATCAAGGATAAGATTGAGTCTTAATCATCTTGACCATGCCTTGCTAGTAGAACAAGACCTTTTATTCTTCACTCTTATTCATGATCAACTTATTTATATGATCCAACATACTTTCTTGTTTGACCATCACCCTATTTGCTTCAACATTGAGTGGACTACCCCCCAAGTTAAATCCCATAATTATTGGTTTTACCTCAACATTACCCATCTCAAGCATGGACAAATTATTGGGCATATTGTTAAAATTTTAAGCCTGTATCCCAGACCCATAGGGGATAATGGCTGGATTGAGTGGTGGGCTAATGTAATAGCCTACACCACCTCTTTTCTTTGGATTTATAGTAAACAAGTATCTCTTTTTAGGTATTGTATTCATAATGCTAAAAACCATGAATATCTTAGGGTTTCAAAGGAATTAGAAGCCACACCTTTAATCCCTCATCTATAGAGTCATAATACCATGTGGATACATAAGCTCTAATTGTTTAAGGCTTACAAGGCTAGAAGAATATAAATTAAAGCAAAAATTCATTAGTTGAAAGTTGGAGACAAAGTGACCAAATAATTTTTGTCTCTCATTTATTCAAGACAAGTTATAGACAAAATTAAAGCCATTAGATGTAGTTTAGATAGGTTTACCAAATTACTTGACATCTTACAAGATTTTTTGCATCACTATCATGGAGTGTTTGTTGTGAAACCCTCCTCCCCTACTCATGAAGTTGTTCTCTCAATGTCTTAAAGTGGTCCCGTTATCCTCAGTGACCTTAAATAATCCATCATGTAGATGGTCCTCTAACAAGGCCCTAAGGTTGATGAATTTCTCTATGAATTCTATTAAACCCTCTCAAATACGGTTGGACCTAATCTTCATAAAATCTACTCTAAAGATATTTTGTCCAACCCTTTGGGCCATTTCATTAATAAAGGTAACATCAAATTCATTACTAAGACTGGTGACCTTAAGGTAATTACCAACTAGATGCTCATCACCTTGCTTAATGTATCTTACAAAATCATAGATTAAGATTTAGCCTTAAAAATCAAGCATTTGTTCCCCTTAATTGTGTGAAGTGAAAAAACAAGGTTTATTAAACATAGATACATTTTGGATAATGTTATTGTTATCTAGGAAGGTATGGAATAGGATAGGATATCCAATCAGATGGTGTTATTCATCAAGATTGATTTTGAGAAAGCTTATGATCGAATTGAGTGGCATTTTTATCATAGCTATACTTCAAGCTCTTGGGTTTGGTCCTAGGTTTATTCATATTGTTGATATGTTGTATAAGGATGTTGGTTATTGAATTAATATAAATGGATCTCAATCCCAACACTTTGAGCTTCATAGATCTATCAAATAGGGGTGCCTTATTGTACCTTCCCTTTGTGTTTTGGCTACTAAGGGCTTAAGCTATCTTTTGGATAGACATGCTTCCAAGGGTTTGGTGAAGGGTATTTATCTCCCTAACTCATATTTTTAGTTGATTAATGGCCACCTTGTTGATGACTCCTTCCTCACTCTTGAGGAAGATGAGGACTTTGTTAAGTATGTTATGGAATGTCTTGACATTTTCTACCTTACCTCTAAACCTCCTTAGTTGGAGGTATATAAGTGGAAATGTATCATTTCATGGGTTCAGTTTAAATTATTAGGCATTCTATTTGATTTTAGAGCATCACCCATAGAGTTTTGGTCCTATGTGGTTCAAAGAATTAAGAAAAAAATATCCTTATGGATCACCAAAGCATTGTCTCTGGTTGGAAAGTTTTAGATTTATTCTAAGGTGCTCACTACTACTCATGTTTACTACTCATATTTCTAAGCTAATTCCAATGCCTCTTATTTGAAGCTAGAAAAGATCTTAAGAGACTTTCTCTAGGCCAATTTTGAAGGGCACCATAGTTTTCACTAAGTCTCTTAGGCTATTTATTTTTTGCCCTAAAGAAGCTGGTGGGCTTGGGCTCATTGATATCAAAATTCAAGGGCTTTCTCTTGGTATTAAATGGATCATCATAAGCTTTGAATGGGATAAGGCCTAGAAGATCTTATTGAGGCACTACATCTCTAAAAATTACCTACTTGGTACAAAGGCCTAGCAAGGGATTGGTTTGCACAATGTTCTCATCACTCCTATATTGGTTAGTATAGGGGCACTTTTATCATGAAAAGCAACTAGAAGGCCTAGGAAAAACTGAAACCTCACATTAATGGGTGGGTAAAGGGTTTATAAATGGTCTTTATATTAATTTTCAATCCCTATGGTGGTCTCACATGTTGAATTTCCACAATGTCCCTTTTACCATGGTCCCTTGGGTTAAAAGCTTAAGACTCTTTAAAAAAAGTATTCACATGATTGGAGGCCTATTTTTTAAGGTCACTCAAGAATATATTCCTTGTAATATGGTAAAATATAATTTCAATATAAATAAGGAAGATTTAAAATCCATTTTTAAATTGTAAAGTTCCATACCTAAAGAATACTTACACAAAAGTGGAGTTTCATCTCTTCTACCATGGTGGATGGATGGGTCCAACATATATGTCATTATATCATTATTCCCCTAGGCTGGGTTATAATATTTTGGCCCCTCAAAATATTGATATTAAATCCCTCAATCATTAATGGCCCCTTAAATATCTACATTATGGATGGTCTCAGAGGTTTGATAATGTTTGGGTGGTTTGTATTAAGCCTATGAAATCCCATTTCCTTTGGTGTATTATTTACCAAGGTCTACTTATGGGGGACTAACTCAAACACATGGGGGTTTTGAATCCCACTTGCCCATCATGTCACCATCCAAAAACCATTGGCATCTCTTTTAGTTTTACCCTCGTGCCCAGTCTGCCTGGAGATGGATTCATACTCTTTTCAAACCCTTCAAGGCTGAAATGTTCACTTGGAAGATGGCTCTCATAGGGGACTCCTCCCTACTTCCTATGATATATAATAGATTATGGTATATTTTCTATACTAATATTATTTATAAATTTTTAAATCTAGAAATAAATCATGTCTTAATAATGAAGATATATAAAAAATATTTTCTATAACTAATAAAGTTGTGATTTCTAATGGTACCCTTCAAATTTAGTATCAAATAGATAAGGTTTGGCTCGAGCTCCACCATCTACAGATCCTCTTGGATAATTATGGGAATGATCCTTGTTAGTTAGATATGGAGGATAATCTCCCTCCACACCATCCCCCTTGAGGTTAGGGGTGTTGGGGATGGTGTCACTGATCTTACAACTGACAGTCTTGAAGCTAGAGAAGTGCTTCTCCTCGATCTCATTGGCCATCTCCTCTCTAAATATTTGATAGGGGAAACAAAGATAGTGGTGGTGGGGGGTTATAATCCACCCTATAGGATTATTTATAGTAGTGTATACACCTTAAATTTGTTAATAAATCACACATATCATGTCTTTACATAGTCCTTTCATAGGAGACTCTGACTGGACAATATGAGATTTTGTTCACATTTAGCCATGTCTTTCATTTTACTCATCTTGGTCTTGTTTCATACTTGAGTCACCTTTTTTATTATTCCTAGACATATCGAGCCCTTTAAATAGTCATTCCACATTAGCCAAGTTAGACTTCCCATGCTTATTTCATCCTCTTATCCCTAGCTTGTAGGCAATGAGTGTTAGGATTGGATTACAACATTGTACCCTAAGGTGTCCCATTTATAGCACTCCTATGTATGGTCATTTTGAGCTCTAACAATTAGTTTCCCTCACTTAATGATTCCCAACCCCTTTTTTAGCTTTGTCCTTAAGTTTTCTAATGTCGACCAAATGTGAATAAAAGATCCTAAATTCAAAATAAAGAGTCTCCTATATAAAGGACTACACAAGGCATTTTATATCTAGCACTTACTACTTTGACACATTACATAATAAAAATTAGTCAATAGTATAGCTCAACATTTTGCATCACACATAGACTTGCATGCTTGATCAGGGAAGGGCCTAGGTGAAAGGTCATTCTTGCATCTATCATGCACATTGATTATGCACATTCCCTAAGGGAGAACTACATTTGATCTAAAACCCTATGGTTGAAGGTTAATGTAGGCAATAATCAGGTTAATAGGGGTTCTAGATCATGCAATCATTCTTCCCCTAACCTAGTTTTTCCCCCTTTTACTTTTAATTTATTTGTTGCTTCATGTGCATAGATAGACTCAGGGTTTGAAGATTGAATCACCTCTACAAGGATCTCCATTGATATTCAAGATATGAAATTTCATAGGCAGATCAATATGGGGACAATGAATAAAACCCAAAAATCTTAGAACTCTATGACTAGTTTGGACAACAACAAAAAGAACTAGACTATATCACCAGGCACCAGGGTGTCCTATTTTTGGTGCTCGTATCCTTTCATTGAATAAAAGTTAGATTTAAGTTTTAGACATCTTCCTAGACCTATACCTTAGTTTTTAGATTTTACAACAATTGTATCAACCTATTTTCCATATAAGTTATTTCTTTATCCTATGTAATTAATTTAATTTTTTTTATATTTTATCATATTAAATCAGACTTTCCTACTTATTCCAGACCCCTTATTATTTAGGAATTAAACACTATTTTCCCAAAAATAATAAAACATTTGGTGAACCTGACTTACTTTAAACAAATCTAAAACCCTAGGTACCCTTAGGGTTTTTCCTTCATATTTTGTACAAAAATTCAATTATAAATTTCTATTTTTTTATATAAAATTTTATGCATTAATTATATTCAAATATTTTTTTATAATTCAAATTATTGAAATAATTTTCAAAAATTCTAAAAACCTAACCCAAAACCCTAGATTTCTAAACTACGTCCTCCAACCCTATGCCTCCCTCCCTTATAATTTTTAGAAAAATATTTTAGAATTTTTGTAAATTATTTGGGGTGTCAAAAATATTTTCAAAATCTCAATATTAGTATTTATTTGGTACACAAATTATATTTCAAATTTATGATTTTTGTATAATTTTTTGTGCATTTATCCTAGTCAAAACTATTTTTAGAATTTAAATTATTACAATATTTTTTAAAAATTATAAAACCCTAGCTCAAAACCTTGGATTTCCAAACTAGGTCCTCAAACCCCAAGTTTTCCTCCCTTACAATTTTTATAAAAATATTTTAGAATTGTTACAAATTGTTTGTAGTGTTAAACATAGTTTCAAAATCTCTATGTTAATAGTTATTTTTGCATTTATTTGATTAATATTACTTTTCAATATTCTTTTTGGTGAAAGAAATAAATGGACACTAAGGCACTTCTTCCATATCATCCCATAGATTAATTTCTAAAATTTTCTCATAATTATGACAATGAATGTACAATTTTTCAAAATTGCACATTAGCTAAAAATGTGGAAAATGATTTCATTTACAATGAAGATAATCATGATTATTGTAATGAGGAATATGATGATATACATGATAGTGATAGTGAAGTAAAATTAGATGCATCTTCTTATCTCAAATCTATCTCTTTTATTCCTTCTTCAAAAGAAAATAATTTTGATAAATGGGAAAGATACTTCTCACCTCATTATCCTATGCACAATGCACCAAATGAACAACTTAGTCATGCACTTCTAAGTGAACCTCTAATTGGTGATAATTTACTTTCATGTGAACCTAATCTCTCTCTCTCTCTCTCTCTCTCTCTCTCTCTCTCTCTCTCTCTTGCTACTTCAATGTTCAAATTACAACAATATAAACACAATAGAATCAAACTACCAATGCATAGTTAAATTCATACATCTCATGTTCTTAACTCTACTTTGTCAAAATAAGGTCTAAATGATAACTCTCTTTCTCTTACTTCTCATAAAAATAATGCATGTATTACACCCATGGAGAGCATAGATGCACATGATATTCAAATTTCAAATGATAATCTATTGCACATTCGAAAGGAATTAAATTCTTCTCTTACACCTCTCCCTAATAATGATGGAAGTGATAATGAGTATGATAGTGAACATGCCAATGAATATGAAAATGTGAGTGATTATGAATAATATTTCAATTATGATAATGCATGGAACAATGATCATTATTATGCACATAGTGAACAAGAAAATGCATCTCATGTTTTTAAATCTTCTCTCACCCCTCCTCTCAAACATAATGCACTTCCACATGTTGTTTGTACTTCCATGCATGATTCTATTTCAAATAATGCACATGTTCATGATACTAACACATCTTCTACTCAATTAGAATGTGATTCACTAAAATATAATGATACCAATGAATCTCCCAAGCTACCCCTCACTATAGTAGAACCCAGTTCTCACTCTTGACCTAAAGAGAATGGTAGCCCACATCCCTCTAGTAAGGTCCAAGTTACCATTACTCCCAAGATTCAAGTGAGAACACCCCCTCTTTATGATCCAATTGCTAAATGTATCATTCCCATGGCTAAAATTAATAATCAAATTAAGTGATTAAATGAACCACTTCAAGATGTTAATGTACCATCCCAAGAGATTATCTTTTTAATGCATGCTGTTGGTGAATTACAACACAAAGTACATCTCTTTACCTTGGAAAGCAAGGCATATAAGTCTTGGATGGATGCCAATTATTTACATGGCAACCCTCTTTCAAAGACATTCATGAAAGATTCATTGCCTAAGCATTTCTAGATACCATCATTACCTCACTTTGATGGTACTAGACATCCATTCATACACCTTCAAGACTTTCAAAAGGCTTTGCCATCTCATGTGAGTCCATTGATTCTAATGAAGTTATTTTAGTAGACATTAGTGGGGGAAGCAAAAAATTAGTTATTTCATCTACTCCCCTTCAATTTATAAATACATAGGCTATTCAGATATAGTGGTTCAAATCAAATGAATCTATAATGATTTTAGTTTATAGATATACAGACTAGTCAGATATAGTGGTTCAAATTATATGAATTCATAATGAGTTTGATGAAGATTCAGACTTAGATACCAGATTTGGGGGCATGTACATACTACATGTCTCACTCATATAACTTCATATAGCATGACATAATTATAGGACCAGAGAGTAGATTAAAGACATAGTGTAGAGCACATTGTTGTGATCTCTAGTTTTGCACATGGGGCATGACATGATAGGTCATGTCACATGTGGTTATATAGATTACTAGATTATATATACACATCACTCACTACCAGATTTGGGGGCATAGCATAGATGTTCATGTTCTTTATCATCCAAGATTATAAAAATTGGAATGGCAAGACATGTCATTATCTTCTTGTACATTTACTAGAGTTCTAGATTACACCCAACTGTACCTAGGTTATCACCAGGTTGGACTATATGGACATCTATAGTGGTTGGTCTATAGCATTACCTAGACTCAGACCATACAAGTTTGTGTGAGATAGAGGGTAGACATTAGTTTTGGGCCTCTAAACCCTTCTTAATTCTAGTTTAGATTATTCAAAGTGGGGGCATAATATATTTTTCTCTTCATAGCATACATATTCTATACACACATTCTAGATTACATGGGCTTATGTGGGATAGAGGATAGACATTGGTTTTGGGCCTTCGAGCATTTCTCATTTTTAGTTAGATTCAGTACAGGGGGCAAGCATTACCCTCCTTCTCCATGTTATATGGATTCCACATTCAGATTCAGTATAGGGGTAATCTATTTTAGGGGTTCCTTCTTTCTCTAGGCACTATTTAGTTCTCCATCCACTTCCATGGCTAGGAAATGAGTTGGAATCTTTTGTAGCACATTCATTTCTATGTAAGTAGGTGCATGCATGCATTTTCTTTTCTTTATTTGACTGTAGTACTTCATTTCATTTGCATCACTAGATTAAAAAGGGGGAAAATGTATACACCCTAAAGTGGTCAAGCAACCACACATATCATGTCTTTTCATAGTCCTTTCATAGGAGACTCTGACTAGATAATATGAGTTTTTGTTCACATTTAGACATGTCTTTCATTTTACTCATCTTTGTCTTATTTCATGCTTGAGTCACCTTTATGCTCATTCCCAGTCCTCTTGAGCCCTTTAAATGGTCATTCCACCTCAACCAGGTCAGATTTCCCATGCTTATTCCATCCCCCTAAGTCCCTATCATGTAGGATAGGAGTGTTAGGATTAGACTATAGTGCTGGACCCTAGGGTGTCCCATTTCTAGCACTCCTATCCAAGGTCATTTTGAGCTCTAATGGTTAATTTACCTCACTTAATGAGTCCTAATCCCTTTCTTATCTTCATCCTTAAGTTTTCCAATGTTGGCCAAATGCAAATAAAATCTCCTAAATTTAGAATAAAGAGTCTCCTATATAAAGGACTACACAAGGCATTTTATATCTAGCACTTACTACTTTGGCACATTACATAATAAAAATTAGTTAATAGTAAAGCTCAACATTCTGCATCACACATATAATTGCATGCTTGATCAAGGATGGCTTAGGAAAAATTTCACTCTTTCATCTACCATGCACATTGATTATGCATCTTCCCTAAGGGATAACTACATTTGATCTGAGATCCTATGCTTGAGAGTTAATGTAGGTAGTGATTAGGATAACAGGGGTTTTAGATCATATAATAATTCTTACCTTAACCTAGTTTTTCCCCCTTTTGATTTTAATGTATTTGTTTCTTCATGTGTGTAGATAAACTCAGGGTTTAAATATTGAAACATCTATATAAGGAGCTCCATCGATAGTCAAGATTTGAAATTTCATAGGCAAATCAATATAGAGACAATAAACAAAACCCAAAAAGTTTTAGACCTTTGTGACTAGTTTGGACAATAGTGGTAGGAACTAGACTATAGTGCCAAACACCAGGGTGTCTTATTTTTGGTGCTCTTGTCCTTTCACTGAATGAAAGTTAGACTTAGGTTTTAGACATATTCCTATCCCTACACCTTAGTTTTTATCTTCTGCAACAGTCGTATCAACCTATTTTTTAGATAAATTAATTATTTATCTTATGTAATTAATTTTACAAAAATTATATTTTATCATATTAAATCAGAGTTTCTTACTTATTCCAGACCCTTTATTTTTTAAGAACTAAACACTAGTTTCCCAAAAATAATAAAACACATGGCTAGTGTTATCCATTTCTCCTTCTAGACAAGATTCTAAGCAACAAAATGATACTGAAATTAACCAAAAGATTGATGGTGGGGACCTTATCTTGGATGATGAAGATTCCCCAACTCATGGGGTGGGGGGAACCCTTGAGATCCTCTGCCTCCTCTACCTTTACCTTCCATCATGTTTATTGTTGCTTCTTAATGGACTCCTTGTTTTTTCTTTATCTTTCACTTTTTTTATTGATGTGCAATTGAGCTAGTTTAAATGTGGTTTGTTGGGCCGCGTGGTGGCCTTTTATGAACTATGATCTTCCTGAGGCTTATTTATCTTGATTTGGTTATTTTGAGGTGAGAATTTTCCACCCATATTTTTGAATGATTAATAATGTACTATATCTTGTTATATTAAAGAAAGTATAGTTTTAAATAAAAAATATCTATTCATATTTTAATACATAACACTCAAGCATAAATATGATTGTAAAGAAAAATTAGCAATTTTTTTTGTCAAATGTCACATACTAAAAATAGTAATTAAAATGAAATATAAGATACCTATATTTTTTTATTTTTAGTTTACTATAACTAGTGTTTGATAGTGGAAATTAGGATACAACATGATTTTGATATTTTAGATTTAGGGTTAAAGCTTTTGGCTATGTGTGGACAGGTTTATACTCCCTGGACTATAATATAGGTGGGTCTTGTTTGTTGACTGTGGACTTGTCCACTTTGACTTTAAATAAATTGTAACTACTATATTACTTATAGATGTGTCTCTTAATAGGACTAAGTTATTTTGATTCTATTATTACTGCATTAAAATCATTATTTTTATCCTGGTTTTGGAAACCCTAGGGGTACTTGTGAGAGCTATAAACCTACAAAAACATAGGGGAAGTGTAATGGGATAAGATAAACCCAATCATCACCTTTGATGATTGATCACTACCTATGTATCTAGATAATCCTAAGATGTAATCAATCCACATGTAGTTCTCCCACATAGAGTGATTGTGCAATTGTATTTCTTGACTATATGTATGCAACTATAAATTTGGTTATGATACTTGGCAATGTTAGTTCTTGGATTGATTTGAAATGCTTCAAACTTATTATGAGACCGATCCTGGTGATTGATATTGAATTTGGGAAGAATATGGTCTAATTTATCAATGTGTAAAAATTTAATAGATAGATGTCAGATAGAAATCAAGTCCCTTAATGAATGAACTTTGATTTGCTTATTTAGTGAATTTTGTTGACAATTTCCTCTAGTTAACTATTGAAACATGTAGGAAGTCCCAAATGAATATTTCAAATGTTGGAATCTATCCATTAAATAACATGGTGATGATGCCACATAAGTGGATAGATTTGCATTAGTGGACCTATCTGCTTAGCATGAGCCTATCCCAAAAAAGGAGGGACATCTACCCTAAGGTTGGAATAGTTTGGGAGATGATATGAGATTGTTTGAGCATTGAATTGGAAATTATTGTGCATTAGTGAAGTTGAATAGAGAAGTTAGGCTTATATAGAGAAGTGGCTAGAGGAATAATGAATAAGAGACATGTATTTTAGCTAAAGTCAAATGGTTCAAGATATGCCAATAATTAACATTCTCAAGTACCTATGATCAGATTTAGGTGTCTACCTCAACAAATTTTTCCTTCTTGGCTAGAACTAATTATCTAATAGCATGGATTATTTAACCCTTCAAACAATGACAAAAATTGATATATGATAATTTTTTAACCATTTGTATCCTCTCAGATATGGTCATTGTAATGTTATTCATGCATCAAATAATAGCTATAATTAATGAGGTACTAAAAAAACTATGCAATATCTATGTAAATTTATATGTTTTTCTTAATGTATCATAACCTTTTATGGATATTGAGCCACAAAAATTGGATTTATGTAAGAATAAATCAAAAAGTTTTAGATATTGTCACCTTTTTTTCATTATGCCACCACATCATTAAAGCAACCAAATCAACATATTCAAATGGATAAGTTTAGGTCCATGTGACTTGTTATTCTCTTAGCTTTTGCTTCCTTATGTTCTGCATTAAATTCTTTGTACCTCATTTCATTGTGTTATTATTTTCATGTGCCCTTGATGTATGCATCTTAGACACTATCTATTTATTTCACTCTAGGTGCCTTTAATGATTTTTAGATTCATTTTTTCCTCTAAATAATTTAATGAAAGTTTTTCAGTCTTATTGCACATCACCATCTACGTTTCCATCACAACTTTTGTACCTTGTCTATGTAAACCCAAACTTAGTTCCAGTTGAAACCTTCCATTTTATAATGATACAAAACCTTTATAAACAACTTCCTTATATACCACCATACTCTTTTGCCTTATCAATCATTCTATCTTTTGCGCATTGTTGTGTAAATATTTTTCCTTTCTCTTTGTTCTTTGGCATGTCCCATATTCTATACACTCCTTACCTTTGTTAAATTTTTTGTAACCAATTATTATTCCAACCTTTGTGAAAATACAAGTTATGTTCCTACCACACAAGTAGACTCTTTAAAATCCTTCAATAATTATATGTTATGTGATCATACATCATAAAAGTTGGATTTACTCTTCAATTGATTGAGTTTATTTTTGAGGTGATGTAATATTTCCAAATATCTAGTATACTTTTACATCACATAAAATGCATGCCTCTCATCAAAATCATGTTCCATAATTCTAAATTTCACTATAAATATACAAAAAAACATGAATTCAAGGATGTCAAATAGTACCTTTATAGAACACTCAATTTTTTATAATTCTTGAAATTTTCCACTCCTCTGAGATCAAGGCTAATGCATCTCAAACTTGTAATCGATGAATTACTCACACAACATGGAAATATAGTCACCTATAACTTAGATTCAATGATACAATTGAACTTTATTTCACCTATGAAAAAAAGTTGTATGTTACCATATAATAAGTTAAGCAATGTTTTCACAGCATATTAGGTAAAGAGACAATCATTTACTCTAATCATAAGATGTTTTAGTGCATGTATAGAGAATTATATAAAATGTGTGACATATGAAGTGGATGATATAACTACATTTGTTTCATTTAGAGGTCAATAACAAGAATGGAAAACACAATAAATCAATATATTGTTTCAACCATCTCATCATGGTGCTTGATACATGTGGCCACATTTTTTATAACTAGGAATCTCTCTAATCAGTAGAACACAACTAAGTGTAATCCTATATAACCCTTTTGAAATATGAACATGTTTATGAATTATACATATTTAAAAATATTTTATATAGGCTTGGACATATCCATGTTATTTATGTCACACCTCAATAAACACTGATCTAGGAGGTGCACTACACCAAGATAGAGAGACACTTTAGTGTTACCAAAACACTAACAACACTATGATAAAAATTCTATTAACCTCACATGTGTAAAAAAATTTAACATCACATAAAATAAATTATTTATTATTACATTTTGAATACTATGAACATGAATTTGTGACTCTACACACCTTTAGAAGTTTTATACATGCCTTGAAAATCTATTAGTATGGATTTGATGATTAAACTACCTATAAAAAAGTACCATAACAAGGGTGACAACATAATAGTTTATACAACTTCTTGGAATTTTTAGGCTAAACACATTCAATTCTCCCTACCAAAATATCTTGAGTTTAGTTGTATAAAATTAATTAAACATATATGCTTTAGCTTATATATACAAAGATAGAGTGCATGCAATTTATTCCAAATTATTTAAAGTTTGTTAATTATTTTTTACACTTAGTTTTTTAAATTTTAATCTTTTTGGCCATATGATGGGATACGTTATTATGATTTGACCCATGAGTTTGTATTCATTTTAGTGGATAGGTTTTCAAAGATGGATATCATGGCTATTTGTAAGAAGATTATCAATGTGCAAGACATTACACAATCATTCTTAAGCCATGTATGAATTCATTTTGTATTGGTAACATCCATTATGTTTAATAACAACTTTTTTTTTTGTTATCCAATTATGATATAAATTATGAGAGATTATGGATAAATAACTATACTGGTATGCAACATTTCATCATGAGACAAATGGAGAAATGAAAGTTATCAACTTCACACTTATCCATTTGTTTTATATGTAAAATAACATACAAATTTACACCCAAGATAATAAATTTATTTAGATCCATCATGATTATGATAAAAACATTCAAAATTATATGGGGCATAGTCCATTTTTTGCATGTCTCAAGTTTTAGTCAATGACACCTCTAGACATATCCTAGCATGTTCTATTCAATACATAATTAATTAAACAAAAAAAGGAAGTGGACAAAGTATATAAGTTTTTGAAACACATCCAACATGTTCATTAGACCATTCAACATATACTTTTACACCAATAATATAATTATAGAGTTTCATGACAAACAAATCAAGCCTCATGAGTTCATGGTGGGTGATAAGGTTTGGTTTCATTTTCATAAAGAACATTTTAATGGTCTCATAGGAATATCAAGTCTTTATTATATCTTATTTACAACACACTATGCATAAATGAAGAGACCACATTTTTTATTGATGGGTAAAATCATGGTAGTGGGTTACACTTTTTGGAAACTAGACTTCAATAAAATTAGAAACTACAAATAAAATAATATTTAGAAACTATTTAATAGATTATAAATTATGCTAAAAATCACTAGGAACTTTTAATCATGTCTTTATTCATCCCAAAAAATAAAAATAAAAATTTGACATAAGGCCACCTTTGCGTATAACAAAACACATACATTTTTATAATGCATATTAAATAAAAAATTATTAATAAATAAAATACATATGTAAAAATTAAAAAATAATGATTAGGCACACACATTTCCAATTCATAACAAACATGAAAATCTATCCTATATAATATTAATATTTTCACACATTTAAATTGTTTGTAACATTACCATTATCCATATATTTCCAAGAAAATTACAATATAACCCTACAAGATTATTATAAAAATGGAACAAAAATTTATAAATATTTTTTCAAAAAATATTATAGTGTGGCATAGTCTATTTATAATATATCATTAGTTACACCATAACCTAATTTGAAATGGAATATAACTTTTCTCTACCATTCCTTAATTTATAGATTTGTTCACTAAAATTAAGGTAAAAGTGTAACCCATCAACTTGTTTTCACCATGATCTACCACAATAATTGAGTCTACGTATAATATTAAATTTGGAACTCTTTTAGCCATACATCCATATTTTTTGGAGATTTCTACTACTCAATATTCTTAAAATTTGGATCATGCGCACTTACACGCATCATCATATATATCAAATTATTGAAATCACAAAAATGTGCACCCATTAAGGCACATATTAGTTTTTCAAATTGGTTTAAAGGATGATTATATATTTATCAAGCTATGGGGTATTTCCTCAAGTAGGTTTATATTTAGCTTACACAGTTGACCAGAGACACAATAAAAGAAACCATGATGCAAGTGCATCCCTAGTGAAAAATAATACCATATTATTTTATTTAAGTTAAGCATGTATAAGTCTAAGATAGAGCCATTGAAGAATGATTGACATAGGTTGATGATTCACACATTTTAAATATTTGAATCAAACCATGCATGTAAATCAGAGCACACATGCACACACACCATTTTTGACCAAGTGCTTGAGCATGATAAGGAATAAAAATGTGTCAACATGAAGTCATTATGCACGAGGTTTTAAAAAGGTTACACACATAGTTCACATGCACATAACACTTAGACACGTAGAATATGCTTTTGAAATCCAACACAAGTAATGAAGCCATTAGAAAACTAAATAGCCAAACCTGATGCCATGCCATTTTAATAGGGCCACCCAAATTCTAAATTTTGAATTATTACATGTCAAAAATTAGGTAGGAAATTTGGAATTAAGTGATAGCTAATGTGATAGTTTGGATTTTAATGGCTAAATTACATTTGGAGTTCCATGACATCGATCTAGACTATACATGTCAATAGATAATTCTTTAACTAAATGATCAATTGGTAATTGATTGCATTCTAAGAAACAAAATTACATACATTTCTAAAGTGAATTATAAATAATAGGTATGAGCACCATTTATTGGTAGCTAAGGAGTGAAGAAGGAAACTATTTTAAAATAGATAGGTTGAGAGGGAGCAGAATGAGATTATGCCATGATAAATTTTATAATAAAGATAACTAATAAGGAGAGTGAGAGTAAGAGAGTGGGTTGAGGTCCAAAGATACATTCTTGTAAATTAGTCTACAAAGTTAAACCTTATATTCACATTAGAGTTGAGCTCTTGCTATATAGAATTTATGTATTTACACTTGAGTTAATGAAATTAATCTTGTTCAAAGTGTTTTGAGGTTATGTGATTATGTGTTTATGCATATAACCATATTTTCATGGATTTACATTAATTAAATATAAACCTAACCTTGAACTATATCAAATGGTATCAAAGTGGGGTTTGAACCCTTCCAAGAGTGTGCAGGAAGTTATAAGACTTACAAAAGTAGTGTGTGAAATTCAAAAGTGAAGATTCCACCAAAGAGATCTATTGGAAGAGGAATAGTAGTTTTGGGCATAAAAAGTAGACTTGATGAAGTCTTGGATGCATTGTGTATTTTATAGACATGCCTAGATGATGTTAAAGAGGACCAATAAAGAGGGTTCATTCAAATGAATGAATAGAGTGATGATTAAAGAGAAGGGCTGACCACTAGAGGAGCCAAAGGTGTTATATATAAAGGTGTAAAGGATGTTAAAGATCCACATGAAGATGATGGGGATAGGCTCTTAAGAGATATATCATGTATTGGTAAGGGAATGAAGATATGCTTATCCTTTTTAATTTGGAATCATGAATCCAAAATAATTAGTCAACTAGATTATTGACATGGAAGATTAATTTGAGTATGTGGATGTTATTGATCCTTAATACATCAAGATAATGCAAACCAAGATGAAATGACATGCATCACTATTGTATATGGAAGTCCATATTGAGTTAAGTAAAATAGGAAAGGCCAAGAAAACAAGCTAGGATATAATGGTTTCTAAAATAAAAAGAAAATTATTACCTAGAGATTATCAAATGGAGCTATTCAAGAAGCTTCAAAACCTTACACATAAGGAGATGTCGGTGAAGGAGTACACAAAAGAGCTCCATAAGGTCATCATCAAATATATTCATAATAAGGTGGATAAGGAAAATGTTGAATGATACCTTAATAGATTGTGCTTTAGAATCTAAGAACTAAGTTTGGCTCAGATCTAGACTATCGAGGAAGTTTATAATTTAGTGCTTAAGGCAAAATAAAAATTATCTTGGAAACACCAAAGTGGTGCATAAGAAAAAGAAACTATTCTCATGAGGAGGAAGAATTGGTGGAATAAATCAATCGAAGAAAATCAAAAAAATTCTCAGTGTGAAGCAACACACCTACTCAGGACCAAAGTGAGAAACATAAGTTTGAATAAGGAATCATGCACAAATGAGGTGGATTTTATCAATCTATATAAAGAGGAATATTTGGCAAAGGAGTAATAATATTCATGGGAGTATGTTTCAAATGCATAAAAATAGGGAATCAATATTTTTAACTCCAACATACACAAGGTGAAATTAATAGGAGAATATATGAAGGTGCACATATCATACATGGAGATAAAGATTATGTAGGATAAATCAAGTGCTCAAATGATCTTGGAAATAGAGAAGAATTAATGTTTGAATAATCTTGTTTAAGCTACTAAAATAATACAAGAAAATGATAGAGAGGAAGAGCCTATTTAGAACCATATTTAATTTGGGAGGTAAGTGTTGTAAGGTGATGGTAGATAATGGAAACATGGATAATCTAGTCTCCATAGACATGCTTGAGAATTCAAATCTTAATAAGGTGTCACATTAAAAACATTTAAAAGTTTTATGGTTATATAAGATTCAAATTTTTTTGGTCAATGAACAATGTTTAGTGAAATTTTAGATAGGTGCTTATTAGGATGAAGTGTGGTGTGACATGATACCTATGGATGTGTGTCATGTGTTATTGGGGAGGCCTTAGAATTTTTAGCAAAAATTAGTACATGATGGGCGTGAAAACAAATATGTCCTAAAAAATAATGAAAATATACATACCTTGATTAACTTTAAATATGAGGAAGATAAAGGTCACAATATTATGTGCATGGGAGTACCAATGATTTCAGGCAAAGATCTCCTAAGGGAAGCATGAAAGGAGGAAAGTTATGTGATAATACCTAGATGGTGTGAGATGATAAAACAAAATATAGTGATAAGATTTAGGAGATGGTACTTTTAAAATTAAAGGATTTTTTGGAATAAATCACTAACATAGTCTCATGTGACTTTCTAGAGAATTTTCTACCAGTAAGAAGCATTAGTGATGCAGGAGCATCAACCCATCTCTATATATTTTGTGAATAAAGCCTATATAAAGTCAAATGAGCCTTAACCATGAAGGAAAATTAATTTTAAAGACCTAATAAGGTCCTAAATATCTTATTGAATATTAATTATATGTTATAATGGTGTTAAAGTATCTAGGAAGTCTTATCTTGGAGTCATAAGCAAAATATAGAGTTTCCCTCCGAAACCCATCATTTGAAAATTCAAATATAAAAAGGAGATGTGAGAGTATGGTGATAATTTTTAAACCTATTGTAATGAGTCACAAATGAAAATATATATTGTGAACATGATTTACAATCTCTATAAAGATATTATACCTCATCATCTTATCTAGGAAGATGATGCCTACATTGGACAAGGGCAAATAATGCAAATAGAAAGATAAGAGGGCAGTTCACAAGATAGAGGAGAGATTATTGGTATTTTATAAGACCATAACAATTTAAGAAAATATTTTTTTATTAATGATGAAGATATAACTAATAACCTAGAAGGATTAAAGGCTATAAAGCCAAGGCTTAATAATCATTTGGAAGGGGATTCAAGACATTCTCAAGACCAATTCTTGAGAAAATTGTGTAAGATAGTCATTTGAAAGGAATGTTTTATAAATTATAATTGTTTTTTATATGAAATAATGGTTATCTATATGTAGAGGATGTTTCAAGGAATTAAATGGTGATTTGAGATCCAAGAATGTCTATTCTTATCTTGTAAGTACTATTCTAGAGTAACTTGTTATGTTTTGAGGTTGATTAGATGATGGATGGATATGATTTTGAATTGTGCAATGTATATATAATAACCTATGTTTAAATTTATTATAAATGTTCATAATGATTGAATATCCCTTGAGGGATTTTGACTAATAATCTGTTGTTAGTTGCAAAGTATGTGAGGACTATGTTAAAGAATTTTGTATATCTCTATTGTAGTTATGAAAGTAATAGAAGAAAGAACACTTTGGCAATTTTTGATAAATTTTAAGGAGATATATATCATGGGATAATATATTCATGGTGTTTTATTTTATAATAGTACATTGGGAGGTTCATTGATAGAGTTCAGATCATAATTTGTAGTCTTGGTAGATTCTATCCAAAAAAGCCAGTCAAGAAATAAAGTGGTATTCTCATAAAGAGAATCATGCATGTGTATGGAGGTTAAAGGATGTGTGTGGGGTTTTAATTTGATGTAATTAATTTTTTATAAACCTTATAATCCAATTATAATGCAAACATAAAGTGATCTATCTTTATTATTAACCTAGTCATGTTGAAGACCTACATATATTTGTAGAATTGTGTGATGGAAGTGTTTGGAGACTGCTAAGGTTTTATTTTGAAGAAAATAATTATGGAAAAGGAATATATGTTTATATATAATCATTATACATATTAACATGACAAATATTTTTGATAAAAATTCAATTATTCCTTATTAGAAGAGTTCAGGTCTATATGTATGCACAAACTTTTGTAACACTCAAAGCAAAAATGATGAGTTTGAAGTTTGTAATTTGTATTAGACATTAAAGTAAGATGGATAGGTTTTAATAAGTATGGAAATATATTTATAAAGTTTAAAAATATTCTTAAAGTATTCAAAACTTAAATAGGCCATTTAATTGTACCCTCAGCCAGTGGAAAAGAAAAACTAGGGCACAACTATAAAAATGGATATATATTTTAAATGAATAAATAAATAATTATACAAATTGAAGAGAAAATATGACTTGAATTTATAAATTTAAATAAGCTAATTTTGAGTATATTTCATAAATATTTTGTGAATTATGGTTAAAATACAATTAGTTGTAAGGAGGAAAATGTAGTTTTCAAATCCAACAAGGTAACATTTTGTGCATTTCAAGTGAATGAAAGTCTAAATGATTGAAAATTTTAATGAATGTTATGAATTAGGATGTATTAATTATACTAAGACAATAATTTTGAGATATTTGATTAAAATTCAATTGAGAAAGATTCATTAAGTAAATTGGCAAGTTTTTAAAAAAGCATATTGGCAGAATTCTAAATTTTTAAGTTGGGACTATTGGTAAGATGTTTGAGAGTTTGTTTATGATGTAAGAAACATATATTAAAGTGTTAAGAGTTATAAAAATCAATATTTAAAGAGATATATATTTTCATATTTTATCTTTCTATCGATATGTAAATTGGTATGAGGGCTTTGGGTCTAGACCTCTAATTAGATGATCCGTGTGTATTAGGGATTATGAAGGGAATAAGTAAAGTGTGTGGATGATTTATGAAGAAATATAATAGATCATAAATCTCTTTATTTACATATATTAATATTTAAGGAAAATAATAATTTTGAGACAATATTAAGGAGAGCAAACCTAAATAATATTTGAAGGGTAATGAATCAGACCTCAAATTAAAGAATGTGAAAAGACTTAAATGAATATAAAAATTAGCATATGAATAATCCCAGAATGAAATTAGTAATATAATTACACCAAGTGGTATAAAATCTTAGGAGATCTTAGGAAAAGATATGTTGTTATGAAATTATTTGAAGTTTGTAAGAGAAAATAAGGTAACAAAATTCGTTAAATTTTGTTTTCAAATCTTAAGGACTGATTGTGTTTTAAGTGATTCAATTTTATGGATTTCAAAAGAGTGATTTTAGGAAACCAAAGCCTAAAAATGCTTAAGAATAAAGTGAAAGCCAAGAAGGCTTGAAAAAAAATCTTGTGAAGCTCAAAGAGAGAAGAGCAAAGTGAATACTCTTGTAGAAAGATCCAATAAGAAGTCTTAGATAGTTTACCAAAAAATTGAAGCAAAATAGACTTAGGTGAGGTAAAATATGGAGTTTGAAGAATTAAGAAGAATAATTGAGGATCTACCTAAGATAAAAGATCAATTAAGGAAACAAAAAGAAAGGGAACTAAGAAGGAAGTAGAGATAAGAAGACTTCCAAAAGGAAATGAATGAAACGAAGCAACATATAACTTTGATAAAATTCATGATAGAGTACATGAAAAGATCATGGAGTGGGTTGGTGATGAAAAATAAGGTACATTGGCCTATAAGACCACTTGTTAAAATAAAAAGAAGGCAAAATTTGATTTCCTTGATTAAGGAAGAGAGAATAAAGTTGAAGAAGATAACAAATAAATAAGAATATGTTGTAAATAAAGTTTTCATAGTGGAGAAAAAAAGTGAAGAGAAGCAGTAATTGAAGATTTTTTAACCTCTCTCAAGGAAAAGGAAGGGGTGGAGCAAACCAAAGAGAATCCAAGAGGGGCAATCTTGCTTCAAATTTTTGAATCTAACATTTATTTTTATGTTGTGAATGTAATTTTTCAAAATGATTTGATAAAGGAAGGAGAAATGAATAACTCATTTATTTATGAGAGTCACAAACAATTAGAAGCTAATTTAAAGGCCTTGGTGAAGTTGTTCTTATCAAATGAAAAGGTAGTTTATAAATTAATGGAGGCCAAATAAGACTAAGAATTTGTTGAAGGAGTGAAAACTTGTGTTTAAGAATAAGAAGGAATGATAATGAAGGAGAAAAAATACATGAACAACAAGTGTGGGCATATAAAAAATTTAGAGAGACCCAAGGGTCTCAATTTTTGGTTTCTAATAATGCATTAGATTATGGTTGTACAAGTTTGATAGAAGAGAAGGTGAAGTACATAGAGAAAATATATGTTCTAAGGGCTCAAGAAAAGAGAATAGAAGTTGATATACTCATTCAATGGGAAAAATATGCAAATAATAATACTAAAGAGCAGAAAAGACAACAAAGTATTGCATGGATGGAGAAGATACCAAACAAGAAAAAACATAAATGTGGAAGCAAGGAACATGTTCATATGTATGAATGGATAATTGAAGAAAACAATTTGTAAAAGAGTTTTAGTTATATTTTTTCATGTAAATAAATATCATGAGTACGAGCTCATGAAATATTCTAAGCTCAAGAGTTTGATGTAGGAATATTAACCCATCTTTATATATTTTGTGAATAAAGCCTATGTAAAGTCAAATGAGCCTTGAACATGAAGGAAAATGCATTTTAAAGACCTAATAAGATCCTAAAGAGCTTAGGTAATCTTAATTAGATGCTAGAATGGTGTTTAAATACCTAGGAGGTCCTATCTTAAAGTCATAGGCAAAATATAGAGTCCCTTTAAAACCCATTATTTGAAAATTCAAATATAAAAAGGAGATTTTTGAGCATGGTGATTAGTTTTAAACCTCTTGTAATGAGTCATCAAGGTAAATATATATTGTGAACATGATTTAAAATATATAGAAAGATATTATACCTCATCATCTTATCTAGGAAGATGATGCCTATGTTGGACAAGGGCAAATAAGGCAAATAACAAGATAAGAGAGTGGTTGAGAAGATAGAGGAGACATTCTTGGTATTTTATAAGACCATACCAAGTTAAGAAAATATTTTTTATTCATGATGAAACTCAAACCACTAGCATATAAGATTAAAGGATATAAATCCAAGGCTTAACAATAATTTGGAAGGGGATTCAAGACATTCTCAAGATGAACTCTTGATAAACTTATGTAAGATAGTCATTTATAAAGAATGTTGTATATATTATAATTATTTGTTTTATGTAATAAGGATTATTTATATTAGAAGGAAGTTTAAAATAATGAAATTGTGATTTGAGTTCCAAGAATGTCTACTCTTATTTTTTAGGTACTATTTTAGAGTAACTTATTATGTTTAAACACTGATTGGATGGTGGATGTCTATGATTTTAAATTGTGTAATATTTATCTAGTAGTTATGTTTACTTGTATTATATATGTTACTAATGAGTGAAGATCCCTTGAGGCTTTTCAACTAATAGTCTATTGTTAGTTGCAAAGTATGTGATGACTGTTAAAGAATTATGTATGTCTTTATTGTAGTTATGAAAGTAATAGAAGAAAGAACACTTTGGTAAGTTTTGATAAATGTTAAGGAGATATATAGTGTGGGATAATATATGTATGATGTTTTATTATATAATAGGACATTGGGAGGTTAATTGATAGAGTTTAGATCATAATTTGTAGTCTTGGTATATCTTATCCAAAGAGATAGTCAAGAAATAGGGTGGTATTCTCATTTAGAGACTCATGAATGAGTATGGAGGTTAAAGGATATGTGTGGAGTTTTAATTTTATACAAGTGATTTTTTATGAACCTTATAATCTAATTAGAATGGAAACATAAAGTGCTTTATCTTTATTGTTAACCTAGTCATGTTGAACACCTATAAAATTCTACAAAATTGCATGTGGAAGTGTTTGGAGACTATTTAGGTTTTTTTTTTGAAGACAATAAATATGGAAAAATAATATATATATTTATATATAATATTTATAAGTCTTAACATGACGAATATTGTGGATAAAACTATAATTATTTCTTTTTATAAGAGTTTGGGTATTTATGTATGCACAAAATTTTGTAACAGTCAGAGCAAAAATGATGAGTTTGAAGTTTGTAATTTGTATTACAAATTAAATAAAGTTTAAGAGGTTGTAATAAGTATAGATAGATGTGTCTCAAGAAAAAAAAATATTTTAAAAAAATTCAAAACTTAAATAGGCCATTTAATTATACCATCAACTTGTGTAAAATAAAAATTAAGGCATAAATATAAAAATGGATATATATTTTAAATGAATAAATGAAAAAATATAAAAATTGAAAAATAGAGGCACCTTAAAGTCAAGAATCCAAAAAATATAATTTTGAGTCGATTGGGTAAATATTGAGTGAATTATGGTGAAAATACAATCAGTTGTAAGGAGGAAAATACAATTTTCAAATCCAATAAGGTAACATTTTGTGCATTTCAAGTGAATGAATGTATAAAAGATTGAAAGTGTAATTAATGTGGTGAATTAATGTATTAATTATACTAAGACAATAAGTGTGAGATATTTGATTAAAATTTAGTCGATAAAGCTTCATTAAGTAGATTAGTAAGTTTTAGAAAAAACATAGTATCAAAATTATAAATTTTTAAGTTAGAACTATTGGTAAGATATTTGAGAGTTTGTTTGTGATGTAAGAAACATATATTCAAGTGTTAAGAGTTCTAAAAATGAATATTTAAATATATGTATATATTCATAGTTGATCTTTCTATTGATATGTAAACTGGTATGATAGCTTTGGGTCTAGACCTCTAATTAGATGATTCACATGTATTAGGGATTATGAAGGGAATGAGTAAAGTATGTGGATGATTTATGAAGGAATATAATAGATCCTAAGTTTATCTATTTCCATATGTTAATCCTTAATGAAAATAATAATTTTGAGACAACATTAAGGAGAGAAAACCTAAATCATATTTGAAGGGTAGTGAATCAGACCTCATATTAAATAATGTGAAAAGCCTAAATGAATATAAAAATTGGAATATGAATGATCCTATGATGAAAATAGCAGTCCACTTACACCAAGTGGTATCAGATCTTAGGATATCTTGGGAAAATATATGTTATGAATTTTTTTAAAGCTTTCAAGAGAAAAGAAGGTAACAAAAGTTGTTAAAATTTGTTTTCAGCTCTTAAGGATTGATTATGTTTCAAGTGATTTAGTTTCAAGTATTGCAGAGGAGTGGTTAAAGGTAGCTAAAGCATAGAAAGGATTAATAAGAAAGTGAAAGCCAAGAAGGTTTGAAATAAGAGCTTGTGAAGCTCAAAGAGAGAAGAGCATAGTGAATTCTCTTATTCGAATATCCAAGAATAAGTATTGGATAATTTACCAAAAAACTAAGGTGAAATAGCCTTAGGTAATGTAAAATATGGAGTTTGAATAATTGAGGAGCTTCCTAAGATAAAAGATCAGTTAAGGAAACAAAAAGAAGGGGAATTGAGAATGAAGCAGAGAGAAGAATACTTCCAAAAGGAAATGAATGAAGTGAAGTAGCATATAGCTTTGATAAAATTCATGATAGAGAACATGAAAAGCCCATAGAGTGGGTCGGTAATGAAAAATAAGGTACATTGGCCTATAAGACCACTTGTTGAAAGAAAAAGAAGGGAAAAATTGATTACCTCGATTAAATAAGAGAGAAGAAAGCTGAAGAAGATAACAAATGAAGAACAAAAGTGAAGAAGAAGAAGAAGAAGCAATTGAAGAGTTTTTAACCTCTCTTAAGGAAAAGGAAGGGGTGGATAAAACCAAAGAGAATCCAAGAGGGGAAATCTTGACTCAAATTTTTGAATCTAACATTGATTTTGATGTGAATTTAGGTTTTCAAAATGATTTGATAAATGAAGGAGAAGTGAATGACTCATTTATTTATGAGAGTCAAGAACAATTAGAAGCCGAGTTAAAGGCCTTAGAGATGTTGATCTTCTCATCAAATGAAAAGGTAGTTTGTGAATTAATGAAGGCCAAATAAGACCAAGAATTTGTTGAAGGAGTGAACACTTGGGTTTAATAATAATAAGGAACCATAATTAAGGATAAAAAACACATGAACAACAAGTATGGGAATTTTAAAAATTTGTAGAGACCCAAGAGTCTAACATTTTTGATTTTAATATTGCATTGGATTATGTTTGTATAGGTTTGATAGAAGAGAAAGTGAAGTACATAGAGAAAAAAGCTTTTTTAAGGGCTCGAGAAAAGAGCTCTTTTAAGGGCTCAAGAAAAGAGAATATAAGTTTATATACTCATTCAAGGGGGTAAACATGCAAAGAAGAAGACCAAAGAGAAGAAAATATAGCAAAGTATTGCATCGATGGAGAAGATAACAAGAAAGAATAAACATAAATGTGGAATCAAGGAACATGTCTATATGTATGAATAGACAATTGAAGAAAATAATTTGTAAAACATTTTTATTTATATTCAGGTATGTAAATAAATCTCATGAGTATGATCTCATGAAATATTCTAAGCCCAAGAGTTTGATGTAGGCGTATAAACCCATCTTTGTATATTTTGTGAATAAAGCCTATGTAAAGTCAAATGAGCCTTGAACATAAAGGAAAATGCATTGTAAATACCTAACAAGTTCCAAAATAGCTTAGATAATCTTAAGTAGATGCTAGAAAGGTGTTTAAATAGATAATAAGTATTATCTTAGAGTTAGGCAAAATATAGAGTTTCTCTCCAAAACCCATTGTTTAAAAATTCAAATATAAAGAGGAAATTTATGAGCATGGTGATTAGTTTTAAATATCTTATGATGAGTCACCAAGGTAACTATCTATTTTTAACATGATTTATAATCTCTAAAAATATATTATACCTCATCATCTTATCTAGGAAGATGATGCCTATGTTGGACAAGGGCAAATAAGGAAAATAACAAGATAAGAGGGTGGTTGAGAAGATAGAGGAGATGTTATCGGTATTTTCTAAGACCATACCAAGTTAAGACAAGATTGTTTCTTCATGATGAAACTCAAACCACTGGCCTATAAGGATGAAAGGCTATAAATCCAAGGCTTATCAATCATTTGGAATGGGATTCAAGATATTCTCAAGATGAACTCTTGATAAACTTATGTAAGTTAGTCATTTGTAAGGAATGTTGTATATATTATAATTATTTGTTTTATGTAATAAGGATTATGTATTTATAAAGGAGGTTTAAAGGAATGACAAGGTGATTTGAGATCCAAAAATGTCTATTCTTATCTTATAAGTACTATTTTGAAGTAACTTATTATGTTTTGAGGTTGATTAGATGATGGATGGATATGATTTTGAATTGTGTAATGTATCTATAATAATTGTGTTTACCTATATTACAAATGTTATTGATGAGTGAATATACCTTGATGCCTTTTGAATAATATTCTATTATTAGTTGCAAAGTATGTGAGGACTATTAATGTATTATGTATGTCTCTATTGTAGTTATGAAAGCAATAGAAGAAAGAACACTTTGGTAAGTTTTGATAAATTTTAAGGAGATATATAGTGTGGATAATATATGCATGGTATTTTATTATATAACATGACTTTGGGAGGTTCATTGATAGAGTTCAAATCATAATTTGTAGTCTTGGTACATTTTATCCAAAAGAGTCAGTCAAGAAATAAGATGGTATTCTTATTTGGAGACTCATGCATGTGTATGGAGGTTAAAGGATGTGTGGGGATTTTTAATTTGATACAATTGATTTTTTATGAACCTTATAATATAATTTGAATGGAAACACAAAGTGCTCTATCTTTATTATTAACCCAATCATGTTGAAGGCCTATAGAATTTTGTAGAATTACATGACGAAAGTGTTTAGAGACCATTAATGTTTTATTTTGAAGATAATTAATATGTAAAAGGATTATATGTTTATATATAATCATTTTAAGTCTTAACATGACCAATATATTGTTCATAAAACTCTAATAATGTCTTATTATAAGAGTTTGGGTTTGTATGTATGCACAAATTTTTGTAATAGTGAAAGAAAAAATGATGAGTTTGAAGTTTGTAATTTGTATTAGACCTTAAATTAAACTAAATAGGTTGAAATAAGTATATGTGTGTGTGTGTGTGTGTCAACTATAAAAATATCTTTTAAGTATTCAAAATTTGAATAAGCCATTTAATTTTACCCTCTGCTCGTGTAAAAGAAAAACTAGGGAATGACTAGAAAAATGGCTATGTATTTTAAGTGAATTAAAAAAAATTATAAAAATTGAGTATAAGAGGTGAATTGAATTAAATAATAAAAATAATCTAATTTTGAGTTTGTTGGGTAAGTATTGAGTGAATTATGGTGAAAATACAGTCGGTTGTAAGGAGGAAAACATAGTTTTCAAATCTAACAAGGTAACATTTTGTACATTTCAAGTGAATGATAGTCTAAATAATTGAAAATTATAATGAATGTGATGAATTAGGATGTATGAACTCTAATAAGACAATAATTTTTAGATATTTGATTAAAATTTAGTTGAGAAAGCTTCATTAAGTAAATTAGTAAGTTTTTGAAAAAGCATATTGGGAAATTTCTAAATTTATAACTTAGAACTATTGGTAAGAAATTTGAGAGTTTGTTTGTGATGTAAGAAACATATATTAAAGTGTTAAGAGTTATAAAAATTATTATTTAAATAGAGGTATATTTTCATAGTTAATCTTTCTATTGATATGTAAACTGGTATGATAGCTATGGGTCTAAACCTCTAATTGGATGATCCACATGTATTATGGATTATGAAGGGAATGAGTAAAGTATGTGGATGATTTATGAAGGAATATAATAGATCCTAGATATCTCTATTTTACTATAGTGATCCTTAAGGAAAATAAGAATTTTGAGACAAGATTAAGGAGAGTAGACCTAAATCATATTTGAAGGGTAGTGAATTAGATCTCAGATTAAAGAATGTGAAAATACTTAAATGAATATCAAAATTGGAATATGAATGATCCTAACATGAAATTAGTAGTCTACTTACACCAAGTGCTATCAGTTATTAGTTTCTCTTGGGAAAAGATATGTTGTTATAAAATTATTTGAATCTTTCAGGAGAAATGAAGGTAATAAAAGTTGTTAAAATTTGTTTTCAGCTCTTAAGGACTGATATTGTTTCAAGTGATTCAGTTTTAGGGATTTTAGAGGAGTGGTTCAAGGAAGACAAAACCTAGAAAGGATTAATAATAAAGTGAAAGCCAAGAAGGATTTAAAAAAGAGCTTGTGAATCTCAAAGAGATAAGATCATAGTGAATGCTCTTGTTAGAAGATCCAAGAAGAAGTCGTGGATAATTTAACTAAAAATTGAGGTGAAATAGACTTAGGTGAGGAAAATATGGAGTTTGAATAATTGAGAAGAATAATTAAGTAATTGCCTAAGGTAAAATATAAGTTAAAGAAACAAAAATAAAGGGGATTGAGGAGGAAGTAGAGAGAAGAATAATTTCAAAAGGAAATGAATGAAGTGAAGTAGTAGATATCTTTGATAAACTTCATGATAGAAAACATGAAAATCCCATGGAGTGGATTGGTGATGAAAAATAAGGTATAGTGGCCTATAAGACCACTCGTTGAAATTAAAAAAAGTCAAAAATTTATTGCCTCAATTAAAGAAGAGAGAAGAAAGCCGAGGAAGGTAAAAAATGAAGAAGAAGATGTGGTAAGTAAAGTTTTTATAGTGGAGAAAAAAAGTAAAGAAGAAGCAACAATTGAAGAATTTTTAACCTCTATCAAGGAAAGGGAAGGGGTAGAGCAAACCAAAGAGAATCTAAGAGGGGCAATCTTGCCTTAAATTTTTGAATCTAACATTGATTTTGATGTTGTGAATGTAGGTTTTCAAAATGATTTGATAAAGGAAGGAGAAATGAATGGATCATTTATTTATGGGAGTCAAGAAAAATTATAAGCTGAGTTAAAGGCCTTGGATAAGTTGATCTTCTCATCAAATAAAAAGGTAGTTTGTGAATTAATGAAGATCAAATAAAACCAAGAATTTGTTGAAGGAGTGAACAATTGGGTTGAAGAATAATAAGGAACCATGATGAATGATAAAAAACACATGAACAACAAGTATGGGCATTTAAATTTTTGGAGAGACCCAAGGGTCTCAAATTTTTATTTCTAATAATGCATTGCATTATGCTTGTACATGTTTGATAGAAGAGAAGGTGAAGTACATAGAAAAAATAAATATTATAAGGGCTAAATAAAGTAGAATATAAGTTTATATCCTAATTTAAGTTGATAAACATGAAAATAAAAAGACTAAAGAGAAGAAAAGACAAAAAAGTATTGCATGGATGGAGAAGATAAAAAGCAAGAAGAAACATAAATATGGAAGCAAAGAACATGTCCATATGTATGAATTGACAATTGAAGAAAATAATTTACAAAATATTTTCAATTATATTTGGACATGTAAATAAATCTCATGAGTAGGATCTCATGAAATATTCTAATCCTAGTATTTTGATTCAGGAGTATCAACCCATATTTGTATATTTTGTGAATAAATCTTATGTAAAGTCAAATGAGCCTTGAACATGAAGGAAAATAAATTGAAAATACCTAATAATTTCATAAATAGCCTAGGTAATCTTAAGTATATGATATAAAGGTGTTAAATAGATAGGAAGTCCTATCTTAGAGTCATAGGCAAAATATAGAGTTTCCCTCCAAAACCCATTGTTTGAAAATTCAAATATAAAAAGGAGATTTGTGAGCATGGTGATCAATTTTAAACCTTTTTTTAAAAAGTAAAAAAGGTAAATATCTATTGTGAACATGATTTGTAATCTATATAAATATATTATACCTCATCATTGATGGGACCGAAACCCCCCAAAGCTCTGACACAACTTGTCAGATTTAAGAGCACACATGATTACCAATGTATAAGCAACTAAACATGCGGAATCCAAAAGAACAAATAATTATCAATGAGAAAACACACAGAACATGAGAGGCAATATACAATTATATTCAACTCTTTACAAAGGAATCTACAACAAAGAGGTGGCACTCTTTCTTCCACTTCGTGGGCTTATAGTAAACTTCCCTCCAGAGTAATCTTCTCTCATAGGTCACAACACACAGCTAACACAAGCTGTTGTTCACCTCATTGCACATCTGTACAATCGAGTACACAATCGTACTCCAAGTAGATCTCTCCATGATCCTGCTGATGTATTGCTATCACCTTGGATCTAGCTTCCCCGTTGATCTCCTTTCTGAACCTCGCATCCATACACCCCTGCAAATCAAACCTGATCTTACTTAAACACACATGGTGAATCCTACTTGATTCCACCATGGGAAGAACTCTCCAAGCTTCACATAGCTCTTCTCCAAATTCTCCACTTAACAATACAGCCCATGAGTCTCTCATATAGATCTCATGCATACACTAAAATTAGACGGGCGGCTCAAAAACTCGAACTGGTCTTCACATGCAAACTTTGCATTCACTTAACTGACTGTTCGTCAACAGCAGTTCTGAGCGCTACAGGTGACTGACGTCGGTCCCTGCCCTCCAGGAGGTGACCGATGCCGGCCGATCCTCTGCCGATGTCGGTTTCCCTTCTGCGTCCCCTGACCGACGTTGGTGTGGCATGCCAACGCCGGAGACTGCTTACTTTCAGAAACCTCCTCCTTCTTCTATTTGCAACAAGGTGAAGCTTTTAGCTCCACACCCTAACAATCATCTTATCTAGGAAGATGATGCCTACGTTGGACAAGGTAAAATAAGGCAAATAATAAGATAAGAGGCTGGTTGAGAAGATATATTAGAGATTTTTGGTCTTTTGTAAGACTATACCAAGTTAAGACAAGATTTATTATTCATGATGAAACTCAAACCCCTAGCCTAGAAGGATGAAAGGCTATAAATCCAAGGCTTAACAATCATTTGGAAGGGGATTCAAGCCATTCTCAAGATGAACTCTTGAGAAACTTATGTGATATAGTCATTTGCAAGGAATGTTGTATATATTATAATTTTTTATAGTATGTAATAAGTCTTATTTATATGTAAATGAGGTTCCAAGGAATGAAATGGTGATTTTATATCTAAGAATGTCTACTCTTATCTTGTAAGTATTGTTCTGGAGTAACTTGTTATGTTTTGAGGTTGATTAGATGATGGATGGCTATGATTTTGAATTGCGTAATGTATCTCTAAGCATTGTGTTTACCTATATTATAAATTTTCCTAATTATTGAATACCTCTTGAGGATTTTTGACTAATATTCTATTGTCAGTTGCAAAGTATGTGAGAACTATTAAATAATTATGTATGTCTCTATTGTAGTTATGAAAGCAATATAAGAAATAACACTTTGGTATATTTTGATTAATGTTAAGGAGATATATAGTGTGGGATAATATATGCATGTTGTTTTATTATATAATAGGACATTGGGAACTTAAATGATAAAATTTAGATCATAATTAATAGTCTTGGTAGATTCTATCCAAAAGAGTCAATCAAGAAATAACATGGTATTTTCATTTGGAGACTCATGCATGTGTATGGAGGTTAAAGGATGTGTGGGAATTTTTAATTTGATACAAGTTATTTGTTATGAACCTTATAAGCCAATTATAATGGAAACATAAAGTGCTTTTCCTTTATTGTTAACCTAGTTATGTTGAGGACCTATATAATTCTGGAGAATTACGTGATGGAAGTGTTCAGAGACTGTTAAGGTTTTTTTTAAGACAATAATTATGGAAAAGAAATATATGTTTATATATAATAATTTTAAGTATTAACATGACCAATATTTTTTATAAAATTCCAATTATTCCTTATTACAAGAGTTTGGGTCTATATGTATGCATAAAATTTTGTAACAATCAAATAAAAAATGATGAGCTTGAAGTTTGTAATTTGTATTAGACCTTAAAGTGAGCTGAATAGGTTGTAATAAGTATATAAAAATTAGTCTAAAGTGGAAAAAATGTTTTAAAGTATTCAAAACTTAAATAGGCCATTTAATTGTACCCTCAACTTGTGTAAAATAAAAACTAGGGCACAATTATAAAAATGTCTATATATTTTAAATGAATTAATGAAAAATTATAAAAATTGAAGTCAAGAATTGATCCAGATGGATCCATGTACCATTCCATTTTTAAATTCTTAAATTTCTATTTGAACCACTTGCACATCAAAGAATTCATTGACATCTTTTTGGTGCTTCTTCTAGAACACAAAATGGAGTCCAGATGCACGAGATATAGTTTGCTAAAGTTTTGTTGTGACAGGGGAATAATGGGTGTCAAAAATTGACATGGCATTGTTAAAATACACCAAGTGGACCAATAACCATTTGACATGTGGCAATATGAATTTGTACAAAATAAAATTGGTTTGGTGTTTGGTTTGTTGATAGCCTTCAATCTTTGACAGGTGGTCATATGAGGATCCGTGGGCCTCGCTATTTACTCACTAGGGGTCCTCAGTGAGGGTCAGCACACTCTTGTGGAGGGGTGCCTTGGCCTCCTATTCTTCATGTTTTATTATATGTGAAATTGTATTTAAGTTACAAAGTCTGTAGAAACCCCATCAATGTGGGATAATTGTTCTAAGTTTTGTAATAAGGAGCCTCAAACCAACACATGGTAGAGCCACAAGCCAATAAACCAAAGCTACCATGCCACATCCAACCACCTTGCCAAGTCAAGCTTAAGATTACATGCCACGCTTGGAAACTATGATAAAAATGCATGCCACATCCCAGCCTGTATAGCTTGAGACTTATCTTCCATCTTACTAAGTCATATGCTATGTTGGAAACTGTTCTAAATTTGGCACCTTAAGCCCACCAAAAGGGGCATTAGCATTGTCTTAGGTGGATGCTAGCCTTTAAAAAGACACAAAGCCATTGTGATTTTGTAAATATGAGATAATAAGATAAACCCAAGTGCCCAAAAATGGAGGCCGATGCCTTGAACCATGTACCTCTTGTGAAAAAAAGATAAGCCTTGACCACTTGTGCTGCAGACTTTGAAGTGTTATATAAGGAATGAAATTCCATTTGAAGAGTGGTATTCAACCGACTGTGTAAAAATAATTAAGAAGGTTACAGACTTGATAATGTCTAGTATGGCCTTGGACCATTAATGACAGGTCTGAGAGATATTTTTAGAGTCAAGTAGAGACCAGAGAAGGGAAATTGAAGACTTGTAATGATTTTGTAAGCCATTTATTGCACAAAATTAATGGAAACATTCCTCACTTTGAATGGACCCAGAGACATAGGCTATTGAAGCTGAACTCTATTATCAATTTTTTGGTGAATTTTTCTTATTTTCTCTATTATTTTTTCAGTTTTGATCTTCATTTTAATTCTAGTTTTTATTTCATTATTAAAAATTAAATGGAAAAGTCAAGAAATTAGTAGATCTTTTAAATGCGACAAAGTGTTATTCAATTTTGTGACACTTGCATTTTTAGTTTTCAGATCAAGAATCTAAATAATATAATTTTGAGTTGATTGGGTAAGTATTTTGTGAATTATGGTGAAAATACAATTAGTTATAAGGAGGAAAACATAGTTTTCAAATCCAACAAGGTAACATTTGGTGCATTTCAAGTGAATAAAAGTATAAATGATTCAAAATTGTAATTAATTTGATGAATTAGGATGTATGAATTATAATAAGACAATAAGTGTGAGGTATTTTATTAAAATTTAGTTGATAAATCTTCATTAAGTAGATTGGTAAGTTTTTGAAAAAACATACTAGAAGAATTTTGAATTTTTAAGTTGGGACTATTGGTAGGATATTTGAGAGTTTGTTTATAATGTAATAAACATATGTTTAAGTGTTAATACTTATACAAATGAAGATTAAAAGAGAGGTATATCTTCATATTTGATCTTTCTATTGATATGTAAACTGGTATGATGGCTTTGGGTCTAAACCTCTAATTGGATGATCCACATATATTAGGTATTATGAAGGGAATGAGTAAAGTACATGGATGATTTATGAAGGAATATAATATATCCTAAATATATCTATTTCCATATATTAATCCTTAAGGAAATTAAGAATTTTGAGACAATATTAGGGAGAGTAGACCTAAATCATATTTGAAGGGTAGTGAATCAAACCTTAGATTAAAGACTGTGAAAGACTTAAATTAATATCAAAATTAGCATATGAATGATCCTGACATGTAACTAGTAGTCTACTTACACCAATTAGCCACCGTGTGTATCTTATCCCAATATAAATGTTTCCAAAAAGGGCCACATATAAGATGACATCTATGGATAATGATGAGGTGTAAATCCAAGTGCATGAGTTGTTGAAGACAGGGATGATAAGAGAAATTTTGAGCTCATATGAAGTTCCTATTGTATTAACACCAAAGAAGAATGGAGAGTAGAACATGTGTAAAAATTCATGCACCATAAACAAAATTATGAAAAAGTATAGGTTTTTATTGCCATGAATAGATGGACTACTTGAGTGGCATTAAATATTCCAACAAGATTGATATGCAAGGGTGATGAATGGAAATGATGTTTAAGACAAAGCCAGGAATGCATGAGTATTTGATTATGCCATTTTGGCTAACTAATGTGCCTAGAACGTTTATGAGGTTGATGAATGAAATTTTGAATCCATTCCTAGGGAATTATGTGATTATATATTTAGATTATATTTTGGTCTTTAAAAATACAAAGGAAGAGCATCTAGTACATTCTAAGGAATGTGTTGAAAACATTACATGAGGTTTAGTTGTTATTTAATTTTAATAAATGTAGTTTTATAAAAGAGGATCTAGTTTACTTGGGTTTTATCATATCCAAATAAGGGTTAAATATGGACCCATATAAATTATGCATGATATTGGATTGACCATTGCTGAGAAACACTTTTGAAGCACAAAATTTTCATGGACTAGTAAGCTTATATAATAAGTTCAAAATAAATTTTATTGAAACTTGTGCAAAAGTCACTTGGAAATCATGAGGAGATTGTAAGACATGTGTTTTGATGAAAGAAGTAAAGTGCATTTTTTAGGCACTAAATAATAAGGTGATGGAGTAATCGGTGTTGATGATACCAAATTTAAACAAGGTATTTAAATTTGATTGTTATGCAAATGGCGAAGTTATTGGCATAGTACTAATTTAGGAAGGAAAAACATAGCATATTTTAGTGATAATTTAAATGATAAAAAGCAAAAATATTTAATCTAAGACCAATATTTATATGCCATGGTGAAAAAACTAAATAAGTCGAAGAATTACTTGTTTCCAAAAGAGTTTGTGTTGTATACAGACCAATGGGTACTATAGTTAATTAATATACAAAAGAAGCTAAATCATAGGCATATGAATGGGTGGGGTACTTAAAATTTATATATACATGATAAATAAAATAAGTGGTAAACTAAACAAGGTCATAAATGTGATAAGTAGGAGAGTACTTGAATGAGATGAGAATTGGCATATTAGGTTTTGATTTGATGAATGATTTGTACCTTGAGGATGAATATTTTCTGAGAAGTGTGGAAAGATTGAAAGGAAATGATATGTATGGATCAGACATGATGGTTGGAATTTATAATTTAGGATACAATTCTTTTCAAAGGAAAACAATTATGTATTTAGAGGGTCGATATGCAAGAATCTCGTGAAAGAAAATAATAGTGGTGGACTAGATAAACACTTTAAAGGAAACAAGAAATTTGTGATATTTGATAAATAATTATAATGGGTGTTTATGTGCACACATATGTATAATTTTTTTGAATGTGTTATTTTCCCAAAGGGAGAATTTAGAATACAAATTTGTGCCAACCCTTGAGAGTGTCAGAGAAGCTATGGCAGGACATAAGTATGAACTTTATGCTTGGATTGCCCAGGAATCATAAGGTAAATGATTCTATATTTGTTTTAGTGGATAAATTTTATAATATGGTGAATTTAATTACTTTTAATAATACAAGAGACATGAAAAACATAGCTAATTTATTCTTCAAAGAGGTGGTGAGGTTACATGGACTAATGCACAACATAATATCAAATAGAGACATGAAGTTTGTAGGACATTTTTGGTGAACATTATGGAAGATGTTGGGGAAAATTCTGAATTATTATTCCACATACCATCCATATACTTATGGAAAAATTGAGGTTATTAATAAAAGTCTTGGGAATTTACTGAGATGTCTATTTGCAGATAAATCAGTGCAATGGAACATGGTGCTAGTGCAAGTTGAATTTGCGTACAATATTTATATGAATTGAAGAATGGGGAAGATTAATTTTATAATATATTTTTGAGTAATTACAATATGATTCACTAAGTTGAGGATAATAAATGAGGTGCATGGAAAGAGTGTAAAAAATTAGGATTATGCCAAAGACATGTGAAGGTTACATGAGGAAGTGAAACATATACTTGAGAAAAATAATCTAGGTTATATGTGGCATGCATATGAGATGTGAATAAGTAAATAATTGGAAGCAAGAGAGTTGATTTTATCATATTTTTGAAAAGACAAGTTTTCCATGAGGAACCTATAACAAGTTGAAGTTGAAAGACAGGACACTAAAAAGTGTTGTGTAAGTTTTCAACAATAACCTACAAGATTAAACTATCAAAATGGATGGATATATTACCAATATTCAATATGGTATAATTTTATAATTTTCATTAGGTTCAATAGATAGTAAAATAAGAAACAAAGGCATAAATTCTATAAAAAAGGGAGCAATTACTTGAGAAGGAGAAGGAAGAGATAGAGTTTATACTAGACTCCAAGGTTATGAGGAGAATGTCTAATATAGAATATAATAAGTATTTAATGAAATGTAAGAATCATGAAATTGAAGATGCATCATGGTTGGACCTTGCATATGTTTCCTATTGTGTCTATAATCTCACAAATTCTACCCTATGAGCCTGATCTCACATTTTAGTTATTGGGGTTATTTGATGCAAGAGCATCCCTTTCCACAAAATAATCCTAAACATTTTATAGAAGTTTTAGTATCTAAATGCAAAAGTGGTAAAGCACACCTATTCTTAACACTGAGCATGTGAATAATGATCGATGTCAATCAAAAATACATAAGTTTTAGAGCTTTTATTAAGAGTATTTATGCAACTCAAAGGGAACACATGTACACACCATTTTTTACCAAGTGTTCAAGCGCACCTAGGAATAAAAAGGAGTCAACATGAAGTCATGATGTGTGAGGTTTTGAAAATATTACAAATGATATTCATACACACACATATATCAAATGTGTATAAGAATATTTAAATCCATCACAGGTAATGAACATGTTAGAAAAAACAAGTCAGATCTTATGCTACATAATTTTGATAGGTCCACCTAACCACCAAAATTAGAATTATTACATATCATTAGTTAAGTAGGAAATCTAAAATTAACTATAAACTAATTTGGTGTTTGGTATTTTAGTATCCAAATATCATTCGGATCTATATACCATCGATCTAGATTATACATGTTAGAAGACAATGTTGGAACATATGAATCTTAAGTGGTGACTTTATTGAACCCTTATCACATTTACACAGGTAAATATTTATTATTATTATTATTTAACATAGGTTAAATCATTATGTAAATACAATAATAAAACATATTAATTATTACCATTATTTTTATGTTTCTTGGGAAGAGAATTTGATCCATTGATTAAAATGGCCCACCTCCATACCCCAATATAAAAGGGTTTTACACCTTTAGTAACACACACCTATTGTTCTAGGTTTTATACACACCAAAAAACATGTTTGAGGTAACCTCTAATGTTTTGGGATCTCAATTAAGATTAAATTCATTCTAGGACAGAAGTTTTATGTATTGGGTCTTACATTGACCAATGTTGGAATAGCTATGAGCAATACAAATACTAACCCTATCGATTCTAATATAGATATGGATCCTAAATCTTCTTGAGATGAATGAGGTGATGATGGATCTACTCTAAAGTGGATAAGACTCAATGAAACTAAAAATATAGGGCAAGGCATAAAATAAGGTCCATAAATAAATAACATTAATATTTTCTAACCATCTGTAGGACAAGGACAAATGCGAAAGAATTAACGATTTTAGACTACTACTTTAGCACATAGAATTCGCATAGTGAAAATGTCTAAGGGATATGATGTATTTAGCTCTGAGTTATTCACCAAAGGTTTCTTTTTATCAATACTATTATGACATATCTTAATTTCAAGGTTATAGCTTAACTATGGATTGGCCTAGGAAGTTGCACCAAATGGCATATCTACACACATTCTAAAGAGTAACTTAGATATCTTATTACTAGAAAACATTATCAACCTAAATTGCTACTGCACATTCTAATTAATAATACCTTATTAATTAATAATAATATAATTGAAAATACTATTGCATATATCAAGAAAGACTAAGTTATTGGTTAGATTAAAATGCATACACACTATAACACATACATGAAAGAGACAATCATAAGACACATACATGTAGAACAATCTGAAGGATTTCTTATGTATATTGAAATGTCAAAATTTATCCTCCCTTTGGAATGTGAGAGATACATGTGTATATAGGCTTGGGATGGGGGAAACTCATCACTCAAGAAATTCTCAAAGTTTACATATGTTTAAAAAATATCTCTCGAAGGCTACCTGCCTCTACTGATTGCATTTTTTGGATCCATTCAAGAATATTTAAGGAAACTAGTTATTGTGAAGGCTTTGACTATTGTGAAAGAGTAGAATATAATGATTGACTTAGGGGGAGAATGGGATTGGGATAATATGTTTCCAAATGAGAAAAGGGAGGAATGGCTCTTCTTCATTTAGTGACCCTTTTGGGAGCCATTGTATCAACTATTAGTTTCTTTTTTTCTAACACCTTCACTAATGTAATAGTTATAGAATCTACCTAGGTTGCCTAGCCAATTGGAAGGTTTAATTGGGTGGATGGATGGGAAGGAGTGACTAAGGAAACAAAGATGATATATGAGACTATATTCCCAAAGCACACTTATTTATTGAGTCTAAAGGACTGAGGGTTGGAGGTAATAAAGAATGAATAAGTAAGAAGGATATTAAGAAACTTTTATAAATAGTTTGTTATAGATGTATGAGTATCTCCAATAGGTCCTTATGAATTTTGGCTTGGGGGTACCATATCCTAAATTATTGGGGTTGGGTTAGTATTTGTAAAACTGACCCTATAGTTTCTTGGGCCTTATTTGTTTGGGTTGAAGAATTTGAAGCATGAAAAATAATTGCTATAGAACTAGTTGAGATAGAATTAGTTATTATAATAGACACGAAATTAGAAGATTGTGTACTCACCCTTTGTGTATCAATAATATAGGAAATTATTTATGTAGATACCACTATTATGCTAGGAAGGATTGAGGCTAGAGATATACTCACTGACTACCCTTGTGTTGAAGCTAGAGGTTTTGACTCCGATTCATCTCCATTGTCTCCACTTTCATCTTGAATCAATTTAGTTGAGCCTAAATTGGTCTTGAAAATTACAATGTCCCTAGGCTGAGCTTCTTTTAACAACCATTCACCCTCTGGTTCACTCTTTGTAGTCTCACTAATGGTCTCAGACAAGGAGGTTTTAGTCTTGTCTTCCAATTCTTCTTCTATGAACCATTATCCCTCTACAAGATTTTCTTTATCATCCTTACTATTATCTAAGATTTATTGGGGTTCTAATTCCTTAGATTATTTTATTTTATCCTTTTCTTCCCTTGACTTATCCTCATAAGTGCCCTTTGATGGAGTGCCCTGAGGGAAAATAGAAGGGTCCTTCACATTTCTTTGGTACACAGGATGTGGTCTAGTGGGAGTATTAGTTACTATTAATGGAGGGGAAGTAGCAATAAGATATTTTAAAGGGATAGTGGATGGTGATAAGGTAATGGTAGAAGTGGTTGATGGAAGGGAAATTATGGAAGTATACATTGGTGCATGTGATGTAGAAGTTGATGGAGGGGATAATGTAATGGTTTTAGTTGGGGATGGAAATGGAACCAAACTAGAAACTAGGAGGAGGAAAGATGGGAGATTCACCTATTATGTTATAGTGAGTATAGGAAAAGGAAACATAGAAAAGAGTCTACCAAGATCAGCTATGCTCGTAGTACTTAATGTTTTGGTAGCTGGGTGAAGAGGGGTGGATATTATGGCTATTATTGCTATGTTGACCACTAAGATGGAATGCTAAGGGGGCCCTTGAGTGATTCCTTATTCACTTTCCATAGAAGTATGCCCATATGGTCTATCTTGCTCCTACCCTAGAATATTAACTTGTGAGAGAGGTCTAGGAGGGGGATTCATAGTCTAATGCTCTTTCTAAATCCTTTGAACAAACTCCTTGGTAGTATTTAGATTATACTGAATATTCTTGGCTACCACCATCAACATATTTACCCTGTTCATCCTAGTATGAATTTATGCATCATTCATAGCATCTAAGAACACCTCATCATGTGGATATGATACATGGCCATAATAAATTTTCACCTTGGCTTTGATTCTATGTAGGTGGTTCTTTACCCTTTTCCTTGGATCCATTGCCTATAAGGTGCCCATTTAAAATCATAGGATGTTCTAGTCCTACCCACTAGGTGGATATGTTCCCATCTGGTATATTTAGTCTGGCTAATGCTAATAGGCATTAGGTGGATTGATACCTATTTTTCACTCCTTAGATTGACATCTATAGTATCTACTAATTGATCTATAATTTCTTATTTTACCACCTAATCTGGTACCAATTGAGGAAGATACATGGGAAGGTATTGGTTCCCTCTATTCTGATGATTGTGCAATCTAGGTAGAGTCAATAGTTACTGATCTTTCCAAGATTCCATTTGATATGATCAAATAACTTGGGCATATCCTTTCCATAAATGGTTTGATATACCATTGGATAGAAGTTTTATGTTATCCCATTCAATTTCTTCTTGAATATATGTATGTGAAGAATATTAAATTCATTACAAACTTTATTCTTGGGATATTTAGGGGAGGGTTCTTAGGTATATTTGAAAGTCAAGTGGACTGTTCTAGTTATAACATCCACTAGATAAGACATCATATAAAAATTGTCATCTGGTTAATTATTTGAACTACTAAATTGGTGATTCAAATTAGCACTGATGACTTCCCTAATGGATATGACCTTGGTGGAGGCGAGGGCAGTGTTTAGTAGGGTAATCCAAGCCTCAATGACATAGGTTATAGCTGGGAAACCATAGTTATAATTAACATGGCCATAGTGATCCTGATTCTTGGTCTAAAAGTGACAATTAGGATGGTAGAGATGAGTCCCTTGATTTTTAAGGTGGTTAGGTCATGTGCCCACTCTTGCAACTTATTGGTAACATTATTGTCTAACATACATTGGTCAATTAGGGATAGGTTATAGGACACCTCTAAGTTAGTGAGTGGGTAATACTTATCAAAGGCATACTCACTAAGATAATCCATATGTGTGTTATTTTTATGTACATGTATAATTTTTCCAAAAAATTGGCCATTTGTAAACAAATCATAAACTAGGTCAATACAGGGCATTACCTCTAGTTTTGACACTACATCATGTAGGCCCACTAATTTTATCACCACCAAGTCTAGCCTATACCTTTGTGTAAAGGCCAAGAGTTTCTCCTTAGGACCATAGGGATCTACTACCTCAATTTACTCCTAGATATCTAAGTAGTGTTTAAAGTCATGATTGAGAGCCACTTCATCAAACTTTGTATTTATATATTGATCAGACCTTAAAATGGAATATGCATAGGTGGGAGGTGGAAACTTTGAAGCATAAGCCATTGATATATACTCAAGTTAGATCTCTTTGGAAGTATGTGGATGCTTGGTTTTAAAATGTATTTAAAATTTGCATTTATAATTGCTAATTCAATGGTAATGTGATTGCCCTTAACTTATCATATTGCATATATTACCTCCTAGATTAGCTTGCTTTGTTGAATTGAATGTATTTGGAGAATTCATGTGGATTAATGGCTCCAATAACTTTAGATCCTTTTTTATTTTATCTATTTTCATATTTTCAATTTTATTTTTGATGCATCATCCTTTTACGAATCCCACTTCTAGGTGGCTTTTCCTTCTTGGCTCTGAGTGCTTCATCATCCTTTCTCCAACACTTGTTGACTTCTTTCTTCTCCCAAAAGAATTGCTTTGTCATTACTATACCTTTACATAGTTTTAGAGACACATGGAAAAATTTCACAACCAGGCTGCCTCATGGTTATTTCTCTACCTTATGTTTATGACTTCCTCAGGCCCTCAAAATGGTAAAACTTGGTGAAATCTTATGGTCTCACACTCCTCATGGGTATCATACTGTTTTTCATATTTTCATAAGATCCAGGTGAGTGGGATAATAACATGTGTTATCATCTTATTTCTCTACTTCCCAAAAATTTTCATACTCCTCCTTTTGACATGTAGGCTCTGGATGGATGGGATGATTACATGTAATCATCTTGATGCTCCAATTTCTTGGAAGACTTAGAAACTTTTGGAATGCTTTGATGACCATTGGCTTATGAGATTGAGACATGTTTTTTCTACTCTACTTGCTCAGAAGTTCCATACATTGAAACTTTGATCTTATTAATCATTAGGTGAGTAGGATTGTGACACTTGGAAACATATATGTGGTCTACTTATTCAGGAGTCTTTTAAAAGTTTCTAAGTGTTTGAATAGCCATAGGTTAGTGGGTTATTTTTGTATGGAACTAATTTATTTGAAGATCAAAGTATATAATAAATTACCAAGGCAAAAAGCAGACTAGTAGAATAATAAGGTAATGAAGCTTTAGAATGTTTGAGTTGGTACATAATTCTTGAAAGGTAAAAGTTTTGAGGAACTTGTGTGCTGAACAAAAATGCCAAATAAAAGTGCTAGCATAGGAAAGTCAGGCATAACTTTAAACAACCTACACACATAAGAAACTTATAAAAGCTATTAATAGGTTAACATGAGTAAAACAAATAATGAAAACTTGGATAGCTAGGGTAATGGAAAATCTTATTATCATTAAGTCAAGTATTCTTAACCAAAAACCAAGGCATAAATTTTTTTGGTAAATCCTATCATTGTTAACCATATGATAAACATCAATAAATGATTTACCCACCATAGCTAATTCCTTTTAGGCTGAAATGGGCCCTTACTCAATTTTTTTTTGTGAGTGGGGTATGTTGAGTGCAAAAAATGGTGATTTATAGGGGGAATACTCCATAATATTCAAGAATCCAAAATATTTGGTTAGCAATTACAAAGTGAGCACATATCATATCCTAGAATGATAATAAAATTAGATATATGAAAGAAATTCCCAAAGCTTTATGCAACATAATAGACTTGCCCATAGCTTGTAACTATGCATGAAGGAGTGATTTTATTTTATCCTCATTTTTATATTTTTAAAAAACACTTAGAATAAAATTTAGGTTTCACAATGGTTTTCTTGAAGTATAAACAAAAATCTTAGGACTCTCGGGAATTGTTTTGCCACCAACTAGATGTTTATAGCCCCGATAGAGATACCTTTGGTTCCCTTATTTTTTCCCTTTGTAAAATTGAATGATGTGTGATACATTGATATTATTTCATCATGTGATTCTTTATCACCATTACATTTAGTTTTAGGTTTATTTGATCACTCTTTGGGATGCATTGAGCCCTTTTATTTTTTTCAGAATGCATAAGGAAGAGAGGGTATGGAACCATAATGAGTTGGTGTAGGTATAAAAGAATAAAATTTAATTTACCAAAATTTCCCTATTAGAATCATCTATATCAATGATTATTATCTCATGACAAGTTTTAGAGTGGGAGATATTTTTACCCAAAGGATGGGAAACCTTTCTAAATTTAAATGCAACACTAAGAGTAATTCTTACATACCTGATGAAAGTATCTAACTATGATATGGCCATGGTTAATTTATTATTACATACCTAAAATTTGGAAATATCAACAATAGGGGTGTATACTTTACAAATCAACTAGTTTGTGCATTCCATTCTAAGCCTCTAAACTTCACTCACCCTTCCTTTTAGGACATGATCTCCTGACTTTAGTAGTTAGGTTCAAGTAGGTACAAGAGGCATATAAGATTGGATGTTATTTTGGTCATTCAAAAGGGAGACAATCAGTCTATTATAAAACAAAGGATAATTATTTTAGAAAATAGGGAACTAAACTAAGGAAATAAATTGTAGAAAATAAGAAAGGCCAAGCTAGAAATCAAAATACACTACCTTAAAGAAAGCCAAAAATAGAAAATAGGAAAGCTATCTATGAAAGTTTTAAAACCTAATTTAAGTTTTAACTCTACCATGAACCATTTATTTATAAATATCCTTAGTGGTGAAATTATTGAAGTAGTGCTTCAAATACTACCCATTGATTGGGAAGGCCAGATCCTTACCTTCAAGGTTTAATAGATGGAAAGCATTATCACCTAAGATTTTAGACACTTTATATGGTCCAATCTACAAGGGAGTGAGATTTTCATGTTGTCCCTTCTTCTCATGGGATTTATCCCATAGAAGAACCATGTTTTAAATTCTAAAGACTTTTACCTTGGATCTTTTATCAAACCACCTTTTAAAAATGACTTTATGTCTTCTAGACCTTTAAAGTGTTTTAGTTCTTACATCTTCTAGTTGGAATATATCCAACAACCTAGATTGGACCCTAGGATATTCTGCCATTACTACTACATAAACTGATATGTTAGGAGCTAAATGGAAATGGGGAAGACATGATGTCATCCATATACTAATAATAAGGGTGAGGTCTTAAGGTCCCATTTATATCTTGTACTATCTACCCATAAAGCATACTTCAATAGTAGGTGTCATTCTCTTGGTTTTTCCTAGGCTAAATTATTTATGTCATTTATCAATTTATTTTTTGTAGATTCATCCTCCCCATTCCCTTGGGGATAATAGTTTGAGGAGGACTTGCCTATTATCTGATTATTAAAAGGCCACTCAATGAATTTAGTTGATTAGAACGTTGGTCCATTATCACTGAGCAAGTATATAAGGATACCAAACCTAGTCAATATATTTTATTTAAGTAATTTGATGACATCATGAGATCCAAAGTTCTTGATGCCCATAGCTTCAGTCTACCTAGTACAATAATCTATGTTGATGAGGATGAAATTGTGATCTATTGATGAGTTGGGATTAATTACCCTAATGAAATCAAGGCCCCACTATACAAAAGGGTGACCTTCAATGACCAATTATAGGGGCATAACAACATTTACCTCCCTTTTTACAAATACTTAGCATTCATGGAAGGTCCTAACATGGGTGTGGGTATCTCAATAGTGGGCTATTAATACCCCATTCTTAATATTTTATGGGTTATGGCTATCCTAGAAGTGTGTCCATTTCCTAAATTTTGGTGCAAATCATCTAATTTATCCATAGGTTATTCTCTTGAGACACATCTTAGGTAGATGCCATCATATTTTTTGTGAAATAGGACTCCTCCTTTTATCATGTAGTGGCAATATTTGAGCCATATTTTTTGCCTCTATTCTTTATTCAAATCAAAGGGGCATGCCCTTATGAGTAAATAGTGAATAATTTGATACCACTCTCCTCTAGCCAATTTGACTTTATTGACTTGCTCAACTCAAATACATGGGTCTATCTCAGTCATTGGTTGGATTATCCATTGTCCCCTTATTATCTTGGCTAGTCTAATTTTTAGGTCAAATTATTACAACTTGGCCATCCATTTGCCTCTTCTTTCACCCATCTCATTCTAGCTAAGAGTGAACTTGACTACAAGATTTGGGACCATAGCATAAGTCTTATTTCTTAGGATATAATGCCTTAAATTCTTTATAGCTTTGATCAATGCATATATTTACTTATCTATCATTGAATATTTTAGCTCTGTCTCTTTTAAATTAGTACTCATAAAGGTGATTGGGCATTATTTTCCATCTACATTTTAAGTGAGTACTATGATAATGGTATATTTTGAAGTGAAGGAGTACATTTGGAAGTCCTTGGTGAAGTCACTACTAATTAACAATGGGGCCTAAGCAATGACCATCTTGATATTTTGGAAGGAACCCTTTGCCTCTACTATCCATTCTATTTTTTCATCCTTCTTTAGCAAAGCATTCAATGGCTTGATAATCTCAACAAACTCAAATATTAATTTTTGCATAACGTTAATATTTTCGAAGAATGATTTCAATTCTTTTCTACTATTGGGAGGTCTCAATTTTGAAATGGCTTGGACCCATTCTAAATAGACATAAATTACTTTATTAGTGATGATGTGGCCCAAAATTTTTCCCTCTATCACCCCAAATATACTTTTATTTGGATTGAGGGATACTCCATATCTTTTATATCTATCAAGCACCTTTTACAAGTGGTTTGCATGATCAGTTATGTTCTTGGAAAACATAATGAGGTCATACATATAGATAATGATGCACTTACCAATAAGTCCTTAAAACTCATGGTCCATGGCTTACTATAATGTTTCCCCAAGATTGATGAGGTCTAAAGGCATCCTTTTATAAGCATATGTTCCCCACTTTATGGTGAAAGTAGTCTTCATATGGTATTGTGCTTCTACTAGCACCTGGTTGTATCTAGAGAAACCATCCAAGAAGAAAATCATTTCAAACATATTGGAAGCTTAGATTACATCATCTAAGGAAGGTAGATGGTAGTTATCCTTATCTAAATACTAGTTTAGGTTATTGAAGTTGACACATAGCCTTATTTCTCCATTCTTCTTCCTACTGGGTACCAAGTTTGCCACCCAAGTAGAGTACCTGATAGGAAATGTGATTTTGGAATCTAATAGCTTCTAAACTTTAGTCTGAATGAGAGGATCCAAGATGGGATTCATGGACCTCTAACATTTTCTTAATGGTTTGTTACCCAAACTTAAGGAAATAGATTTGGGCAATCACCCTGGGATAAAAAATCCTTAAGTATTCATAGGTCTAAGTGATAACCTCCTTATACTTCATCAGTATTTCCTTCAGCTTCCATTTTTCATCATGAGTATAGGTGAGACTGATGTTAACATATTGATGGTGTTCTTGATTTCCCAAATTCTCTTTGTTAAATTTAGATTAATCTATCTTTGGTTTCCTTTGACTATCAGTTTGTGGATCTATATCAAAGATCCTTTATAAGGATACCATCCCCATAGGGATTCTATTTTCCTTGAGTTGTATGATACCATCCTCCTTAAGGTCCTATACTCCTAAATATTCAAAGTCCTTTTCATTTATAATTTGGTCTTTAAAGGATCCATAATTATTTATGAATTTGATAATCTATTGATCATCCTCGAAGACCTGGAAATCTTCTATGTTGTCAGGGACTGAAGGGCAAGGAACCAACTCCATGGAAAATTTATGCATATTAGACTCTAGGAGTGGCATTAATTGGATGATGAGGATGCTAATGATTATTCCATTTAGTTTTCTTCTCTTGGAATAACTTAGATGTTGAAAGGCTCAAAGGGCTCAATTATGTCCCAAGATCTATGTGTTAGGATAAAATAAAACATAGATTTATCCCCAAATCACATAAAAGAGAAACAATGAAATGAATCAATCAAACATAAAAAAAATAATCATAAACATGCACAAAATAAGAGACACCATATTTAATGTGGTTCACCCAAGATGGGATACATTCACCAAACTTATCCAGTATATTATTTCCAGCAATACAAGGGAGAAATAAATCTTGCAACAAACCCTGTTACACCTCTGTGTGTACAATATGTTTATTTTTTCATCTCAACCACATATTAATACATTTAAAGGTGAAAAACACCTAAACATAACCTTTACCATCATATCTATAAACCTTTAATCAATGGCACAGATTGACTACAAAATTACAATTTTACAAGGAAATTTTAATAAAATTTTTTCTTCACAAAGAATGGGATCCAAAACTCCACTAAAATAACATCAAAATTTTAACCTCTAATCTTGAAGATAATCAGGCTCCACACCTAATAATGTCCCACTTGGATACTGATTGCAACAAATCCATAACTACTACATCCACTAAACTATCTAGACCTGGACAAGTTCATTAATTTAAATATCATCCACGAAGACCAATTAAAACTGAAAAAATATTCAACCTCTCTCTTGTAACTACCTTGGTCATCATGTCCATAGGATTTTTAGTGGTATGTATTTTCTACAATTTTAGTTTCTCTTCCTATCACTAAATGAATAAAATGATACCGTAATTGAATATGTTTTGTTTTAGAGTGAAAAGTTGAGTTTCTGGTTAGATAGATTACACTTTAATTATCACTATATAGAGTAAAAATTTCTTGAAAATGTCCCAATTATTCCATCAACCTCTGTAACCAAATTATTTCCTTGCTTGCTTCTGTAATAGAAACATACTCAGCCTCTATGATTAAAAGTGTCACAATCTTTTGTAACCATGATACCCAACTAATTATTGTACCACCTACTGTAAACACAAAACCTATAGTGCTTCTTCTACCATCCAAGTCACTTGTTATATCTGATTCAACATATCCATGTAATGTCACATCTGATCCACCATATCTTAACACTTTATCTATGGTCCCTCTTAAGTAATGAAGGATCCATTTTACTACCTTCTAATGTTCCAATCCTGGATCACTCATGAACCTACTCACCACTCCCACTACTTGTGCAATGTCTAGCCTCATACACATCATTTTATACATTAAACTACCAACTATTAATGAGTATGGAATTTTAAACATCATATTATTTTCTTCTTATGTTTTAGGACATTATTTCTTGGTTAATTTAAAGTGTGCATCTAAAGGTGTTGCAACTAATTTTGTATCTTGCATATTAAATCTTTCCAACACTTTTCTGATGTACTCTCCCTATGATAATTCTAGATTCCTATTTGTTCTATCTCTAGTTATCCTCATACCAAAGATATATTTATTTTCACCTAGATCCTTCATAGAAAATCTATCACTTAATTTTTTCTTGAGTACAATAATATTTTTCATGTTGGAACTAGCTACAAGCATATCATCTACATATAAAAGCAAAATAATGTAACTACCACTTTCAAAACATTTAAAATATACATAATGGTCTGAATGACATCTACAATAACCATGTTCTGTCATAAAACTATCAAATTTCAAATACCACTATCTTGGATCTTATTTTAGGCCATACAAACTCTTCTTCAACCTACACACCATTTTCTCCTTACCTTTGAATTCGTATCTTTGTTGCTACTCCATATATATTTCCTCCTCTAAGTCACCATGAAGGAATGCAGTCTTCACATCTAACTGTTCAAGGTGCAAATCTTCTACTACTACCAAAATTAAAATAAATCTTATAGAAGTCATTTTAACTACTAGAGAAAATATTTCATCAAAGTCTATACCTTTATTTTGTGCAAAACCTTTAACCACCATTCTAGCCTTGAATTTATTTTTACCTTCATTCTCCTCCTTTATCTTGTATACCCACTTATTCTGCAATGCTTTCTTTCATTTGGGAATCTCCACTAAATCTCATGTCTGGTTTTCCATTAGATCATCATAATCCTCATTCATAGCTTGCTCCCACTTATCTTTGGCATCAATCTACACTACTTCATAGATTTCTAGCTCACCACCACCATCAGTAAGTAATAAATAATATAAAGGAGAAAAATGATCAGGTGGTCTACTTAATCTTTTAGATCTTCTAAAATGGGTTCAAGGTACCTATTTATATTGAACATTTTGATTAGGAACCTTTGGGACAAGTTTTTCTATAATGTCTTCTAATATTGTATATTCCCTTTTGGATTCTTGTTGCTTATTTTCTTGTAATTGGTCCCTATACATGACTTTTTCATGGAACACATCTCAACCCCTGATTATTTTCTTATCTTATAGATTCCACAATCAAAATCCATAGTCATTAGCTCCATAACCAATAAATGTGCATTTCTGAAACTTAGATTCTAACTTATTCCTATGATCTTTGTCAATATAAGACAATACCTCACAACCAAAAACTCTTAGAAATTAATAATATACCTTCTTTCTAGTCCATGCCTCCTCTGGTATTCCACCATCCAAAGCACTCAAAGGTCCTCTATTTATTAAATAAATTGTTGTAGTTACAACATCTACCCAAAAATATAAAGGCAAACTTGCATGCAATCTCATGCATATCGCATGCTCCATAATAGTCATGTTCATTCTTTCTATCACACCATTTTATTGTGGTGTTCCTATAACTATTTTCTATGTACAAATTCCACTTTCTAAATAGTAATGATCAAAATCATTACTATAATACTCACCTCCATTATCTAATCTAAGACATTTTAGTTTTAAACCTATTTCATTTTCAACTAAGATTTTCCATTTATTAAAAGTATAAAAAACATTAGACTTCCTTTTTATATAATATACCCAAACCTTCCTAGTTGCATCATCAATAAATGTAATTTAATAATTTGAACCACCAAGTGATTATACCTAAGTCGGTCCCCATACATTTGTATGCACAAGCTCTAACTTATGTTTCTTCCTGGCTGGTCTAATTATTTTAGACCTAGTAGTTTATCTTTTGCATGTAGGGTCTTCATTTCTTTTTCAATCATGTGGCTAAGTCTGTAATGCCACAAAGCTACATTTTTACTTATAGTATCTACAACACAAGTTGAATTAACATTATCTATAGATAAATATAAAGTTCTTACTTTCTTACCTTTTTCAACCGCCATAGAACCCTTTATAACTTTCCATGATTTGGATGTAGATGTGACCATACAAGCCTCACTACCCAGTTGCCTTGTAGAGATCAGATTTCTCCTCAAGCTTGGAACATCCCTGACATCCTTCAACACCCAAGTTTTTTCATTTTTAAATTTACCTTGAACACTTCCTTTTCTAAAAATACTATAGGGTTCATCATCACCAAGGTAAACATTCCCATAATTACCTTGAACATAATCTATAAAATAATCTTTATTAGGGGTAGCATGAAAAGAAGCACCTAAATCTAAAACCCAAGATTCAATAATATTATCGAAATAAATTATAAGAGCATATTGTAGTATATCACCTACTAAATTTTCTTCTCTATTACCTTACTTTTGGTCCTTAACTAATTTATCCTTTCAAAACCATCACTATTCATTTGTGTGTCCTAGCTTGCCATAGATCCAACATTCCATCTTGCCTCTTGATTTAGATCTTGCATCCCCTTTTAATTTTCCATGGTTTCCTCTTTCTCTATTCCTTTACCTTCCTCTATTCTCCACTATAAATGCATTTCCAGATATGGATGTTTCACCTATGCTTTTCCTTCACATTTCCTCACTTAGGATAACACCCACCACATCTTCAAACTTTATTTTAACATTATTAGACACAGAGTTACTTACCACCATTACCAAGCTATTTTAGTTTTCAAGTAAGGAACAAAGAATGAGAAGATCCATAACTTAATCATCAAAGTCAATATTTATGAAATGTAACTAACTAGTAACCAAGTTAAACTCATTTAAATGATCTGGTATTGAACCATTTTTAGACATTTTCATATTAAATAATTTTTTCATCAAAAATATTTTATTTGAGGTAGAGGGTTTTTCATATAACTTGCCTAGTGCACTCATAATACATTCTATTGTCTTTTCTTGTGATATGTTGACTACTACAAAAGATGCAAGGCACAACTATATGGTTTTATGGGCTTTTCAATCTAATAGTTCCTAAGCTTCATCTGACATTGTCGATGGATTTTTGGCTTGCCCTCCTAATGATAAATATAGGTCTTTCTAGTAAAGTTAATCCCCCATCTATATCTTCCATAATCCAAAGTTTTGTCCATTGAATTTCTTCACCTTAGATTTATTTTCATCCACCATAGCTCCCACTTGAGGTCAAACCCTTTTCTTCCTATGATTTAAAATTAAGCAAACAAAACCTTTACTTTGATAATACTTGTTAGGATAAAATAAAACATAGATTTATCCCCAAATTGTATACAAGAGAAACTATGAAATGAATCAATCAAACATATAGAAAATAATCATAAACATGCATAAAATAGGAGACATCAGATTTAACGTGGCTCACCTAAGATGGGCTACATCTCCTAAACTTGTCTTGTATATTATTTAAAGCAATACAAGGGAGGAAAAAATATTACAACAAACCCTATTACACCTCTCTACCTTCTCTTCCTCCTCTCTATGTACAATATTTTTTTTTCATCTCAGCCATGTATAAATACATTATTGAGAGAAAAACACCTAAACATAACCTCTACCATCAGATCTGTAAACCTTTAATCAATGGCCCAGATTGACTATGAAATTACAATTTTACAACATAATTTTAATAAAATTTTCACTTCACAAAGAATGGGATCTAAAACCTAGCTAAAATAACATTATAATTTTAACCTCTAATCTTGGAAGACAATCAAGCTCCACACCTAACATTGTGTTTGTATTTAATTAGGTATGTTAGCTTGCATTGATATTTCTTTTTGACTTGGTTGACCACCAACTCTAAATCATTGAATACTTACAAATATTTGACATCATGTCCTAAGGCAAATTGTAGGCTTAAGATCAAGGCTTCATACTCAGCCCAATTATTGGTGAAATGGAACTATAATTTGTATGCTACGATGTACCACTTTCCATCAGGGTCCATCAAAGCTACATCAATGCCTAATCCTTATTTTGATCAGGCACTAGAAAATTAAAGGGTCTATAGCTATGAAGGTCCTCTGAAATCTTGGTGATAAGACCTATGTTCAATAGTGAAGGTGTAGATATTAGCATGTGAGGATATAAAATTGAAATTCTCATTATTAGCATTTTATTTCATGATTAAATACTTCATATTCTATTCTCAGCCAATCTTGATTTGATTGGTCACACCCTTTCAAGGTAGTCACATATGTGAGAAATCAGTGGCTACATATCCATTCAAGGTTTTTAACCAATCTTAGCTAAGAAGTAGACTATAGGACTCTATGATGTTGACCACTAGTATGCCAATAAATTGTTTTATATGAAACATAGAGGCTAACTATATGTGTAGATTCAAAAATTCTCTAACACAAGGTATTATAGATTTATCTAATTATAAGACTACCCTTTTTGACTTATCTGGGGTTAGTCACAATTTTTTGCATATGGATATAGGAATCACATTGACTAAGCTCCTAAGTTAATTAGGCAAGTGTGAAAATTCTTACCAACATTTTGACTATTAGTAAGAAGGGTAGAACCTCAGTTTTGTCCTTATAGATCATTACATTTACTTGGGTATTCTTGGATTTGTCTAGAAAATATCTTCTGGTCAAGGCTTTCAGTAGTAGTTCCCTTTGCTAAGTGATCTAAGCCAACTCATATAAGGTGATATTGGCTTTGATATTCTTCATATCCTCAATGATATTTTACCCCACTTTGTTTAGCGATTCTATGGGATATATCTGATCTCTCTCCTTTGGGAGAGGTAGATTATTGTTTCTATTTGTATCTAGAGGAGTGATAGCAATTAATTTATAGGTGTAGATGTAGTAAACAGATACTTATTTTTTAGATTATAATTATTTATTTGGAATTGATAGAAAGCATGGAATTCATCTGTGATGTCCTCTGTTTCATTACTCTCTTCCAGGGGAATGGATAATCATATGTATTGAAGACAATAATAATGCTAGAGTGATTTGAAGCATCAAGAGGAGATGGCTTAGGAAGATTTGATAACATCTCTTATATATCTATTTATCTCTAAAATATTTCAAATGCTACACATAATTCTTTGTAAGCTAGTTCTCCATGCTTGGCTATGTTGTGAATTTTGCACTAATTGGGCAAAGTTACCTCCAAGATGTTCATCTTTGGCATCTTGTTGACTACTCAATATTGTTTCATTGTCTATTAAAGGGCCTATCGTATCTTTGATAACCAAAGATCTTGTTGGTGCTCCATCTACCAATATTCCCCATACATTTATGCATAGTTAAGAACTCATTACTTAATTTATGTACCATCCTTTGGATGAAATTTATCTCAACATTAGTAGAATCAACAACAATACCTTGAGCAGTGAAAGCATTGAATGGGACTAGAGCTTGGATTCTATGAGGATCAACTACTCAGATAGGATTATTCAAGAAACATAGACTCTAGTTAGGTAAAATATGAGACAATGGAAACTGCATATGGGCCTGAGTTTGATTATGGGTCATAGTGGTTGATTAGAAATTGGGATCACATTTAACATTAGATAGGTGTGATAAACATTTGGTACTACTATGCCTTGCAATTGAGGGTTCACTATCTATCAATATTTATGGATTCAACATAGGCCTAGGTTAAATATATAACACCAATTTCCCTATGTACAAATACTATAATTTTAATATCTAAACCATTTTTGTACATCTCCATAACTAATGCAACATTTGGCTTATACAAAGTGTCTATATAACTATACATTTTCTAGAACCTTGCATTAAATGCCCTAATGGGTTCATTATGTTCTCTTTTCATGTTGGAAAAGAGTTTGTAGATAATATTAGGGATAGCGACTTGGACAAACTATCCTAAAAAAGTTGTCTAGAAATCAATCTAGGTTTTGATGAAACCCTCAACAATATTAAGGAACCAATCGTAAGTGGCATCTTATAGTGTAAATGGAAAAATCCATAAATCTACATCCTTTTGGACTAAATGTAGTATCCCTAGAGTAGTTTTATAGGATTCCACATGTTCTTTAGTAATTCTACCCCCTAAGGGAGAAAAGGTAGGAAGGTATTTCTTGGGATTTATGGGCAAGTCATGGATATATCCTATAATATTAAAGGTAGAATTGATCAACCCATGTTGGGCCATTAGATGTGGGAGTGGTCTTCTATTTGGATAATATGACTGAGTCCAAGACCTCCTTAGAACACCTTTTTTTGACCTAAATTTTCTATAGGATTTTAGGGCAGGATACAATAGGTTATTTCCATAGGTAGACCTAGTTAGTCTTTGGGATATATCTAGTGTAACTTAGGATATATTCATGTCTAGATAGAGAAAGAGGTCCTAATTCTATCTCCAAATTTATGTTGTTTTGGGTTTTATATAGATCAAAAAATATGTATGAGGTAACCTCTAACATTTTAGGATCTCAATAAAGATCAAATTCACTCCAATGTATGAGTTATAGGTATTGGGTCTTGTAGTGACTAGTGGTGGAATAGCTATGAGTAATACAACTACTAACCCAATTAGTTTGGATATGGATATGGATCCTAGATCTACTAGAGATGAATGGGGTGATGATAGATCTACTCTAAAGTGGATAAGACTCAAATAATTTACAAATATAGGGTAACATATAGAAAAGAAGGTCTGTAAATAAATAACAAGAATCCTTTATAACCAACTCTAGGACAAGGACAAATGCCAAAGAACTAATGCTTGTAGATTGCTAATTTATCACACCAAAATGATAAACATAGTGAAAAGGTCTAAGGGATATGATGTAGTTAGCTTTGAGTTATTAAATAACATTTTATTATTATCAAGACTATTATGACATATATTAATTTCAAGATTATAGCTAATACCAAATATCATTTTTGACTAGTTATGGCTTAGTCTAGGAAATTGCACCAAATGGCATCTTTACACAAATTCCAAAGAACTTAGATATCTTATTTATAGAAAACAAGATCTATCAACCTAAATCATTACTACACATTCCAATTGATAAAACCTTATTAATCAAATATAATCTACTTAAAACTACTATTGTATATATCAGAAAAGGCTAAGTTATTGGTTAGATCAAAATGCATACACACTATAACACAAACATGAAGGAGATAACCATATGACACAAACCTAAAGAACAACCCAAATATCTATATTAAAATGTCAAAATTTCTCCTCCCTTTGGAATGTAATAAATAAATATATATAGGTTTGGGATGGGGGTGACTCATCAATAAATCCATTCTCAAAGTTTACATCTATTACAAAAAATATCTCCTGAAGGAGTACACATGGGACACTTGACAAAGGATGCCATCAATAGACAAAAACTATTACAACAAAAATCTAATACCACTAACTAACATCACTCTAGAGGAGATTTACTATGATGAGGTAGTTACAATGGTGGACACCTATACTCTAATGGTTATTGCCATTGTAACCATAGTTACAGTTGATGTTAGTTATGTCATTTATGAAGTAGTTGTAACTAAAGTGGTTAGTGGAGTCTACTTGTTTACCTAAATATTTAAGTAGAAAAATTTTCTTACTTGAAAATCTATTTTGATCATCCTAAAGTCTAACAAGGGTCTCTTGAAGATTTGGGGGAGCTCATCCATTAATTTTTTATGTAATTTAATACAACCATGATCTCCACATAAAGAGTCTTTGTACTAGGGACCTTACTTCTAGAAAAATTTATAAATTGTTGTAGGTCATCATAGATCTTAAATATTGTGCCCTCAAACTCTAATCTAAAGTATTCACTATTATCTGGAGGAGGTATTTGAAGATGGTCTTAAGGACTAATTCTACACTTTGATTAAGTATACCATTGAATCTCATTTCCCTTAGAATTATGATGGATTGCCCCTTATAACTGATGAGTTTTCACACTAAATTTTGCATCTCTTGATGCTATTCAATCAAATTATTTCTTATAAGGACCACATAGTTTTGGGCCTATGTAGCATCTAGGTTAGTTATTGAGTTTTAATGATAGTAGGCCTTGTCCCTAGATTCTTAGCCCAAAAAATAAAGCTTGGCCTACATATTATTCATGTCCTCTACAAGGGATGAGACATACCCCCATTTAGGTTGTGATTCTTTATTTGCATCTTTTATTAATTGGAGGATATCATAGCTTCTAGGATACTCCCTACACACTCGCTATGAGGTCCCTTGGAGGTTGAATGGTGATCCTTTCTTGTAAGGCCTCTAGATATTGATCATATCCCCTAAACATCTCATTTATTACTACCCCTAAAAAGTCTAAAATTATAGGGGTTTTTTATATGACTACCCAAGTCAAAGGGGAGTTATACATTTTTTAGTTAATTAGAACACATCATCTCTTTACTCCAACTCCACCTATTGACCTTAATCCATCATCATTTTTATTTGTATCTTCCTCATAGTCTTAGTTTCCTTGTTGAAATGAAACTTGACTATGGGATGCTCCATAATGATCAATTCATGCTTGTTTGGCTCTGCTTGTTGCATTTTTTAGATCCATTCAAGAATATTCAAGGCATCTAGTTATTGTGAAGGCTTTTCCTATTATGTAGGAGTGGAATATGGGGATTATCTTATGGGATCATAATCTTGGGATAATATGTTTAAAATAGAGGGAAGGGATGAATGACTCTTCTCCATCTAGTGACCCTTTTGGGAGCCATTGTATCAACCATTAGTTTCCCTTTATCTGAACCCTTTGTTGATGTAGCAGTGGTAGACTCTATCTGGGTCACCTAGCCAGTTAGAAGGTCCAATTAGGTAGATGGTTGGGAAAGAGTGACTAGGGAATAAAATATGGTGGAGGAGACTATATTATCAAAGTGCACTTATTTATTGAGTCTAGAGGACTGAGGGTTAAAGGCAACAAAGAAGGAATAAGGAGGAGGGGTATTAAGTAAGTTTTGAAAATAGTTTGTTAAATATGTATGAATATCCCTAATAGGTCCTTTTAGAGTTTTGATGGGAGTGACACAACCTAAATAATGGCAATTTGGGTTGGCATTTCTAAAATTATATTTGTAGTTGCTTGGGCCTTGATTTTTTAGGTTGAAGATTCTGATACATGGGAAACAACTAATATAGAACTAACTAGGATATAAGTAGTTATTTTAATAGATGAGGAATGATAATCTTGTGTACTCACCCTTTGTGTAACAATAATCTAATAAATCCATTGTGTTGGGAGGGACTGAGGCTAGAGATATACTCACTGACTACCCTTGTGTTAAAGCTATATGTTTTGACTTTGATTCATCTCCATTTTCCCCACCTTGGTCCTAAATAAATTTATTTGAGCTTTAATTGGAATTCAAAATTATAGTGTCCCTAGACTGAGCTCCTTGTAGCAACTATTCATCCTCTAAGTCACACTTTCTGGACTCACTAATGGTCTTAGATAAGGACATTTTTGTCTTGTCTTCCCATTATTATTCTGTGATCCATTCTTTTGCTATATGCTTATATTGATCATACTTACCATTATCTAATATTTATAGGGGTTCTACTTCCTTAGAGCCCTTTATTTTATCCTTTTCTTCCCCTAAATTCTCCTCAAAGGTGCCCTTTGTTAGATTTCCCTAAGGGGAAATAGAAGGGTCCTTCACCTTTATTTGGTACTCAAGAGGTGTTCAAGTGGGATTAATTATTTCTATTGATGGAGGGGAAGAAACAAAAAGTATATCTGAAGGGATAGTGTATGGTAATGGTAGTAGTGGTTGATGGAGGGGAAGTCAGGGAAGTATGCATTAGTGCATGTGATGGAGAAGTTGAGTGAGGGGATGATGAAATCATTTTAGATGGGGATGAAAATGGATCCAAACTAGAAACTAGGAGGAGGAAATATGGGAGACTCACCTATTATACTATAGTGAGTGGAGGAAAAGATAACATAGAAAATGATCCACTAGGCTGAGCTATGATCATAGTACTTAATGTTATTAAAATTAGATGAGGAGGATTGGATATTATGGTGACCACTGGGATGGAATGTTGAGGGCACCCATGAGTTATTCCTTGTTTTTTTTACATATAATCATGCCTAGATGGTCTAGCCTACTTATATCTTAGAATTTTAGCTTATGAGAGAGGTCTAAGAGGGGAATTCAAAGTCCAATTCTCTTTCTCAATCCTTCAAGCATCCTCCTTTATGGTGTTTAAATTATAATAAATATGCCTAGCCACCTCCATCGACATATTTACCTTGTTCATCTTGGTATGAAATTATATATCATTTAGAGCATCTCAGAACTCCTCATCATGTAGATATGACACATGCCCATAATCAATTTTCACCCTAGCTCTAATTCTTTATATGTGGATCTTGACCCTTTTCATTGGATCCCATTACCTATAGGGTGCCCATTTAAAATCATAAGTTATTTTAGTCTTACCCACTAGGTGGAAATGTTCCCATATGGTATATTGAATTTGACCAATATTAACAGGTGTTGAGTGGATTGCTCCCTATTTGGTACTCTTTAGATTGACATCCATTAAATTTACCAATTAAGTTGTAATTTATTATTATACTACCTTATCTAGTACCAACTAAAGAAGATACATGGGAAGGGACTTGGTTCCCTCTATTATGATGATCGTGCATTTGGGTAGATCCAATAACTACCAATCCTTCCAAGAGTCCATTTGTTATGATTAGTAACTTGGGCATATCATTTCCATAAATAGATTGATACACCATTAGATAAAATGTTTTTGCTAACATGGTCATGTTTTTATTAAATATATGGATGTGAAGAATATTATTCATCAAAAACTCTATTTTGGGATATTTAGGGGAGGGTTCTTAGGGTTTTTTGAAAGCTGAGTGGGCTATTCCAGTTATAAAAATCAATGGATAAGACATCATATAAAAATTTCCTTCTGACCAATTATCTAAGATAATAACTTGGTGGATCAAATCAACACTATTTTTTTCTCCAATGGAGATGACCTTGGTTGAGGTGAGGATGGTGTATAATAGGAATCCAAACCCCACTAACACAGGTTATAGTTTGAAAACCATAGATTATATTTAACGGGGCCATGGCAATTGTGATTCTTGGCAAAAAAGTAGAAATTGAGAGCGTAGAGATGTGTCGCTTGATCTTGAAGGTGGTCTATTCATGTGCCCACTCCTACAATTTAGTGATAACATTGTTGTCTAATATCCACTAGTCAATTAGGGCTTAGTTATAGGTCACCTTTGGGTTAGTGAGTTAGTAATTATTTTTAAAGGCACACCCATTAACATAGGCCACATGTGTGTTATTATAGTGAACATGCAAAATTTTTCTAGATAATTGGACATTTATAAACAAATAATAAACTAGTTTAATGCATGGAATTACCTTTGGTTTTACTACTGCATCATGTAGGCCCACTAATTTGATCATCATTAGGTCTTGTCTATACCTTCATGTAAAGGTTGGGAGTTGATCCTTAGGGCCATAGGGCTCTTTTACATCAACTTCCTCCTAGATAGTTGAGTAGTGTTTAAAGTCATGATTGCAAGACACTTCATCAATATATATATATATATATATATATATATATATATATATATATATATATATATATATATATATATATCATAACCTACAATGGAATAAATAGAGGGGGATGTGGCAAATTTGAAGTGGGAGACATTGTTGTATAATCAAGTTCTAGCTCTCTAGAATTGTGTATATGATCAGTTATAAAATGGATTTCAAATTTGCATTTGTGGTTATTAATGCAATGACAATGTTATTTCCCTTGACTTAGATGATTGCATATATTGCCTCTTATATTTTCTTGCATTTTTGAATTGAATTTAGTTGCCTAATTCATGTAGATTAATGGCTCTAATAGCTTTAGATCCTTTTTTGGTTTTGTCTATTTTCATATTTTGAATTTGATTTATGGTGCATCATTCTTTTGCAAATCCTACTACCAGGTGGCTTTTCTTTCTTGGCTCTAAGTGATTCATCATCCTTTATCTAACACTTGTTGAGTTTCTTCTTCTCCTATAAGCAATATTTTGTTGTTGCTAGACATTTACATAGTTTTGATTACACATGGAAAAATTTCACCACCCTGATGCCTCATGGTTCTTACTATACTTTATGCTTATTATTGCCTCAAGAGAGTGGGATGGTGATACTTGGTGAAATCCCATGGTCTCACTCTACCCAGGGTATCATACTATTTTTCATATTTTCACAATCTCTGGGTGAGCATGATGATGACACATGTCATCATCCTAGTTCTCCACTTGCATGAAAACTTATAAACTTTTAGAATGCTTTGATGGTTACAGGCCTACAGGATTAGGACATGTAGATAGTTATTTTTACTTTGCTTGCACAAGAGTTTTGTACATTAAAAATTTGATCCTGTCAATCATCAAGTGAGAGGTATTCTAACACCTAGAAACATCTCAATGCTATGATTCTTTGGGAGTCTTTTAAAAGTTTCTAAGTGTTTGAATATCTATGTGTTAGTGAGATATTGTCACGTGGCACTAATTTATCTAAAGATCAAAGTATATAATACATCAACAACGAAAAAAGAGGACTAAAAAAATAGAAGGTAATGAAGCTCTAGAATGTCTGAGTTGGCACAAAATACCTAATAAATAAAATTTATGAAGAACTTGTGTACCAAATAGAAATGTCAAATAAAAGTGCCAAACATATGAATGTTAGACATAAACTCAAAGAATTTAAACACTTAATAAAGTTATGAAATACATTAATTCTTAACCTTAAACCTAGGCATAAGAACACTTAGGAAATCCTATCATTGTTAAACACACATTAACATCAATAAGTGATTCACCCACCATAACTACTTCCTTTCAGGTTGAAATGGGCCCACACTCAATATTTTTTAGAGTGGGGTATTTTGAGTGCAACAACATTCATGTGTGATAATTGATTATTATGTCATTATAATTTTTTGTGTGGAAAATATCATTGTGAAGTGTTTTATAAACATTTATCATAGGAGAAGTGAGATGAGAATGATTGTATTAGGTAATGGAATTTTATCATTTATATGAATATATCAACTTATAATTTTTTAATCTGTGACATTTTCCATTCCAAATTTTTTTGGTCAAATATGTGGGCCTTTGTCATTAATTACACATCAACATCTATATTTTATAATAAATATTTATTAGACACTTAAAATTATTTTAAAAAACACATTAACTAAATGATCGAATGATAGTTGATTAGCATGGTGTGAAATGGACTTATAGGAATTTTTTAAGAGGCTTATAAATATGAGGTATAGACATAATTTTAAAGTAGTTAAGGAGTAAAGAAATAATATTTGTAAAAATAGAGAGGTTGAGAGGGAGCACAACAATATTCTACCAAGAGAAATTTTACAATAAATATAGTTAAGAAAGAGAGTGAGAGCAAGAGTGTGGGTCCAAGCCCAAAGATATAGTGTTGTGGATCAATCTAAAGAGTTAAACTTTGTATTCACTATAAATCCAAGTGAATTATTAATATAAATTATATGTTTACTTTTAAGTTAATGAAATTAAGCTTGTTCAAAGCATTGTGAGGTTGTGTGATTACATTTCTATTTATGGACCCTTAATTACATGGATTGACATTCCTTAACTAGAAACCCAACCATGAACTCATCACACCATTCCTCAGGAGAGGGTGAATGATATGAATACTACCACACTAACATGTAGTATTCTCCTAATGGCACTTGATACTCCATGTACATACATGCATTTTGTTTAGCTTGGTCACCTTAGAGAATTTTTTAATACCCATACATCTTATTTTTATATTTTAGCACTTGCATAGTGCCATATGAAATTCCATAGAATAGTTGATATTAATGAAAACCTCATCATTATGAAAATATATGAATATTCACATTTTTCTATGCCATGCCATGTGTAGACACTAGAATATGGTATTAGATACTTGGTAATGTCAATTTTGACCTATATCTACCTTACATGACTTGTGCACACATATGGATCTTATTCACCCTTATCTCATATCCACATTATTTCCATGGGTCAAACCTTTCCAATTTGATATTAGTCACCTATAGTAATTTTTTAGGCTATGTCTAACATGTAAAAATAATATTTACTCTATGTATAGATCATTAAATCAATAATTTTATCTCTAAGATGAATCTTATATATTTAGGATACTTTGAAATTGTAGACTCATCCAAACCTAAAAACTCATGTTGTGCCCAGTAAAAGTCACTTTTCAAATTCAAATATTTATTTTGGGTTGGCCTATATATTTCACATGTCAATTGCATGATAAATTACACAAAGAATTAAATATAAATAGACAATAGGTATAGGCCTATTACCTATATATAATTTATCAATAAATATAATTATATACATATACATATTTAAAGGAATTCCCTTATTATTTCTAATTCAATAATCAATCACAAGGAGTAAGTCCTAGCCAAGTATCAATCACCTCAAATCCAAGATAAAGTTGTCATTTTCCAAGTGTTAAAATATATATAATAGGTTTCAATCATTGAAAGAGAACTATTACACACACAATTAATATGGATAACTACATGTGGTTTGAATTCATTCTTTAGAATATTGGATACATAGTATCCATGCATTCATTGAGGAGTGGTTGGGGTTAGCTCAACCCACATTTTATCCCATTTTTTATGACTCAACATAGTGTTAAAAGTAGACGTAAGGTTTGAAAATAAGGATATATGTTCTATAATTACACACATAAGTATATTCTAAATATTACACACATAGATGGTTTGCTAGTAGGTGTAGTATCTTGTATGAAACAAAGAAGGAAAATCCACCCATATGAATCATTAGGTTTCATATACTAACATTATTTGTTTCAATGTAGAAGTTGATGAATCTATCAAAGTGTATCCATATACTTGGTCTATGATCTAACTAACTCTTTTTCTAGTTAATCACTCATTTTTTTACTTATACTAAATCTCAAGCATACATAAAATAAAAACAAACTAAGTATTTTATTCCCTAGGTCTTATGAAGGATAATTATGAAAATCAGGTTTTGCCTTATACATTCAAATTTGTGTTTGTTTTTGTCCTTCAAAAAATATGAATTAGTCAAAAAATATTTTATTAGGTTCAAATAATAAAAAATAAGGTAAAAAAATATTAGTGAACCCATTACATACTAAGCATGTCAAACCCAAGTCTTCCCTTAGGGTTTATTTCCTTCTTTCCAGGGTTTCATATTTATATGTATAAATGTAATTTTCAATTCTAATTTTTTATTTTCCATTTTTAAATTTTATTTTATCTTAAGATTTATATTCTTCAAACCCTATTTATCTATGCTAGCCCTCATATTGCAAACGAGCTTAGTGCTTGTGTTTCTTGCCCTCTTTTGGTTTTATTTAAGGTGAATTTCTAGGTCAAGTGATATGGATAGTGTACATAATCATATTTATATGGTTACCCATATAAAATATGATTATGTAGGTGTTCCTTATGCACCATGTTATCCATGTCTAATACATGATCCCTAATACATATCATTCTATATTTACAAGGTAAGGTGTTGTATCTAGAACAAAGATATTTTCTAGTGATTCATTTGACTAACACTTCTATAAATAATAAAAATCTTAATTTGAATAAAGGAATGATTCCCCACATTAAGGAAAACATTATAACAACACATAATCATTTGAAACAATATGTTTTTTAAGTAAAATACTTTAAAAAGTTTGGATAGTATGGACAAATATTGGGAAAGCATTCATAAGGCATCATTGATCCTATTACTATATAATTCATAAAGTACAAAGATGCCTTGGATACATAGATGACCCATAAGTCTATAAATAAAATCAAATCCTAATATAAATATTCATAAATAGAAAACACATGACGTTCATAAAGATCTTGATGATATTAACAAGTTAATTCTTCTAAAGGGTGGTCTATTCATCTAAAAATAATAATCATTCTATATTCAAGCAAAAGTGTTATTGAAAATAGTAAAGTGAGTGTTAATAAACAATTATTAAATAATAAAAATGTGAAACATAAAATTCTTATGATTTTTAAAATTAACATGGATTACATATATAAGTCAAATTAGCTCATAAGAGGATTTCATGATACACCTCAACAAGTATTTGGAACTATATCATCAAATGTAACTGTGGGACCTAAGATAATTTATACTTTATTTCAAATCATTTTTAATAAAATAAATTATAACTTACTTTTTAGTGGACCTAGGATACATTATATGGAAGAAATATTATCTACACTACATAAATTTAGGAAATTCATGCATGGTGGACATTTATATACATGCCCTGCAGATAATGACCACTTCAAGTATTGTAACTTAGCAGAACCTAATACTCAATTTGTCATTTCAACTCCCAAAAGGAGGTTATTTTCATGGTTACTTAAATATCCTTATAATTTATTACCTCAATTACTTGATTATAACCTTATATCCCTCCCTCCACTAAAAGAGGTTGATATGAGTAAGCCTCTACCTAAAAGGCATGACAATAATTCATATTGTGATTATCCTAGATGCAAGGGACATTCTATGAATAATATTTTTTTAGAATCTCATTATTTATAAAACTATTAATATTAATGATATTAATACATTATTTTCTAACTTAAGAATACTTTCATAGAAAATTCAAATGTTTCATGTAACCAAAATATAATGAACCAAGTGCTACAAATAATCTAGTCTAATAAATTACACATAGATATCTTGAACATGATATAAATGATGGATATTATAAAAAATATGATTATTTCATAGATTATAACATACATGAATTATATACATCAGATACATGGCTGAATAAATTTGTACCACCTAATATAGGGCTTACACATTGGTTTTTTAGTTAACTATCTTCCATTATACATAGCTTACTAATGTTTTCTTTAGTACTTATTTCATTTATTATTATACCTTAGCATACATGTGTACATATGAATTACATTGATTATTATTTTAAACCTTAATTTATTATGACTTGGCCTTCACCTCTTGATTTATTATACTGATGTAGACATATATGACACCTATCCTATAATGATTCTACTACACATCCTTTGCAACATTTTACTTGCTCACTCCTACAAATTGAATACTTAATACATGATATTATTTCCATTAAAATTACATTATCACACACATTTATGAGCATATACATTGATTCCTCCTCACCAAATCTACCTCCCATATACTCTTTTGATTTGTGAGGTTATGTTTCACATTTACAATGGGGGCACATTGATTGCCTTCACTTACTCCACATCACCATGGTATCACATTTAGTGAAATTATGACTTAAAATATGTTCCAGATTATTCACATTCCTCCCATTATTGTATTTTATAATCCATTATTCTTGGTTTTGGTTGACTATATTGATGTCTGTCAAAGTTTTAAGTCTTTCAAAAAAAAAAAATCCAAAAAATCAAAAGTTAGGACCTAAGCATGACATATTTACTATCTTCCATTATTAATTATATTATTTATCATATGTTTAGTATATTAAACATATTTTTTCATATGAACAATGATTTTTAATTATATATGAGTGAGATGTAGAACATATAAGTTTACACATGGCACATGGATGCACAGATGTAGGACTTTCCTATACCTTGGGACTATACCAATGCTAGGGGCATCTTATTCCATAAGTCAAATTATTATAGGTTATATATTTATATGAAATTTTAATTTATCATGTTTAACTACATTCATTTATTACACATTTTTTTTCTTATTTATATCCCTTACAATGTTACATTTCATGGATATGTTACTTTACAATGGAATGATAGTGTAGACTAGTCTCAATTGTTCTATGCTTCATTTATGTTGTTCCATTTACTAAAACTAACAATTTATTATTATTATTAATTATTAAATTATTACATGAATATTTTTGGATTGAGTGTATTATTTTATGACTCTTTCTTTGGCCCTTGGCCTTATTTCATGATTGTTACTTGATTGAGTTTTGATTATGTGACTCTTTGATTTTTCAATGTATGACTAATTTTATGTGACACCTAACATGGATAAATATATGTGGTTTAAAATCCCTTTTTATAGTATTGTATATATGTGTATCTTTAAGTCATTATTTAGGGAGTGGTTGGGGTCATCTTAACTCATCATTTTCTCCATTTTCTAGGCCTAAACTTATTATCTACAATGGACCTAGGGTTTCAAAGAGAAGGAGATGAGTTTTTATAATAATGTACATAACTATATTCTAAAGATAAAACACAAAGATGATTTACAAGTAGGTGTAAACACTCAAAAATTTCATAGTTTTAGATGTCGAAACACCTTGAACCCCTACCTAACTTTGAGGCTAGTTGACCACCTAGTTGACTTATCCCATTTGTTGATTTACTAACTTAACTTTTTAATTCACTCCTTTTTAAACCCATTTTCCTCTATAAATTCAATCATTCATGGTCAACCTAACCATAGATGGTTATCTTGACCATCACAAATTAGGTCTCCAAGCCTACTTTAAAGCTTTAAAGCATTACCAATTGTATGAGATAAGCATGACACATTTATCAACTTTAATTTTGTGATGCAAACCAACTTTAAAGCATCATAATTGTTTAATTTATCCTCTATCCAATTAGTAAATTACTCCTACACATTTATTAACTTCATCCTATAAAAGGAGAGAAGTAGGAGAAGAAAGAGATCAAGAAATCCAATAATCCACATCCAAGCTATCTTGCATATAGGTATCTAGTGTCCCTTCAATAAGTAAGCAACACCAATGGAGACCCAATCCTCTATCAAAATCAATTTGGAAGGCCAAAGTACTATCACTCTAGCCAAATTACTTCAACCTTCCACCACCAAGTTATAGGTATCTCTTGCTTGTTTTCATTGATTTATATTATATTTATAACCTCCCTACCCTATTAGACCCATCCATATCTTATTTTCCATTCCCTTGATCCATAATAGATATATGTTTTCCTAATTACCCAATCTATAATCCTTTTTTTATCATTCCCAGATTCACACAGGTAATCATCAATGGTTAGCTCAACTGTCAATGGTCACCTCATCTGGCGATGGTCACCCAACCCAATTGTCAATGGTTCACCCAACCATTGATGGTCACTATTGTAGAAAACAATAGCAAGTTATTTTCACCCCTTAATCCCAACTAGACCCTATTTTCTATGTTTTTGCCTATTCATAGAGACTTTCTTCACTTTTTGAGCCTGACCCCAACCATCTTATCATGAGTATTGACCAAATTTTTATATATTTAGTCATTTTGTTTAATGAGAAATTTATTTTCATCTCATCTTACATGCATTTAATTTTAAATTATTGAATGCAAGTATTCTTTATTTTCATTTATATCAACTTAATTATTATAAATAGTGGATTGATAGCCTCCTAGCAAGTGTATGCTTCTTGGATCTACCACAAGCTAGGTAGTCCACTCAACCATCCATCTAATAACCCATTTTCTTAGTGTCTTTATTATCTATAGGTTATTCCTTTTGGGCCAAAGAAGAGTTCTCACCATCATCTAGATCACGTGTGTACTTTATCAAGTATTATTCTACACACCCCTTTTACTAGTTTCATTACTTATGAATTAATAAATGAACAAAAATTAACTAAAACATTTTAGCACGCTTGGTGGGACCTAGAATCCCTTTTTATTCCTTTATTATATGCTCATCCAACAAAAAATGGATTTATTTTGGGATTAAAATAAACCTTTTGCATATATTTATTGCTTGCTTGCTTTAGTTCTAGTAACTTAAAAGAAAAGTAATTAATCATATATTTCACTTTCATTATCACACACCTTTTGCCAAATCACATAAATAATCAACACATGAAAAAATACTTGAGACAAGGCCCAAATAGGATTTCATCACCCAGTAGTAAACCTTACCCTTTCATGACAATCCTACTTAGAGGTCATTACCAAGGGGAGAACCAACTCAGCTATTTGGTTGAGTATAAAGTCAAAGATTTGGTATATTTTAGCTAATCACTTTATAACCTTATCACTATGGTATGTGAAGTGATGGGGTAGTACCCAATACCAAGCCACATATTGAAGATCAATACAGATTTATCTCTTGAGCACCTAAACATAACCTAAAACTAACCTTAGATTTACTCTTTAGTACCCGAATTAAAAACTAGTTTCCTCTTCACACTTTATAAGTCATAAGCCAAAAATGATTTAAAAATAACCCTAGGTTATTAAATTAACTTTAGTGTATGTTTTATTTCCTTTAAATTATTTTCTTTAGCTTACTCTTTATTTTAGGTGTGAGTTTCATCATTTAATCTCCTATCTCCTCTCATGGTCTTTACTAGATAGTAGTTGAGAAATCAAAATAATCAATAACCACCTTCTTATTTTTCCTCCATGGAGTAAACCTATGATGCTAAGGGTTCCCCTGATTTTTATCCCCTCCCACCAAGCCTCTAATTATTGTTAAGGGTGATCTAGTTTTTTCTACCTTCCTCGATAATAACCCTGTGGCTCTTCAGCATTACCTAAACACCTTATCTAACTGTAACCCTTTTGCTTCGATTATTCTTATGGATCCTCCCTATGGTATTCCTTCCCATCTTCTACTAGGTGCTATCTCAACCCAATCCATACTCACCCAAGCCTCTTCCTCTTCCAATATGACACCTACTACCACTCCCCAAACTCCATCCAACATCCCAACTAGTAATCAAATACCTACTACCCCAACTAATACCTGTAACCTCAGATTAACTTTACCTCTTGTTACATATAATCCTTGTACTTTAGGGGTATATTTTAACCCTACTTCTACATGTTCCCCTTAGTTTAACCAACCCACTAACTTCTACCCACTTCATAGTTTGGTACTTTCCATACCTCAAAGCCTCCCACCTATTAGCACTAGAGTTATGACCCATCAACAACCACCTAGAACTTTCATACCCCCAACCCAATCTATATGAATTACACCATCCAACAACCAGAATGCACCTCTAACATAACCCATATCATCCCCACAACAAGTACCCATAACATCTTACCCATATGTTTCTAACCCACAAGGATACATAACACATTTCACCCAACTATTTGTTCCAATCAAACCTTAAGAGGCACTATCCCAACCTCTTATGACCACTTAACAATATGTGGCTTCTTAAACACCCTTTATCACTTATCCATACATTACTACCACCCAACCTCAACAAAGCTTACCACCTTAGTATGTAGCTTCCCAACCTCAAATAGATTTGGTCTAGATGTTAATAGACAAAATGACCAACCTAGAATCATTTATCTCGAGGTCTCATAACCTTTTATCCTATGATCAAATTTGTAATGAACCCATCCATCCATCTATTCCTATCTATGCATATCCTCTTAAATGAAAATTACCTAAGTTTTCCTAATTCTAAGCTAAGGAGGACCCCTAATAAACTTTGAGAGAATTTCATCACTCTTGTTATTTGATCACATATGATGATGCTCTCCTCATTTATACCTTCCCCATGTCTTTATCAAGACTAGCCCTTGATTGGTATAGTTCCCTTGCCAAGCACTCCATCTTTTCATTATCCCAACTTGCCCAAATCTTTTTAGAGAATTTCTCAGTAAATATATCTTAAAAAGTTTCTATTACTGACCTCTATTCTATTAGGCAATTTGATGATGAATTGATTGATGATTTCATAACAAGATGGAGAGGTCTCATCAACCAAATTTATTTCTCCCTAGCCCAACCTAAGTTGATTGAGATCTTCTCTTGGGGTTGTACCAAACATATTTCCCCTAATCTTCAAGTTCAAACCTTCAAAACTTTTGATGAGGCATTCACCATGGCATGTAAACTTGAAAATTGAGTCAATAATGAAGGGAAATTGAAACTACAAAACAAGAATTATAGCTTTAAATCTAATGATCCTCCCTCCACCAAAAATTCTAACCAATCCAACCATCCCAATACTAAAGCAAAAGCATTTACAAAATTAGTGATCCTAAAAACTACTACACCACCAACTATCAACCAACCCCATCAAACCAATTCTTCCAACCCCTCCTACCAACAAAATCAAAACCAAAAATGAGCTCCTCCAAAATAATATACTCTCATAGGGGAGTATTATACTTCAATTTTGGATAAATTAATCAAATATAACCTAATCCAACTTTCACCTATCAAACCACACTAAAAATTTGATGCTTCTTACCCTGTGCCTAGTTGGTACAATGAGAATGACCATTGTGACTTTCACTGAGTTATCAGACATGACATCAATAGATGTAATACATTCAAAAGTCTTATCCAAATCTTAATTAATAATAGAGAACTCACATTTGATTATCCCAATGCACCTCCTAATCAGTTCCTTGACTTCTTAAGCAAACCTTTTCCCAATCATGCTCCTTCTACTCATCACCATGACAACAAATCAAAATCATCTCACTCTCATGAGGTACATATGATCAATGTTATTATTAGTGAGCCCATTATTGAAGAGAATGATACCAATACTATTTCTTCCTCCATTTCACTTATTAAAGTAGCGGACTCACCTTTTATTCCTTTAGCCACCCAAACAAAGGAATCAACCACCTCTCTCTCTTCACCTAATGAGGCTTTAGCTTCATCCACCTCTCTTTTAATGGAAACACCAAAGGATATGACCTTTGCTTTAGCTATTTCTTCATCTTCTACTCCACCCATTAAAGTGGTAGAATTACCCTCCATTCCTTTGGACACCCAAACCATAAAAGCAACCATGTCCATTATTTCACTCAAGGATACCATACCTACCTCCCTATCATAGAACCATCCATTCCCTCTTTGGAAACCATATAGCAAGAGAAAGTTACCTCATCTACCTAACCACCAATTTTGGAACCTCCCATCAAGAACAAGGATAGAGGAACCATTCCCTATTCTCCACCTAGGGGCATAATATATGAAACCAATTATCAAGGAACCAAATCTATCTACAAGCCCTTTTCTAGACTAGTCCAAAGTTTGGAGTTCACTTCTCAACCCAACTTTGATAGATCCACCTTTGGGCATCATCTAGGGCTCCCTTACCAAAATAAATCTAAGTTCTCAAACTCACTTGAATCCACTCTTAAACCCATTATTACCACTCCATCAAATACATATTCTCCCAAAACCATAGGTGAACTATCCTAAACACCTCCATCTAACATTACCAAATCACCTTATGCCTCCAAACCTATCAAGAATATAGGAATCCTTCTCACACCTAGTCATGCTCCCCCCTCTTTGAAATTATATTTAACTCCATCTAGCCCACCAAAAAATCCTCCAACTAAACCAATCAATAAGATAGAGTTACCCAAACCTTAACCTTGAACTAAAACCATACCACCTCCTTCCCACTTGCCTTCTATCATAGGACCCCATCCTTATACCATCCCAATTACCTATTCTTCCTCTAGAAAGTCATCCCCCTTTTCTTTACCTAAACCTACACCCACTAAGTCATCTAGTTCTCCATGATTCTTAACCAACCTATCTACCTCTACTTTCCCACTTATATGTAACCCTTAATCATCTAAATCTTCAACCTCCACATTATTTACCCCAAAATCAACCATAACTAAGAAATCCCAACCACCAACCAAAACCATCCCACCACCTACAAATTTTGAGGTGAAAACTACTTCAAAGAAGGCTCCCATACCTAAAACTATAAACTCATCACCTCCAACACCTTTGAATGGATCTTATTTAATCATCCTATAAAGATTGTTGCAAAATTATTCCAATATCTTACCCATTATCAAACCATTCTACTCCTCCAAAACCAAACCCTCCTAATTCAATGATAACTTGATCTATGCATACCATAGGGCATCGAGACATAAAAAAAAGAACTATAAAGCTCTCCAAGCACTCCTTTATAGCCTATATGATGAGGATGATCTACTATCAAATGAACCTCTCTTACCTCCATTACCAATCCAACCATCAACTCAACCTATAAAACATTTACCTACTCCCCTACCCTTACCTAAGAGTGAGTAGGAGGAACCAAAGCAACCACCAAACCTAGCAAATCCCCCCATCCACATTACTCATATGGTTACCTAATCATAGGCTCAACAAAAGGACAAAATAAAATCCAAAGTGTACTTTTCATGGACATACCCTTCAACCCCTCAACCTTATAACCAAACCCAAACACCTACACAATGAACCTCACCTTCAAAACCACAAAAAACCAAAGTATCAATTTTGGGAGCTTCTCCCTCCAACCCTTCTAACTCCATCTAGTGTATCATGTTGAAATAAATTCACTAGACATCGATAAAAATGAGCCTTTATGAATTAATCAATACCTCATCTCATCATTATCAGGCACTGATAGAGGATTTTTAATCTATAGATGTTCAACTAGATGAACCACAACCTCTTATACCCTTTGTTGGAGCCCTCCAACTTTATGCCTTCATCACCTTTTAGGATTTCAAAATACATCTTGTTTATCTTGAGGATTATAATCCTCCCCTCTTTATCACTACATACATCAATTAGACTCATATCAAAAGGGTGATGATTGATGGAGGATATAACATCAATATTATCTCCTCCCATACTTATGACCAACTTTAGCTACCCAAAAACATTATTTCAGAAAGCACAATGGTTCTTCACTCCTTCAATGATTCCATGGCCACAACCTTGGGGATAGTTATCCTTCAAATCCAATTGGGAACCCACCCAATTCTTAAACTATTTTACATTATAGAGGGTGAGTTCTAATACAATGTGTTACTCAAATGACCTTGGATTCATGCCATGAGTTGTGTTGCTTCTACCTTACATCGATGTATCAAATTTGAACATGAAGGTCAAGTTGTTATCATCAAAGCTGACCCTAGTCCATTTAACTCATGTAATATGACATATCAACCTAATGATGTTATTATTCCTCCTTCATCCACCTCAATGCCAACTACTAACAACACTACCACACTACCAGCTAAAACCCATAGCACTCCCACCCATACCATTGATGAAGCTTTAACTGACCCAAGGGAGAGATGTTGAAACCTAGATTTCAAGGGGTCCTCTATGGTAATATGGAAGGAAGGGATATCACCTTTTAGCCTTAGACACTTTCCCTACTCCCAAAGAGTATTAGAACATAAAATATGACCCTTTTTATGAACCTAACATCAAAACCATCATCCATTTCAGGCTCCCCAACCATCAAAGAAATTTCATTTATGGGGGACTTGAGCAACCACTTCTCACTTCCAACACTACCTCATCCATCCAACCATTTACCTCTAACTTCTCTTATCTTAAAAAACTAGTCTTTGCCAAATCTTACATTTATAGGTGTGCTTGGAATGGGTTTGGTCTTGGCCTTTATGAACTGGGACCTCATGAGTTACCCATAATCAAAAATCAAAAACCCCATCAGTTATTCGGCCTTGGGTTCATACCACTAGAAGAACCCCCCTCACCAAAACCCATATCCACCATCAAAGAGGATGTTCCATCTTCACCAACCCCACCTTCCCAAAAGACTGAAGACTTTGATATCATCCCATCTATTTTTTTTTATCAATACCGTTAGTTTAGCCCCCTTGACCTACGAAAAGGATCATAATAAAGACCCTTCCTCTTATCCATCCTAAAATGATCAAGAAGGGTTCTCCTACCATCAACACCATCCAACATCAAGAGGATGATTACATTATTACCTACCTCAGTATGGGGGATTCTTATATCCATAAATCTCTTCCTCTTGAGAACCAAACCATGCTAAATGAATCCACTATCAATGTCAACTTGGGTACTTAGGATAACCCATGTATCATCAAAATTGGCTAATCCTTAAATTCCAAGGAACAACAAGATTACCCTTCATTCCTTCATGACTGTAGCATAGCATTTTCTTGGTCCTATTAGGATATGCCTAGAATTGACCCTTCTATTTCCCTCCACAACATTGTCACCCATCTTGAGGTTAAGCTAGTGTGACAAAAGCTTCATAGGATACATCCTTGCATCACCCTTCTTGTAAAAGAAGAACTTAAACATATATTATCTATTGATTTCATTCAGCCCATTAACTATCCACAATGGGTTTATAACATCGGTCATTACAAAAACCATAGGGGGAATTTGCCTCTACATCAACTTTCATGACCTCAAATTTGCTTGCCCAAAGGATGAATTTCCTTTACCAAACATTGACCAACTTGTTGATCCTATAGTTGGCCATGAGATGTTATCCTTCATGGATAGTTTCTCAAGATATAATCAGATCTTGATTGGCCCCAAATATCAACATAAAACTTCCTTTATCACCTCATGGGGAACCTTCTACTATCAGGTCATGCCTTTTGGTTTGAAGAATGATATAACAACCTATCAGTGTGCCATGACCTATATCTTTCATGATCTCATCCATAAAATTTTAGATGACTATGTAGATGATCTCCTTGAGAAATCTAAACATTGTAAGGACCACCTAGTTGTTCTTACAATCATCTTCAACTGACTAATCCATTATCATGTTAGACTTAACCCTAAGAAATGTATTTTTGGGGTCTTATTTAGAAAACTTCTTGTCTTTATCATCTCCCTTTGAGGAATAAAAATAGACCCTGCTAAAGTTAGAACAATCTTGGAGATACCTCCTCTTACTAATCTTAAGCAACTCTATAGCCTATAGGGGAAGCTCCAATCTATTTCATCACTTCATCTCCAAATTATCAGATAAATGTTAACCCTTTCACCATATCCTCAAGAAAGACACCTCTTTTAAGTAGACCAAATATTTTTGACAAGCCTTTAATTCAATCAAGGAGTACCTTCTTTCTCCACATATCCTCATCCCTCTGAGGGAAGACTAACCCTTCTACCTTTATATTTCCACCATGGACCATTCTTTAGGGGCAATGCTCACTCACCATGATGAATAGAATAAAGAGTAAGCCATCTTGTACATTAGCCACACACTAATAAAATATGAGACTTGATCATTCATCCTAAGAAACTTTGCCTCACCTTAGTCTTTGTGGCTTCCAAACTTCATCATTACCTTCTTAATCACAAAACCTATGTCATCACTAACATCGACCCACTCAAGTACATACACTCTAAACCATACCAAAACCAACATATGGCTAAGTGGCTCATGCTCCTAGCTGAGTTTGATCTTGAGTTCCTCCAAAAAAATTCCATTAAAGGGCAAGTCATTGTTGACCAATTAGCTAAAGCTCCTCTACTAGACAATCAACTACTTTCTCTTGATTTTCTTGACAAGTCCATCGCAACTCTTTCCCAAGTAGAGCCCACCTACTAAATGACCATATTTTTTTATGGATCTAAATGCCAACATGGTGAGGTGCTATATTTATTATCATTCCTCTCAATAGTGAACCTCTTCCCATTTCCTTTAAACTTAATTTTGAATGCACCAACAATGTGGCTGAGTATGAAGCCCTGATCAAAGGTCTCTAACTATTCTAGCTTTGGGAGTTAAAATAATCAGTATCTTTGGTGATTCCCAACTTGTGATAAACTAGGTCAATAGATCTTATCAATGTAAAAATAATGTCTTATTAAAGTGAAAACAACTCATGGATGTACTCTTAGCATCATTTGATCATTACCTTATCCAGTTAGTTCTTTGATATACCAATAAGTTCATAGATATGATGGCTTCCCTTACCTCCCAAATCCCATCTGAGCCTACCAAATCTATACTATTTATCACCATCCATCATTTTATCATACCCTCATATATCAGTTCTAACCTTCCTACCATTTGTAGTGTGGAATCATCTCTTTTAGACATTTGGTATGACCAAAATTTTAACTACCTTAACCTTGACATTGTTCCTCCCAACCTTTCAAGGAATGCCTGAAGAGTCTTTATTCAGAGTACCTCTTGTTATACCATATTAGGGGGAATTATTTACAAAAATGGCTTTGAATGTCTCCTTATCCATTACCTTCATAGTTATGAAGCTTCCCATGCCATCAAGGAAACACATGATGGAATATGTGGGGGGAATTTTAGTGGCCTAGCTGTCTCTAAACATATCCTTTGCCTTGGCTATTACTAGCCTACCCCCAATCAGGATTGTTGTGATTATGTAAAGAAGTGTGTCAAATGTCAACATCATGCTAATTTACATCAAACACGTGCCCATAGCCTTCAAGTATCCAAAGACTATTAGACTTTATCACAATGGGATCTAGATCTTATTGGGGAAATTAATCCTCATTCTTCACAATGACACCAATCCATCATTACCATAACCAAATATTTCACCAAGTGGGTGGAATCCATCCCTATTATCTCCACCAAAGATGAAAATATTATCTACTTAGTGTTTCCCATAAAATAATCACTGATAATGGCAAATATTTTCAAAACAATAAAGTCCAAGCTCTTTGTGACACTTTTATAATCAAATTAAGCTTTTCCTCATCCTATCATCCCTAAACAAATGGATTGGTGGAAGCCTCTAACAAAATTCTCAACAAAATTTTGACCAAAGTATTAAGTACTTTAGGTTAGGATTGACACTTTCACATCCCATTCACTTTATGGGCTTATCACACTAGCATTCTAACCTCTACGGGTGAAACCCCATTCTCTCTCATTTTTGAAGTAGAGGTAGTCTTGCCTCTCAAAGTACAAATACCTTCTCTTCACATATATTTAATTGACATCATTTTTTAGAGTGATTATTGTTAGGAATGACTCACATGACTTGAATTCCTTGACAAATATCACCTCATAACACTTAATCATATTTGTCTCTATCAAGAATGAATCAAACATGCTTACAAAAAACACCTGAAAGAGTGAAAATTCAATATCAGAGACTTGTCCTTAAATAAAATCATCATGTAACTAATATGGAGAAAAGAAAAAAGGGAAAGTTTACTTTCAATTGGCTTAGACCCTACATTATAACCCATAAGTATGGATCATGGGCTTATCATTTGTCTTCTATTGAAGGCAAACCAAAACTTGAGCCTCTTTATGCTTCACATCTACGTCCTTTCTATTATTAAAACAAGGATCAAACTCACCTTTGTGTCTAACTTAAGCTCATCCCTTATTTTATGAGATTTTCACTTCCATTCACCTACCTATCACTATTTATTTTGGGGACAATGGATTAAAACATAGGACCATGCGATTATACATCATAATTATAGCTTAATCCTAAGCATATATACCATAGCTCTACCCATGGCATGGTTCTCATGGATAATTTTCATCTCTAATCAGATGGAATCTCATGATCAATTGTCTTTCAAACCACTTTCCCTTATCCATCATTAACCTTTTGTGCTAAAAATTCTTTCCCCCATAAAGGTAGACCTATAAGCCTAAATAGACTTGTTCATGTCTAAAACTAGCACTGAAAATCAAATTGGGATACCAAAATATCACTTGGGTCCATATCTCTAGCTTTGCATATCACTCCCTTGAAGGATGGCTACACAAAGATCGACTGCTTAAAAAATATAATGCTCCCTTAAAGGATAGCTACAAAATAAATAGATCTAACTTTAGACCACTCCTTGAAGGAGGGCTAAATCAAAGTTTGTCAAAGAAATCATTTGAAACTTCTCATATTGATCAGCTTCACTAATTCTATCAAAACCATAAAAATAACAAATAAACCTATGTCAAAATAAAATCAAGTAAGTTGTAATCTACATTTACATATGGCATTAGTAGAATTCCCTCATTGATCATTCTACAAATTATATTAAGGCATGGACTTGTCTATTAGGGTTCTTTGGTCACCTAGAGAAGGGACATGCTAACCCACATCAAGTTCCCATATTACCCATTTCCCATTCAACCATCTACCTATCACCTACTTTCCCTTTTTAAACTCTCTAAAATAGAGGGAATATGAGCTTAATTGACACAAAGTGAGCCCAATACCTTCTTTTTTGATCAAAACATGCTCATGCAAAACATTGGAAAGGCTCATTTTCATTAATCCAATCTAACTTCAATTTTGTTAGGCCTTTGTCAATGATAGCATCATGCCTTTCTTACCCTATCATTATTAGTTCATGAAAACATGTGTCTCATGATTCTTTTATCTTTTCTAACATTTATTTTGTTGCCTATACAAACTCTATGTGTCTTCATTATATCTCAATATCACATATCTTATCTAAACATTCAAAACATTATTTTCATCACAACACTAATTCATATGACTCAAAACATTATAATCCATGTCCTATCTATACACCCAAAAATAAAACACATCATAAACCATAACCTCAAAATAAAAAATCAAAACCATCCTATCTATCATCATAACCAAACACCTTATCTCCCATACATACACAAAACATCACCTAAAACTATCAACATATCAACTTCAAACATATAAACAAAAAACATATTTTAATTCCTTTGTCTCATCATCCATAATATATACATCATACCTCAACACAAGATAAGATGACACATCTTGCCTATTTCACATATCCTCTTATATACACATATCATCTCATACAGAATATGGCATGATCATCTTGATATTCATAAACCTTAAAAAACACATCATACACTTTCATAATATCAAAACTCATGAGATAAACATAAAGCACATATTCATAATTATATCAATCACATCATGTCGGCAAACCACATAAGCCATGCCATCATACCATTTGCCATATACATTATAAGCAAACCACATCATAACCATGTCATACATATAAAACTATGTCATCATTCTCTTTACTATCAACATACATACATCACATAATATATCACAAAACATAAAATCACCTTGATTATATATACATAAAATCATCTATCTCATATCCATCATCACATCATAAACAAACATCATTTTATGACTAAACTCAAAATCCATCTAATGAACAAAGCATATACATCTACAAGTATAAGCACTCATAGCATAATCAAATCAATAATACATATGTAAGCTCATTCCATCACTTATAATTTTTTTTATTAAAACATCATAATCATAAGTCCATCCATCCTATCCATTATCATAATGCATCATATCCATCACATGAACAAAATGTGAACAACAACAATCAATCTATATATCCCCTCATGAGCAAAAGTTCTCATATCAAAACATTATCATCATCAACATAAAAATAATCAAATGTAATCATGCCATCAATATAATCAAATTTAATCAATATAATCAACACATAATCATCATATACATCATCATCAAAGTCATACATGTCAATGAAGTATACATCATAATACAAGAAATACATGTCATAATATATCTAGGTCTCTTTTATTCATATACATCTCACGTCTTCATCACACAAGATGGTATCAAAAAAATATACATCCATGATAATAAAATTAAACAAATCAAGCCCCAACAGTACCACTACCATTGGTTATACATGCACCTATACCTACAGTCCTATCTGGGGGTGGTCCCCCTGATAACCCTGCCTGCATGATATCTAGCCTAAACTTGATTTGCTCCATATATCATGTCCATGAAATAATCTCTCTCATCATTCTCTACATGATATATCAGATCCCATTGAATGGGTAGCCATGTGATACATTGAACATCCTCCAAGAAGATCGTCATCTCAGACATCGACAATAAAAAAGTATTTATAGATGGGTCCCATAGCTGGATGGTAGGTGATGGTAGTGTCTCATGGCCCCTAGGATAATCTCCTTCATATGTCTCCACTTAGCATCTATCATCCCATCTCAATCCTCGATAAAGATCCTAAGGACCCAATCCCTCATTTGGATTTGGTCATGGGCCTGCATAATAATCACATTAGCAAAACATACTCAATTTTACATCTCTACCTAAATATTACCCTATAATTGTTTTTTTCAACCCATTACAATCAAATCATTTCTATATACCTTAATTACATCTATCCAAACCTCTCTAACCAACCTACACTTGTACCCCAACACCCACCCCAACACTATCTCATCAAAAATTTATTGCTCCCTAATTACTTTGCCACCTATCCATCTATACATATCTACATCTATCATTTTTCCACCTAATTTTTTCTATTTTATAAACTTTACCCATCAACCCCTCCTAGTATACCTATAACACACTCGCTAAACTTTACCTATAACTCATTTAACCCATTTTTGAACATTTTACCCACATTTTTCTACATTACATATATCTTTTATACTCATTTCCAAACTAAAAAAAATCTACTACCTTCCAACCATAACCCCCTTTTGATACCTAACATAATTTATAAAAACTCTACCACCCCTTTATCATTATTACAACATCAAATCCCTTGAACAAATCCATCAAATTTTAGAATAATTCTAATTACTAACAAGACTTTCAAAAACTATTAACTTTTAAAACAAACAAATTCAATAAATATCCCTTGCACAATTTTCACCCTCACTAACACCTTTTTCACAACAAATTACTCAAGCCATTCAACTACCAATGGTTAATAGAACCATCGACAGTCCCTCAGGTATCTTTTACCCTTGGCACCCAACCACCAGTGATTAAGTTGAACCACTAATGGTCACTATATGTGACCACTGATAGTGCAACTCAAACCCAAAACCTCCTCATTCCTATCAAAACACACCTAAATAAACCAAATAAACTACCTAAGGCACTTATTCAACCCATTACCCACCTAAAACACCCTCCAACTCTAAGTTTCATCCATAAATTCACCTAATTCCACAAACCCTAAGACCTAGGGCATTACTTTCCTAATCCCATGCCAAACCCTCTTTTTCTCATTTCTACCTAATCAATATATTTAAATAGCATAATTCAACTAACTATTGAATTTTAAAACTCCACCTACCTTGTTTCATGATCACTAGCATGATCAGAGTCCTCATATTGCCACCCAGTCATGTCTTCATCCACCCCCCATCAAATCCACATGTAATCACTACTCGAGCACTCAATCCCCCAATCACAACACTCCACCTCAGCTAACTTAAACACAAATGACAAATTACACAACTTACCTAGAGCATAAAGTGACAAAAGTTAAATGGTAAAAATGAGTTACCATTTTACTTTTTATCTTTTGGATTTTTAGGGTTTTCTTGACCATTGATGGTCAGGGTGACTGTCGACATTAGATCCTAGGGAAAACCCTAATAGTTAATGGTTAGGGTCCCATATTTTTTTTTTGAAAACTTTTTGTACCCCACCTAGGTGCTACCCATTTGGGGGATTACCTTATCTCCCCAAAACTAACCACTTGACCTTTTAGAGACTACCCTTCTTTAACCAACCCATCTGACCACATCCACCTTGATGTTGGCTATTTTTGACCCAAACATTTGCATGTTTTGTGACAACCTTGCCTTGATCATTTTTACCACACTAACCATCCTTGCCATATTACACTTTTTAACTTTGAATAACCTCATTCATGACGAGACCATTTATGTTATTTTATAGGAGCACTTCCTACCCCAAATACCTATGTGCAATATTAACCATGTCTAGATGACCTGATAGGAATGACCTGATAAGTTATGACCAACACTATGGACTGGTTACCCTATCACATGTCTCCCTAAAACTTGATATTATTTGTATCAACATTGGAAACTTTAGTCTTTACATGATTTTGATTATCACAATTAGTCATATTTTGTGCACATGTTTGCATTTCAAATGCCCACCCATTTTGTGTCACCCACCTTATGACTATCTCTTTACCATTTATCAAACCCCAACCCAATTTCACCTTCACCTCTTTGACTCCCAGTTTGAGGGGGAATACCTCCTCTCATACTTAAGGCAAAAAAACTATGACTAGTAACCTGTTCATTTTTGTTTTATAGCCTGTTAATCCAAAGTCACATAATAAAAAGGGGTAAAATGTAGACACTTGAAAACTACAAAATTTTAGATTTAAAAACACCTTGAACCCCTACTTGACTTTGAGGCTAGTTGACCACCTAGTTAACTTAGCTCATTTGTTAATTTACTAACATAACTTTTTAATTCACTCCTTTTTTAACCCATTTTATTCTAAAACTTTGACCATTGACATTTATCCTAATCATTGATAATTAGCCTAACTTTCAATGGTCAGGTCTCCAAGCCTACTTTAAATCTTGAAAGCATTACCAATTATATGAGATAAGCATGACACATTTATCAAATTTTATTTTGAGATGAAAACTAAATTTAAATAATCATAATTGGCAACTTTCTTGTCTATCCAATTATTAACTTCCTCCTACACATTTAGTAACTTCATATTATAAAAAGAGAGAAGTAGGGGAAGAAAGAGATCAAGAAATCTAGCAATATGCATCCAAGCTATCTTACATATAGGTATCCAACATACCTTTAATAAGAAAGTGACATCTATGGAGACCTGAACCTTTATCATAATCACTTTTGAAGGCCAAAGTACTATCACTTTGGCCAAATTGCTTAAACCTTCCACCACCAAGTTATAGGTATTTATTGATTATTTTATTTGATTTATATTCCATTTCTAACCTCCCTAACTTATTAGATCCATCAATATCTTATTTTCCATTCCCCTAATCCATAATAGATCTTTGATTACCTAATTACCCAATTTTAATCCTTTTTTAATCATTCCTATAATCACACAAGTAATCACCGATAATCACCTCAACCATTGATGGTCACCCAACCCAACCGCCAATGGTTAGCCTAATTGTCGATGGTCACTGTGGTAAAAAATAACAAGTTAGATTTACCCCCTTGATCCCAACTAGACCTTGTTTTTTGTGTTCTTACCTATTCATAGAGACTTTTCTAACTTTCTGAACTTGAGCCCAAACATCTTAGCATGAGTATTGACCCACTTTTGCTATATTTATTCATTTTGTTTAACAAGCAATTTACTTTCATCTCATCTTACATGCATTTAATTTCTAGTTATTGGATGAAAGTATTCTTTATTTTCATTTATATCAAATAAATTCCTTTAAATAGTGGATTGACAGCCTCTTAGCAAGTGTACACTGCTTGGATCTATCTTACACTAGGTATTCCACTCAACCATCAATCTAACAACCCATTTTCCTAGTGTCTTTATTATTTGTGGGTTATTCCTTTTGAGCCAAAGAGGAGTTCTTACCATGGTCTGGATCATGCATGCACTTTATCAGATATTCTTCTACACACCCCTTTTAATAGTTTCATTATTTGCTTCCAAATTAAGAAATGAGCATAAATTAATTGAAATAGTAGGCATAGTGGAAAGTAATAAAATAGAGAATAAAAATTGACCCAAATGAATCTATCAAGTTTCAGACACTACCATTAGTTGGTTTTATATAGAAGTTGAAAAATATATCCAAGTGCATCCAATGACTCAATTCTTGATTTGAGTGACTCTTAATCTAGTTTGTTTCAATTTTTCCACCTGAATTTAGGCTCAAAGTCCCACCTAAATTTTTTCAAAGAACTATGTGCAACAAAAACATGCCATATATTTTATTCCCTTAGGTATTTTATATTTATATCAAGTACAATCAACCAATATTATATTTTTCCTTTTACATTTAGATTTGTATTTGTTGCATTGCTTCAAATAATATAAATTAGTTCAAATTTCCATGTTATTAGGTTCACATAATTAGAAATAAGGTAAAACACTAGGGGACACTTACATAATTTGTACCATGTCATATCACCTATCAGTGTACCACACATATAGAAGACCAACCACTTATCATTATACTTTCAAGAGAGTGAACCATCATATATTGGATAAAAAGTATTTTTTCACAATATCTTTTATAACTAATTTAGTACATAATGATATAATTTAATCCATTTGACCATAAGGGGAAATTTTAACATACTTTAAGTATACAAGATTGAATGGTCATTTATTTTCACATTTTAGTCTAGGAAAATGAGTTTGTAAGTGTACTCATATTGCATGCATACGGATCTCAATTCTCAACCTTGTTGCATATTATAAGTATGTGTACCATATTAGATTATTTATCATTGAATATAATTAACATTATTCTACTAGGGTTGTATATTAAAATTTATAATGGCTAAATGTTACAATCATTTTATATTGAATGTTTTATAACCCATAATTTGCAAGCCAAGTTATAAACTTGTCCACTAGTATGCCATCATGGTCCCCATGGTTTAGATCAAATTATGTTGTATGTAATTTTCCAATAATATCTAGACCCCATATAGATAAAGGATAGGGAGCCTCAAGGTTTTTAATCTCCATAGTAGATGAGTGAATGAGTTTTTTAAGAAGTTGGCATGTAATGCATCTTTTTATGGATGATATTGAGTAATTTCTAAGATAGGACAATAATAACTGAATCATAGGAATTTATGGGTTGTAACATGTATAATACAATGATTTATAATAAATTACTCTATTTTATTTCTCAAGGTGAGGAGAAAACTCCTTTTAGTGAGACATCAAAGAAGGGAGCCTTCAAAGGTGCAATAGTAGAGGATGTCATTTTTAGGACATATTTGAAGACACTATTTATAATTATTATTTTTTCTCTATATCTAGATTTATATAGGTAAGTTTGAAGTTTAAGTAATTTAATGATGTTTTTTACAAAGGGATTTGTCTTATTTTAACAATTTCAAAATGGAAAATGAGATATTCCACTTTAGGCATAGTGGTACTAGGTAATTTTTGAATTCAACATTATATTTTTATCATGTAGATCTATTTTAGGGTGAAATAGTGAGGATGATGAGGTGATGGAATTGATGAATACATTGTGTTCCCTCAATATTACTTTGATAATAAAAGATGGAAATTATTTAGCTATATTAATTACTAACTTGTGATATGTTTTAAGGTTTCATCTTTTGCATTAGTATTTTTTATTTACTTGGATACAAACTAGTTGAAAATAAGCTAAGGAATGCAATTAGTTAATATCCATGTTGATTATAAATTGCATGTTGAGGCTAATAGATTTATATTGAATGATTTGTTTATTAATGTTATATTTTGTTGGAGAATAATCTTTATTTGGATATATTAAAGATCACAAAGTTATGTGTTATTAATTATTATGTGAATTTTTAAATTACATAATCTAAATAATATGAGGTGGTATGTATCCTTCACTTATTTTATCTCATTGGATATTCTTTATTATGAAGAATATTCAAGTTTCATTTCAAATTCAACTCCTTTTCTACTTTACACCTATTTTCTCTCACTACATAGGAAATAGGGACACTAGGTACATAATTGTAAGGTTGGATAAGGTAATGATTGGAGTTACTTTGTAATTCCTTCTCTTTTCTTCACTCTATTTAAAGAGTATTTTGGTGTCTTATTATATACACTTCTATTAGGTCTTTTCTTAGGGCTCTCTCTCTCTCTCTCTCTCTCTCTCTCTCTCTCTCTCTCTCTCTCTCTCTCACACACACACACACACACACACACACACACTCACACACACACACACACACACACACACACACACACACACACACAAAAGAAGTATTAATGCACATTGTGCTATCTTATGATAGATTTGGTCCTTATTTAAATAATAAGTGGCATTTTTATTTGGTGTACTAGTTTTTCCACTTGTCAAATCTTGTGTTTAAATTATTTATTGTATGTTTTGCGCTTCCATCAATTTTATTGCATACTATTTACTTATGATTTGGGGTTTATTATTTTTTTAATCTTAGAATGATTTATTTCATGATATTTGAGTTGTAATACTAAATATTATATATAATCATATAGGTTCTTTGATGTAAGAGTAAGATAAATCTCACATTTGGAGCCACCATTTTTGACACATTTTTTTTGCAAGATGTAACATTCTTGCAAACTTGTTTTATGTTTTTGAGATTTTTTACCAAATCTAATGCTTATATTTTTAAGATTGTATTTTCATTAAATGATATTGATTTTAATGTTGTATAAAATAACTTAGATTTTATTTCTTATTGCAGGGTTCAAAATGTGTTTTAAATTAATATTTTACATTTTTATATTAAAATCATTTTGACTATTTCTTTTGTTAGTTTAGAGGCATTTTATACTTTTCTTATATATATATATATTTTAAATAGAAGTATTTTAAAGTTATAAGATTTTAAAAATGAATGATTAATTTTCAAATTATTTACTTTTTTTCATGTGGCACTACATATAGTTTTAATAAACTAAATTTTATGGTCCCGTGATTGTCTTAGTAAGATAAAAATTGACCAAAATGATAGTTGGATTCATAAAATCTCTTTAAAAAATTTATGGGTTTAATTTTCTTTTATATTAACTTTCTAAAATATTATAAATCTTTGAATTTTGTTAAAATTTGAAGAGGTTATTTCTATTTCAACATAGTTTTTTATTTGATTAGTTAAACTCAGGTTTTACAGGGACCTAAAAACCACCATTCAACATGAAAAGTAAAAATAAAAAAAGATGAAACAAGGCCAACCCGACCAATTAGATGCAAAAATTTAGTATAGTATCAAAAAAAAAGACCTAAACCAAATAAAATAGACATATCCACCTATTATATTTCCTCGAACTAACTCTCCTTCTTATCTCCACTCATTGTTTTCTTTACATTGCTACTAAACATCCCTTTAGTTTTCACCCCCTAGCCTTTTACCATGTTTTTTCTTTGTTCAGCCAAGCCTCTAGCCTTCTCTACCAATAGTTTTAATTTATTTTTACTATGACTCCTCATGGTGATGGTGATGATTTCCTTTAAGGGTTCCCTCTGGATTGCCCCTTTTCTTTATTTGTAGCTCCCTAGTCCCTTCCCTCAACTCATCAAATTATAGTTTAAAATTATTCCATTATTCCATGTATGAAACCAGCTACCTACCCATTTTTGTAAACTTTCATCTAACTTCATCAACTTCTACCTGTGGCCTTCTGAAAGCTTGGTTGGGTCCTCATCCCTCCTCTAGAACTCTACCACCTTTAGCTCATGGAATTCAAAATTGGGGTTTTCCACACCCTATTGAAACTAAAGGCTCATATTGAATTTTTTTATTAGAACTCTTATGTGGGGAGAAGGGTCATGAGGTTTTATTTTTTCCTTCTCCCTTCCTCCTATGGGTCAACCAAGAAGGTGGAAGGAGAAGCTTTGCTTTTTCTATCCTCTACAACAATGTTCTTATTTGATATTTTTTCTCTAGTGATTTACACCATGTGGATTTCCTAACTTCTCATGAGGGTTACTCATTTGGTGAGAAGGAGAATTAATCCTTGGTGGATTATATCAGCTAAGGGTTTTTCATGGAATTATAGAACTATGATTTTGAGAGACATGAGGAGATAGTATGATAGACTAATCATGTGGCCTTTGAAGTGTTCAATAGCAAAAATGTGATGTGAAAAAATATGGTTAAATTTGACTTCTAGAATTAAGTAATACATTACCTATAGTCAGACATCAAGCCATCTCCATAGAAGGTCAACCCTGGGGAAGCCTTTCTTATCTGTATGGTAGATGGTGTATGTATGGAATAATGATTTCATTAGCTCTTGTTCCCACCATTTATATTTAAAGGCATTCATGACCTTGTATGACATGCTAGTTATTGTGTTGTGGAGCCTATTTCTAAATTATAGTGTATTTCAAATACTATACATTAAATTTTTTTTGGACCCCCTTTAATGGGAAACCATATTGGATTGACTTTGTCCATTGTTTTGTAATACCACTTTGTTGATGTATTATGTATAGATAGATAATTCATAAGTAATACATCATGAGAACAAGGGTTTGAGAAGGAAGAATAGAGAGTGTGTGAATTTAGGAGGGTTTTAAGCACAACTCCAAATAATATTTGTGCATTGTAATTATGATAAGACTGATTTGAGAGTGGTTTGTACTCTTGTGGCTTGTAATAAAATTTGAGCAAGTGTTTTTTGGTGGATGCAACCCTCATTAGGTGAACCAAGTTAAATATGGTCTTCTTATTGTGAATTTTTTTTTTGTTCTTTATGCATCTTTGTTTATATCTATTATTCTAATTCTATGAAATTATTTTGCATCAATTTCTATGTTTATTCCTAACAACTAGTATCAAAGCTTTAGGTTGTATTTACTAAAGTGTTGAATCATAAGAAGGGTTATTAGTTCAAGTGGGAGATATGGATAACGATCATAGATCAAATGTTGAAAATTTCAATGGATAAAAATTTGGTCTATGAAAGATGCAAATGGAGGATTACCTCTATCAAAAGGACCTCCATGCTTTGTTGGGAGGAAAATTAAAGAAACCAGTGAGTATGACAGATGAGGCTTGGGAACTATTTGATAGGAAAGCACTTGGGGCTATTAGATATGCCTTACATCTTCAGTCATATTTAATATATCACAAGAGAAGACCACAAAAGTCTAATGAATGCATTAGGGAAGCTATATGAGAAACCCTCTACTTATAATAAAACATTTTTAATGAAAAAGTTATTTAGTATGAAGATGTCTAAAAATGGTTTAGTTGTTAATAATCTGAATGAATTCAATATGGTTGTGAGTATGTTGAATTATATAAAAATTGATTTTGATGATGAATTTAGGGATTTTCTTATTTTGTGTTCCTTACTAGAGAGTTGGAATAGATTGGTAATGGCTATGATCAACTCAATCTCAAATAATGCCAAGTTGAATTTTGGAGATGTCTTCAGAGTAACCCTTAGTGAGGAAATACGAGAGAAAATCTCTAGGGAGACTTCTACTTCATGTGATGCTTTAGCAGTGGAGAGTAGAAGGAGATAAAATTTTAGAGGAAAAGGAAAGTGTGGAAAGTCAAATGGTCTTAGAAGGTCAAAATCAAGGGCCAAAATGGTATGTTGACACTTTGGAAAGACTGGGCATGCACAGAAGGATTGTTGGTCTCTTCAAAATAAGAACAAAAATTATAGAGATACCAAGGAGGTGAATGTGGCAACATGTAATGTTTGTTAGGATGCATTAATTCTCTCCATTGACAATATTATTGAATCATGGTTTTGGATTCAGGGGCTTCTTTTCATGATACACCATATAGGCATTATTTTATTGATTATGTTCAAGGGGATTTTGGACATGTTTACCTTGGTGATGATGGACCCTTTAGCATATCAAGAAAAAGAAGTATTCAGATCAATATACATAATGGGAATACTTGGCTACTGAAGGATGTTAGGCATGTGACTAAGTTGAGACAAAATTTGGTATCCATAGGACAAATAGGCAATGAAGGTTGTATGTGACATTTATAACAGATTCTTGGAAGGTGACCAAGGGTGATCGTGTGGTAGTAATAGGTAAAAAGGTTGATACCCTATATTTATCAAGTAGTGTTGATAATTATAATTTAGTTGCTTTAGATGTAGATGTAACTTTGTGACACAATAGGCTCAGTCACATGAGCTAAAAGGGTATGTAAATTTTGAAGGATTAGTTGCCTAGATTGAAAGGGTCTGATTTAGATCTTTGTGAAGAATATGTGTATGAAAAATATGAAAGGGTAAAATTTCTCAAGGTTAGACCTACAAGGAAGGAAAATAAGTTAGATCTAGTTTATTTCGATGTATGGGGGTCAACTCAGGTATCTTCTATTGGTGGGTCATCTTATTATGTTAGTTTTATTGATGATATAACTATGAAAGTTTGGGTGTATGGCATTAGGATAAAATCTAATGTGTTTGATAGTTTAAAATATGGAAAGCCTTGGTTGAGAATGAAATAGGTCTTAATTTAAAATGTCTTAGGTCAGATAATGATGGGGAATATTACAACAATGCATCTTTTGATTACTATTCAATGAATAAAATTCATAGATAGAGGATGGATCTAAGAAATCCATAACATAATAGAGTGTTAAAAAGGATGAATAGGACTATCATGGAGCATGGTAGGGGCATGAGGTTACATGTAAGACTGCCTCTTTAGTTTTGGGCAGAAGAAGTAAACATGATAGTATATCTAATAAATAGAGGTCCTTCATCTACTTTGGATGGAGGCATACCTAAGGAAGCTTGGTCTGATAAGAAGGTTGATTATTCATTTCTTAGAATATTTGGATATGAAGCCTTCATTCATATTAATAAGGATGATAGGTCCAAGTTAGAGGCTAAGTCTAAAAAATGCACCTTTATTGGTTATGGTGAGGATGATATTGGTTTCCAGATTTGGAGTCTTAAGGATAAGAAAATCTTTAGGTCTAGGGATGTTATCTTTAATGAAAAATTCATGTATAAACAACAGTTGCAGGATCATAAAGAGGATTCCAAAAAAGAGTACATAGTATTGGAGGACATTACAGATGATAAAGTGTCCAAGAAAGTAGTTTAGACACCTACTCCACAAGAACCCCAAACTTCTATGGTGAGAAGGTCTTCTAGGGTAAGAAGGGAACCTAAACATTTTTCTCCATCTCTTAATTATTTATTACTCACTGATAATGGAGATATAGAGTGATTTGAAGAAGCAATGTAGTTAGATTTCAAGAAGAAGTGGGAGCAAGCTATGGATGAGGAGCATTAGTCTGTCATGGAAAATCTGACTTGGGATTTGGTAAGCCCATCTGAAGGTAAGAAAGTATCGCAAAAAAAGTTTGTGTATAGAGTTAAAGAAGATGGTGGAGGTAAGAAAAGGTACAAGGCCCAGTTGGTGGTAAGGGGGTTTGCATAAAAGAAGGGAATTGTTTTTGATGAGATTTTCTCCCCAGTGGTAAAAATGACTTCTATTGGGACTATTTTTGGGATAATGGTAGTGGAAGAGAAGATTTCATTCCTTCATGGTGATTTGGAGGAGGATTTGTATATGGAGTAGCCATAGGGATATGAGGTCATATGAAAGAATAACATGGTGTGCAAAATGAAGAAGAGATTGTATGGCTTGAAACAAGCTCCACAATAGTGGTAAAAGAAATTTGATAGTTTTATGATGGACTAGGGATACTCCAGGTGTCATTCAAACCATTGCATATATATCAAGAATTTTGATGATGGTGATTACATTATCCTTTGTCTATGTGTGGATGACATGTTAGTTTCAAGTATGAACATGTAGAAAACAAAGGTACTCAAGGAACATCTTAGTAATTAATTTGTTATGAAGGATTTGGGTGTAGAAAAATAAATCTTTGGTATGAGAATATCTCAGGATAAGAAGGAATGAAAGCTGAATTTATCTTAGGAAGAGTACATCAAAAAGGTCTTGGAGAATTTTAGTATGTAAGATGCTAAACCGATTGGGACTCCTTTGGAAGGTCATTTCAAGTTATCAAAGGAGTAGTGTCCCAAGATAGAGGAGGAGAGAATATAGATGTCACATGTACTATACTTATCAACTATTGGTAGCTTGATGTGTGCCATGGTGTGCACTAGGCTAGATATTGCCCATGTAGTGGGAGAAGTAAGTAGGAACATGAGTGATCTAGGTAGAGAACACTAGAAAGTAGTGAAGTGGATCCTTTGGTATTTAAGAGGGACCATGGGGATAGTTTTAAGCTATTGTGGATTGGACACCACTTTGCATGGTTATGTAGATTTAGACATGGATGAATATTTAGATAGAAGGAAAAGTACAATAGGATATGTATTTATCATAGGTGACACAATGGTGAGCTAGATTTCATGACTATACAAACTTGTGGCTTTGTCAACCATAGAGGCTAAGTATTTTATTGCCACAGAGGTAAGCAAAGAAATGATTTGGTTACAATAGTTGCTTGAAGAGTTGGGGCATAAGTAGGAGGAATGGAAGCTATATAGTGATCATCAAAGTGCTATAAATATATCAAAGAACTTTGATTTCCACTCTAGGATGAAGCATATATAGTTGAGGTACCATTTCATCAGGATAGCTTTGGAGGAAGAGAAGTTAAAGCTAGAGAAGATTTATACTAGTCAGAATCTTATAGACATGATGACCAAGGTGGTCACAAGGGAAAACCTAAAGCTATGTTCAGTTTTAGTTGGCCTTCATAGATGATAGTGAAGGGTTGAGAATCCTACTCAGTGGAAATTAGTCTCCAAGTGGGAGATTGTTATGTTATGAATCCTATTTCTAAATTATAGTGTATTTCAAATACTGTACATTTAAATTTTTCTAGACCTCCTTTAATGAGAAACTATTTTGGGTGCTTTGCCCATGGTTTTGGTACTTATTATTTTGTAATACCGATTTGTTGATGTATTATGTATAGTAGATATTTCATAGGTAATACATCATGAGAATAAGGGTTTGAGAAGGAAGAATAGAGAGTGTGTGAATTTAAGTGAGAATTTAGGAGGGCTTGTTGAATGCAGCTCCAAATAATATTAGTGTATTATAATTGTGAGAAGACTGATCTAAGAGTGGTTTGTACTCTCGTGGCTTGTAATAAAATATGAACAAGTGTTTCTTGGTGGTTGTAGCCCACATTGGGTGAACCAAATTAAATTTGGTGTTCTTATTATGCATTTTAATTTTATTCTTTCTACATCTTTGTTTATATATATTATTGTGATTCTATGAAATTGTTTTGCATCAATTTTTGTATTTATTCCTAACACTAGTAACCTACCTAATGAGTTCCTTAGAGACTTCCACAATAACCCCCCTGAAGGTCTTAAACCACTATTTCCAGCCCACCATGAAGTCCTTGGCCAGAATCTCATCGTGTCCTTCTATCCTTAGCATGAATTCTATTAGTCCACCCTTCCACAACTTCCTATAAACTTTACGATTGGCTTGGACTTTAGTGCAGGATATTGGTTAACAACTATCCCTTTCCCCTCCCATGATGTTGTTTTCATTTTTATAATTGTGTTAAGGGTTGTCATGGGCTAAATAGCAAATCAATATTCCAATCTTTTATTTTATTCTAAAACTATTGGAATAAGCCTTTTTGAAGTGGCATATTTCATCGTTGAGTTCAAAATTCATGTTATTATCATGACACAATGTGAGTTTAAATCTTTTTCTAATCATGATTAATGCTCTCACATGCATCCCCGCTACAAACCTACAAAACTTATATTTCAACATAATTGTATTATACTTTTTTTATACAGTTTTTTGAAGATAAAAATATTCCAAAGCCTTTTTTTTTTTTTTTTTTTGGGATGCATCATTCATCCTCTTTCAACTCTTCATAACAAACTAATTAAAATAAGGTGATAAAATGACAATTTTTATACTAAGTTCAAAATCTTTAAATTAGTCAAAAATTGAACTTGTTTTGTGGATGTGTTTGGAAAAATATGCATTTGTTTTATTTATTTAAAAATTTAATGAGATTCAAAAGTATTCCAAAAATTAAAACAAAAAAATAAAATACTATATATATATATATATATATATATATATATATATATATATATATATATATAAAAGCTTAAATGTGATGTAAGAAAATGATTGTAGGATTATTTTAAAAAGAGATTTTTAAAAATATAGTAATGTCTAATGAAAAATATAGTTTATAATTATTATTATTTGAGTATGTTTTGTTTACTTAAATTAAGAAATATGTGTTTTCACCCTTATGCTTCTCCACTTGAATTGTTTAGTTAAAAAAATAATTGTGTGTTTTTTAAGGATATTTTTTTATATAGCTTTTAAAATAAAAATAAAAATGATATAATATAGGATTTTATAAAAATATTAATCTTTCTTTATTGTATTTTAAATCAATTTTTTTTTTCTTATTTTGTTTCATGGATTTTAAATTGGATTTGTTTTTATCTATTTAAATAATAATTTTTTGGAAAAGATAATGAAATATCTTAAGTGTCAAGTTAAATGTAAAAAATAATTGTTAATGTATTATAAAAATTATATGTTGAGAATTTAAAACACATAATTTAGTTGACTCTTTTAAAACTAAAATTAATCTTTTGAAAAATATAATCTCTCTTATATTGATCTATATGTGATTTTGAAGTTCATTCACATAATTATTCACATAATTAATGTTTATCTATGTAAAAATATTTTTTCTAGTCATTGTTTAAACATTATGAAATTGATGGGTTATAATGGAGGTGGTCCTCCTAAAAATTAAAATGGTATTATTGAAACTTTTTATTTTAAAAATAATTCCAAATTTAAGGGAGTTAAATTTTATGAAGTTTAACATAAATATGAAGTTATAATGTCCTTCTCATTGAAAGGAAATTTCACCATAGTGGTTTTAGATATAAGAATTGCTATAAGGCTTCTTTTGCAAATACTTTAGTTTAAAATGTTAAAAATTATGAACTTTATAGTGGATCTGGGCATTAGATTTTCAAATATTAGAAATTTCATCCTTGTAGAGCTTGAGATAACACAAATAATAATTTTTTCCATTGTTATAAAATAATTAAATCCACTCATTCTAAGATTAAACAAATTTTGATCCCTAAAGTTTTTGTATCTTTAAATAGAAATGGTGCACCCTATTTAAATAAGTGCTCAATTGAATCACATTATATATCTTTTGTGAAAGTCCAAACACCATATTTAACCCATTTTTGTGGTTACTATTTGAATTTTTTTTTGCATTTATTTAAGCTAACCTTTAGTATGTTTTAAATTTAATTATGATGTTTTATAAACTCCTAAAAATTCTTGCGTACATTATTAATGTTAATGTTATCATTTAGACCATTTTTTGTTTCAAATCTAATCTTTTTTGATGTATATATTTATTCAAAATTTTGAAGCCTTTTACTAATTGATTGTTAATTATTTGGATCTTTTTATATGGTTAGAGCTATATATATTTTCATTGCTTTTGAACTTACATATTTTATTGTAATTTGTAAAGGAAAATTTAATTATGTAATAATTCATTAATAATAACTTTTTATATATTCCTATATTTTTTTTTGATAGATATTCATTTTTGAAAAGAGGTACGAAATGGTCTATGACATAATCAGGTCCCAAATTCCCAAATTATCATCTACCACATATACTATAAATACTAACAATGGTTATAACTGGCTCGAGAATACTAATAACAACTACTGTTAATATCGAGAATAACCAACAGCCATTAACAACCCTGAGAATATAAACCATGGTCACAACCAGCCTTATATACTTTTTTAAATATTTGAACCTAGATGAAGCTTGAAACAATCAAACCACTTAACCAACTCACCCATATCTCATTAACCATATTCACATATTATCTTCTATCTATAATGTTGATTCTTATAAATTTTTGAATATATATATATATATATATATATATATATATATATATATATATAATCTTTTTATTTTAATAAACTTTGTTATGAGTGTGTAATATCTAAAATAGAATCAACAATTTGTTTTGGAATTTATATTTTTGCTCCTTATGTATTTTATTACCTCAAAATTTATGTAGATCATATTTTATAGAATAAGTTTTTTTTTAAATTATGGTTGGTGTAAACTTTTATATTTTTTCAAGTTATAGTTGATCTTTTTGTCATCTTTCTTTGTTGGTATTTGTTCCAAAGAGGATTGAATTTATTTTATGAAGAGTTGTTTCTACCTCAAATTTGCTTTTCAGACTAAAAAGAAAGAAACTAAAAGAAAGTAATGGACAAGGCTTGGAAGTACCTGGACTAAAGATTGCGCACCGTAAATCCAGATGTTTGTGAGCACTCCTCTTTGGCTGTGGAGGAATGACACCTGCAAGAAAAAAAGGAAACTAGGACAAGAAAAACGTTAGACAGATAGGCAGTGGGTTGCCAAGCAAAAGGCTTGTTCCCAGAAGTGTAAAAACTTCCTCAAGGGAGGTCAACCCACTGTTTGATGAAATAAGTGACTGATAAAAGACAGAATGCCAGAATACAGAAGTGACAAAGAAAGTAGAAAGGAAAGAAGAAAACAAAATGATTACCTGAAAGAGCTGTTGGGCTGAAGACAGTCGCCGAGGTCAGAAATGTCGCTGGCGTCGGCTATCCTGCCGACGTCGGTTGGGGAAGTGACCGGCTTTGGTCGGGGTTGTGGCCTGTAGTCGGGTCTGGGTTACTTTCTAGACTGTGGACGGGTTTGAGACTGAACGGGGACAAGTTTGGATGGATTGGGGAGTGGTCTGGTTCGGGTTGGGTGCCTGGTGTAAGGTCTTTTTGGCAGAGGGGTGAGGAAGTTGGAAGAGACACAAAGGACAGGGAAGAGGAGGATTCACAGAGGATGGGGCCTGAGAAGGCTTTGCAGCCTCTCAGGGGGGAAGGACAGAGGGAGTAGAAGACAATAGAAGATAGATGACTGAATACTAAAATGAAATGAAAAACCAGACTAGCTTACCTTTAGCTTGCTGAATGAAGAGAGAAGAAGATGTTGTTGGAGCCACGGAAGAGTTGCTGCAAGGAGAAGATACTGATCCAGGGCCTTTTCACCTGTTGCTGCTATTGCACGAGGTCAAGACAGAGGAGAGATCAGAGCCAAAGTGTCAAGAGAATCTGTTTTCGAGCTCAAGAGTCCAGGGCGGTGCAACGGATGCAGAAGGGGATAATGAAGGCTGCCGACGCCGGCAGTTTCGCCGACGTCGGCCGAAGGGTCGCCGACGTCGGCGGTCACAGGATGGGCACAAAGGCTAAAAATAGCCTCTGCCCACTCTTGCACGCCACCGGGCGAGGGGTCATGGGCAGAATGGTCACAAGGATGCCAAGATGGACGAGGGGGGATATAATGGTGAGATTTGGCCTAATAAATGCTAGGGGGAAGGTGGAGGGATTCAAGGGAGGATCCAAGGTGGCAAGGGTAGGGTGGAAAGGGGGCCTTATTTAATTAAAAATAGATGTTAATTTTTAATTAATAAGACTTAGGTGGGTTAGGGACCAAGGAGGACTAGGAGGGAGAAAGGGCCAAGGGGGAGAACCAAGGTGCAGACACGTTTGCGATGTCTACATTTGCCCCTTTTTGTCTTGTTGGTTGTTTTAGATGAACTGCAAGACAAAAACAGGAGTTGGTTGCCCTAGAAAAAAGGATGAGGTGTTCCCCCCTCAAAGCGATAGTCGAGAGAAGGGAACCGAAGATCGAGTGTCGATTTGACAGAGAAATAGATAGAAGAGAGTGAGTGAAAATGCTGCCATAGTCGAGATTGCACGTAGTCCACTTCACGAGAGGGTCAGGTCAAATTGTCGCATGGTCAAGGGTCAAGGAGTGCCAAAATTGAAGTAACCGGGCCCCAGCATTTAGTCGTCTGCTGATCGGGTCACTCAATCTAAGCTGAAGCTCCAAATGTTCATCGTGTCCCAGGTATCCACGGCTCAGGAAGTGCTCCCAGAAACACAAAAAAGCCACAAGTAGTAGGGATCAACTGGCTCACGATCCTATACTTGTGAAGGGTCAAAAAAATTCTGCAGACAATTCTGCTAACCAGCCGTGGAATAGCATACACGCAAAAACAACCAAGGCAACATTGGCTTGGAAGTGGTCGAGGTCGAAGGAGATAGGCATGATCGCCAACGGTCATTGGTCAAGAGGATGGATAGACGAAAGGATGCGGCCGAGCTAACCCCAGAAGACCCCATGTCAACTGAGTGCTGCCTACATAGCCCTGGTGATAGGGCCTCAGGCCGATGTAGTTCTCCCTAAAAGGGAGGGAGGGTCGGAGGGATTGATTGGTCTTGGTCAAAGAAAATGATTGTTCTCAGTCAAATAAAATGATTGGTCTTGGTCAAAGGAAATGATTGGTCTTGGTCAAAGGTTTATGATTGGTCTTGGTCAAAGGTCTATGATTGGTCTTGGTCAAAGGTCTATGATTGGTCTTGGTCAAAGTTGACAAAGTTGGGTGTGATAAGAGTCAAAGAAGAGAAGGTTTGTCCATCATAGAGACGAACAAACGGGGGTGGTCGAGCTAACCTCAGAAGATGTGGTGTCTGAGTGCTGCCTACATAGCCCTGGTCGTAGGGCCTCAGACCAATGTAGTTCGGACTGCGAGGGTCAAAATGGTCGATGATTGGATGTGGTCAAGCGTCGAAATGATGAGGATAAAAAGATGAGGATAAAAGGATGCTATAGATGGTGTCTTCTGTAGAAGTGGTCGAGAGTCTTTCATCCCTAGCAAGTTTCCATAGTGGTGATGGATGTATGCTAGAAATGAATAGAAGGTCTATTTATGCTTCAGCAAGTACTGGTTTATGCTTAACATAAATTGGGTCTGGTCAGTAGTTTCCATGTGTATTGGTGTCCATAGAAACTATGCGAAAAGGACAAGGATGATGCCTGATGTCATGTTGAAAATGTCGAGGCTGGTTTGAAAAATGTTGAAGTTGGCTGGGTTTAAGGATGAGTCAACAATTGACGTGGCCAAAGCGTGACCAAAGTGTAGAGAAAAGGTGAAAGGCAAATTGCTCTTTCATTGACAAGGACCAGAAAGGAAGCATAGATAGGGGTTATTAGAACAAAAGCCCCGTTCATGCATTGCGTCGTTGACCAGTGTTGAGTTAGAACGGTAATCGAATCACTTTGACATTAAAGTGAGCTCGAAGTCCCTTGAGCCGGTGATAGGAGGAGGATAGGGTAACCCAGTTTAAGAGCAGGAATAACCTTGCCCCTTTTATAGGAGACCCTGAGACAACTACAAGCCAATGTCCGTGACTCGTTTTTTTTTTTTTTTTTTTTTTTTTTTGCGCAGACTGATCGATGCGGGAAGGCTGCATAGAGATGTCACTTGATGTAATGGTCATGTTGCGAAGCTGATCGATGCGGGAAGCTTCTAAGAAAAGTGTTGTTTATTGCCAGAGTAGTCATAGCCATCCTTCGAGGGAGTGGTCTATATTTTTGCTTAATAATGTTTGAAAAGTTGGCCTAGCTGTCCTTCAAGGGATCAGTCTAGTAATACAGCAATGATAGTACAGCTATCCTTCGAGGGATCAGTCTGTCTTTTTGATTTGACTTGATTTAGTGACCATGGATATGTTTTGACATCTTGATTTGGATTTATTGATAGGAATGAGAGTCACGAACAAGACTGTAGAAGCTCAAGGACGCCCCTTTTTATTAGGACAAAGCATCACTGCATCCTAAAAGGGTTGTAGAGGACTTGTTAAAGGGGAATAGGGTTGAAAGGGATGAGGATTAAGAAGATGAGGATTGCTCAAGGGACAAGCTCAAGTTACGTGTCAAGTAGACGAGTACTCGACTAACAGAAGAAAGGTCGAAGACGCAAGACAGAAAAGGGGGGGCTCAAGGTCTAATAAGTCCCTGGGCCATGCTAGTGTGTTAAGGTCTGAGTCAATTGGGAGCAAACCTGCCCCATTTGCCTCTTTCCAGATTGGTCAGGTGTTGATTGATGGATGTGAAGTTGGTTGACATTGTCGTTGGTTGGTTGAGAAAGGTTGAATGCTGGGTCGAGAGGTCAGGGTGATTGATATTTGGTTGAAGTTTGGTTGAGACTAGTCGAATAATTGGTTGGGGGTTGGGTCGACGGATACTTGGTCGGGTTTTAAGATAAAATGAGTGATTGATATGTGGTAGAGACTGGGTTGAACAGTTGGTCGAGGTTTGAATAAAGGATGAATTCCCCCAGCGGGTAGGGAGAATGGTTGAAAGGTTGGTTAAGGTCGGTTGAGGTTTAATGGTCAGATGGACGGTGTTAATGTCGAATAAGGGTGTCAAAGGCGGAAAAGGGACCACAGTCTGGCGTGGAGATCCCGATTTAGGTGATGAGGTTGGAGAGGCATGAGTCGAGGTTGATGTTTTGTCGAAAAGGTGGTCAAGAGGACCCTTGATGAGAAGGGAAGAATTTCTCCGTTGCTGACGAATGACAGCTTTAAGAGCGCAACAACGCTCGGTGTCATGTCCCAGAGTGTGATGATAATGACAGAATGCGGAGTTGTCGAACCAAGATGGTCTTAATCTGAGAGTTGATGAGAGGGGCGGTGTTGAAGGTTTGTTGATAATGTGGTCGAGAAGAAGGGTGTCATTCCCAAGACATTGGCGAATGGCGACCTTGAGGGCATGACAATGCTCCGTGTCGTGCCCAGGCGTGAGATGATACGCACAAATGCGAGTGTCATCGAACCATGGTGGTTTAGGTCCGAGAGATTGATATTGTCTAAGAGGCGGGAGGTCGAGACGAGAGGACTGCAACAAGTGCCGTAAGAGCAAGACATATGAACCTGCTAACGGGTCTGGATGCTTTATTGCAGTGAAGGTTGATGACGTTGGTTTGGGAGGTGAAAGAGACATAGGTCGAAAGTTCAGATGAGATGTATGTCTGATGGGATGAGGAAATAATGGAGGTGATGTGCCTCTGTGAAGGATGGGAGTGGGAAGCACTCCTATTAAAGTGGACGGATGCGGGCCCAAGATTGAAGGTAATGACGAAGGTGGGGGAGGAGTTCTCCGGTGTGGTCTAGTAGCTTTCGTGTGTTTGGGTCGAGGGCCACCGTTGTGCAAGGCGAGGTTAGATGTGGGTTTGGGTTTGAATGTGGACGGAGGTGAGTGAGATGTAACAATCTCAGGCAAAGGGCAAGAGGAAACCGTGACTGGGTCTTCCTCAATTGAAACGAGTGGAGAGACTGGTTCTTCTCTTGGTGGAGAAGAAATAAGAGAGTTTGGCTCCTCAAGTGGGCTGAGGGCATGGATGATCGTGCCTTCTACTTGTAGTTGAGGAGTAGGTAAGGTAGGGTCTTCGGATGAAGGTGGGCTTAATGGCGTTGATGTGGTCAAAGCGTCCTCCGATACAAGAGAGGTAGATGGAGGACTAGTAGGAGAAGGAGGTTCCTCATCCTTTAATGAAAGAGGTTGGTCAAGGACAAGAGGCAAGATAGTGCTAATCGTGTGAATGTCATGGTCTTGAGGGTCATTGGTCAAAGTCTGAACGTTGTTTTGAGTAGGCGGATGATTTGGAAATGGTTGTTTAAAGATGTTGATATGTTGATTAGGTGGGGCGTTCGGGTTATCTAAAATAAGATCCCCCTTGTCGATCATGTCTTGGATGATGTTTTTGAAAGTTTGGCAGTTGTCAATGTCATGGCCTTGGATGCGGTGAAAGTGGCAGAAGTCGGCCTCCCTATACCATGTAGGGAGGGCTTTAGAGGGGTCAAATTGAGGTGGTCGGATTGGAGGGAGATTGAGGACCCCCTGCTTGAGAAGTTTTTCCAAAACGGAAGCGTATGGTTCTCCAAGTGGAGTGTAAGAACGCTGAATGTACCGTTGTTGGAATTGTTTGGTGATGCTGGAAGATGTCGAAGGTTGAGAGTAATTCGTTGTTGTCGAGGATGGTGATCTAACGACCACAGTATGGGCCACTCCTGTAGATTCGGAATTGGCAGAAGAAGAAGGTCTGGAAGAAGAATGGTCAGTAGATTTTGCATTGGTATTACACAATTTGACCTTATCTTCTTCAAGGGCACGGAGTTCAAGCTTTCGAGCCATGATGAAAGCTTCGTCAAAAGTGTGAAATGTCTGAATCCGCAAGGTAGAAGAGATGTGTCTGGCACATGCTCGAGAGAAGAGCTCGATGAGCTCGGGTTGAGGCAAAGAGAAGGAGAGCTGGTTAATCAAGCCTCTCCAACGAGCGACAAAATCGACTACAGATTCATCGTCAAATTGCCTGATGGAGTAAAGGTCTGTGATTGAGACTTGTTTGGTGATGTTGATTGAGAAATGGTCAAGAAATAGTTGGGCGAGTTGGATGAATGAAAAGATAGAGTGTCTGGCAAGAGAACTATACCAGTCAAGGGCAGGGCCAGAAAGGGACATAGGGAACGTGCGTAGAAGTAACGCATCGTCGTGGGCGATAAGATAACAGGCATGTCTAAATGCCCGTAGATGTTGTTGTGGGTCTTCCTTACTCTGAAAGCGAGTGAATTTAGGAAGCTCCCAATGGTTAGGATATGGTCGAATAGGGACGGAAGGATGGATGGGCTCATTGCAAATTTGTTCATATGACAAAGTATTGCTTGAACCGAAAATGGAGGCCTCGAGACTGGACATTTTATCCATTAGCATCTTGATAAGATCTGCTGACGGATTGGCGGGTTGAGCGCCCCCTAAGTTGTAAGGCACTTGGAAGAGGTTAGAGGAGGCGTGCGACATAGTCAGTTGTACAATGTACGGATGACTAGTCGCAGGGGCGGAAGTGGAGGCTAGAGGTGGTTGTGTTACGAAGGTCGAGGGGATAAGTTGACTGGGCACCGCCAAAGGTGGTTGAATGGCGGCACTGGTAGCAAGACAGGTGGGCACTCCTACATTTGTCGGCACAAGAGTGTAAGGGGTCGAGGCAATCAAGTTCTGATATGAGGTAGAACTTGGTTAAATTGCAGGTAGTTGAGGGGGTAATGGAACCCCGATGGAGGTCGGTCTAAAAATAGACAGGGAGGCCATGGTTGGGTTAATAGTCGAGGCGACAGGCTGAGTCATAAAGGGTTGGGTGGCGAATGGTGTGGATGTCGTCGCCACGTCACCCAAAAGGTCTCGCATTGGGTTTCTCGCGAGATAGTTTTGGAGGGCTGCGGTATTGAGGTCCAAGAATCTCTCAAAATCTCGGTCCCCTTCAGGGATGATGGGAATTTGAGTCAGGGTCAGGGTCGAGGTCGGTCCTGTAGGAGTTCTTTCAGTCTTCGAGTGGAACTCCATGATAGGACTGGTTAGAGACAGGATAGACGGAAGCGGCTGTTGGCTAAAGTGGTTAAGAAGAGAGTCCTGGTTCCAGAAACTGTGTTTTTGCAGTCTTAGAAAACCAGAATGGAGTTTTTTGACAGAGAAGGGTTTCAGGCTGCTGGTTTTGAAGAAAAAGGACAGTGACAGAGACCGACGTCGGTTTAAAAACCGATGTCGGTAAGAAATATTGCCGACGTCGGTCAGATAACCGATGCCGGTAAAATATAAAGCCGACGTCGGTAGCAGAACCGATGCCGGTGTCAGGGGAAGGCCGACGTCGGTGGCAGAACCGATGTCGGTGACTGTGTCTTCCAGAGAACCAAAAGGTTTGATGATTCTTGGAAAAACAAAGAAGAAAGCGTCCTCACACACTCAAACAAACAGATGAGAAGAGGAAAACAGAGAGAGACACACAAGCCTAAGCGATAAATCTTAGGAATTAACCTTAGAAAGTGTGGCTTATGCCTTAGATGAATGTTTGGGGAGATTGGCTGAAAAATGGGTCCTAGAAGAAGGCAGTCTAAAGATGGTTTCAGGTGTTGTTTTAGGTGCTCAAAGATCTGTGTTAGGGTCTGGTACGTGGCCTGGTGCTAAGGAGCAAGCTCCCCTCACTTCACGATTCCAGTGGTTAGCTGGTCTCGCTTAGCCAAGATATACCTCGCCTAGAGTTTATCCTCCGCCAGAGAACGGAGTGGGCTTCCCCCTTGGTGATGAAATCCAAGTAGGGTCACCGGGACGGGTAAGGTATCCGCTGGGGGATGAAATCCCAGTCGGGCCTTGTCTCAGGTATGTTTTATGTTTGTTTAGTGCGTGTGGTCTGGTAGTGTAACATCAAGCGTCTACGGTTCATTCAATATGCACCTAAGTTACTAGATGTGGACTAATGCAAGCAAAAGCAAAAATGAAAGTGCAATATGTTTTAATGCCCAAGTCGAAATGTGATGTTGTTATGAAGACAAGATGGAGAAAGGGACGAGAGTATGATATTTAGACTAGTCTAGAATGCAAGGAAGAAAGGTTCATTTTAGTCCCGCTTATAGTGTCATTTGGAATAGAAGAAAGAGACAAGAAGAAAGGAGCCTAAATGCACCTAAATGAATGAAAAAGAAAAAGGAACCCAGGAGGAACCTAGTGTCCCACCGGGCGTGCCAGAGATGTTTCTACCTCAAATTTGCTTTTCAAACTAAAAAGTAAGAAACTAAAAGAAAGTAATGGACAAGGCTTGGAAGTACCTGGACTAAAGATTGCGCACCGTAAATCCAGACGTTTGTGAGCACTCCTCTTTGGCTGTGGAGGAATGACACCTGCAAGAAAAAAAGGAAACTAGGACAAGAAAAATGTTAGACAGATAGGCAGTGGGTTGCCAAGCAAAAGGCTTGTTCCCAGAAGTGTAAAAACTTCCTCAAGGGAGGTCAACCCACTGTTTGATGAAATAAGTGACTGATAAAAGATAGAATGCCAGAATACAGAAGTGACAAAGAAAGTAGAAAGGAAAGAAGAAAATAAAATGATTACCTAAAAGAGCTGTTGAGCTGAAGACAGTCGCCGAGGTCAGAAATGTCACCGGCGTCGGTTATCTGATCTGCCGACGTCGGCTATCCTGCCGACGTCGGTTGGGGAAGTGACCGGCTTCGGTTGGGGTTGTGGCCTGTAGTCGGGTCTGGGTTGCTTTCTGGACTGTGGACGGGTCTGAGACTGAACGGGGACAAGTTTGGATGGATTGGGGAGTGGTCTGGTTCGGGTTGGGTGCCTGGTGCAAGGTCTTTTTGGCAGAGGGGTGAGGAAGTTGGAAGAGACACAGAGGACAGGGAAGAGGAGGATTCACAGAGGATGGGGCCTGAGAAGGCTTTGCAGCCTCTCAGGGGGGAAGGACAGAGGGAGCAGAAGACAATAGAAGATAGATGACTGAATACTAAAATGAAATGAAAAACCAGACTAGCTTACCTTTAGCTTGCTGAATGAAGAGAGAAGAAGATGTTGCTGGAGCCACGGAAGAGTTGCTGCAAGGAGAAGATACTGATCCAGGGCCTTTTCACCTATTGCTGCTATTGCACGAGGTCAAGATAGAGGAGAGATCAGAGCCAAAGCGTCAAGAGAATCTGTTTTCGAGCTCAAGAGTCCAGGGCGGTGCAACGGATGCAGAAGGGGATAATGAAGGCTGCCGATGCCGGCAGTTTCACCGACGTCGGCCGAAGGGTCGCCGACGTCGACGGTCGCAGGATGGGCACAGAGGCTAAAAATAGCCTCTGCCCACTCTTGCACGCCGCCGGGCGAGGGGTCATGGGCAGAATGGTCACAAGGATGCCAAAATGGACGAGGGGGGATATAATGGTGAGATTTGGCCTAATAAATGCTAGGGGGAAGGTGGAGGGATTCAAGGGAGGATCCAAGGTGGCAAGGGTAGGGTGGAAAGGGGGCCTTATTTAATTAAAAATAGATGTTAATTTCTAATTAATAAGACTTAGGTGGGTTAGGGACCAAGGAGGACTAGGAGGGAGAAAGGGCCAAGGGGGAGAACCAAGGTGCAGACACGTTTGCGGTGTCTACAAGAGTATTCAAAGGATATTTGTAATTATTTCACCTAATTTTTTTAAAATATTATTGAAAATGTATATATTTTTCTTTTTTCTTTTATCAAAGCATTGAAATTTGTGTAATTATTCCTTATGAAAGAAGTCATCATCAAAGAAGAGTGGTATGTAATATCACCTCCTTTATGTGTTTTAAGTTGTTATTCAATCCAAAATGAATTTTAATAGGGAATGTTTGAGAATAATATTTATTTAGATATAAAAATATCACAAAGTTATGCATTATTAATTTTTATGTGAATTTTAATTCACATAAATAGGATAATATGAACTAGCATATAACATTCAACTCTTTCACTTAATTAGAGATATTTATTATTATGAAGAGTATTAAAGTTACATTCAAAATATAACTTATTTTTCATTATGGAACCACTTTTCCTTCACTACATAGGAAAGAGGGACATTAGACACATGCTTAAAATTTTGGCTAAGATAATGATTGGAGCTACTTTATAACTTATTTTTTTCTTTTCAATCTATTTAAAGACTATTTGGGTAAATTTTTATATAAAATTTAATTAGTGTTTTTCTTAGGCTTCTCTCACTTTATCTCTCTCTCCTCGAAGAAGTACTTATGCATATTTTTCTATCTTTTAAAAGCTTTGGGCCATATTTCGATAAAATATGAGTTTTTTTTCCTGTGTACCAATTTTCTCACTTGAAAAATATTATCTAAAATCTTAATGACATTTAATTATTCTATCAATTTCATTCTCTATTCTTTATTTATGATTCATTATTTTAATAGTTAATATTGGAATGATTTATTTCATATTATAATGGGTTTATTTTTTTGAAAAAGGTATATAAAGAAATATGCCACCCAATATCTCTATAAAAATGTAAAGTCCAAGTTCCTTCATGTAATTATTTGGCAAATTTTTATTAATCTTATTTTTAGGTTATTTATTTTCTTTGGGTTGGTTAAATATTATTTTTTCCCATTTAACTTTTTAGACCTCAATTTTAGTTATGAAATTATGGAATTGACATTTAAGTGAGTTTTCTTGGTTATAGACCTTAATTAAGAGAATCTATTAATCAACTAGATTTTATTATATTTTCTATCTATGGGGATAGGGGTTATCACATGTTAATCAACTATGATTTTTATTTTGATTTTTAAAAAAAATATTTTAATATCTAATTCTATCAAGAGGATTATCCATTTTCCCATCATCTCATTGAGCATGATGCATTTGAGAAGAAGCGATGTAATGAATTTGTATTGACTATGGAATTAGTATTTTGTTATAGTATGTATTAACATAACTTGTCAGCTAAAAATTAGATAGGAAGGAACTCACTTTCTACTTTTGTTTATCATTTTTCATGGTTAATAAAGAAAAAATAATTTTTATTAGATGACATATTATTTCACATTTCATATATTTTTGATATAAATGTCATAATGGATATGAAGGTAGATGATGTGTATAGCATTAATGTTTATTTAGATAATATAGATTAAAATATTTATAGTTTAAGTAATGTATTTTTATGGACTTGAAAGAATATTATCATGAATGCTTTTATTCAATATTTTTTATTTTTTTAAAAATGGATTTGATTACATAAATTTGGCAAGAATATTTGTGGGAAAACATTCAAATTGCCCCAAATTTTTAATAAAGGTTATAATTTAGAATTATAATTTATTTTTTCAAAATGATGATAACTTATATTTTGGAAAGAACTACATCAATACCAATTCTAGATACTAGGAATGCTAAATGTTTTCAACATGCTAATCTAAAATTACACTTTTTGGGATTGAGTCATACTTTGTATTTATATAATCATTTAAAGATGATACTTAGATCATAAGCATGATATTTTTGAAGTTTTTATTTGTCAAGGCTATTATTTAAATATTATTAAAAATATTATGAATAAAGTTGTGATATATATCTGTCAAAATATGAAGGTAAATCACTGTAGGTTTTTTGAGTTTGAAATGCATTTTGTTGTGGCAATAAGATCCCCATATAATGGTGAATTTTTCTTTATATTTATATTTGGGAGTAATTTTTATTTAATTTTATATATAAAATACATCAACAAGATATATCATTTCATATTTCAGAGTGTTTATAGATGACTATGGCACTGGTTAAAGGTAGTGAAAATTTTTAATTGACACATTAGAAATTGATGTTTTAAGTTCAATACATATTATAGTGCCCATATAATATTTATTTATAATAAGGATCATGTTGGAAACACATTCAAAATAATTTATTTATTTGATAAATTCTACATGCAAGAATTTCATTATTTCCTTATAACAAAGTTTGAAAAATATTCTAAAGAATTTTCATATTTTAAAAATAAAATATGCATAAGTGTAATTGATAATGTTAGATTAAAAAATATTAGTGTTAATTTCTGGCATTTTTGAACTTTTTAAAGTAAAAACATCTTTAAATTCAATAATCAAAGCATAATAACTAGATTTAATGATAAACCTATTTTAACAATAAGGGGCTCTTATTTTTTATGATTGATAAAATGAGGGTTGTGGGTTTGCTCACCCATGTATTTCTATCTAAAAAAATTACAATATTATTATATTTCATGATAAAATATTCATGATCAAATTCAAAATAAAAAATAGGCTCTTATATAGTCTATAGGTTGATATGCATTGTATATCCTACTACTATAACATTGCCATTTTCAAAAAAATAAGGTATTGGTGGTAGTTTTATAATCTCTTAAGATTTTGGATTGATATTGTGAGGAAAATTTGAAAATATGGCACTGTTGTGGAATTTCCTAGTTTGTGGTGTTTTTAGGGAGTTAGCTTTCCCCTATGTTGAGGATCTCTAAGATTTCTTAAATATAATTTAGTGACATAAGTAATGGACCATATGTTTATTTATAAGTCAATGCATTTATTTTTATTTTTTATTTTTTTATCAAATTATTTAATTATAATTGTAACTTTGACATCCATGGGTGTTTTCTAATTTACTAGAGGGATATCATAAATTTACTATATACCATCAAATATATCAATATTTTTTCTTTATTATTTTATATTTTATTTTTACATCTTCAACCAAGTCAAAGATGTTGGAAGTGTCTAAGTTTTATAGATGCCATCAAAATGGTAGACAATACTGATTTTATGCTTGCAATCATTATCATGGATGATGATATTTATTTTCGTATTTATTTCCTTTAAGATTTTATAAACTATTATTATTCATTTGATTTTGTATAATATGATAATTGTTGAATGCTCCATTTTGGGTATTTGAAAGGATTATTTGAAAGGGAATTTATAAGGTATATTTCATATTATTCATCACTAGTATTAAAGTTTAGATTGTCTCTTTCATTATAAATTTCGCCCATATGCACCTCACATTTGAAGGAATGCATTTGGGATAGTTTTAAGGTGAAAGCATGGAACTATGGAAAAATTTATGATGATAGAAAAAATGTCACATGACATACTTAAGTGTAAATCTATTTTGTTTTTTATATTTTAGGATAAGAAATAACATGTTGCAACATGTGTATTTTTTGATATTTTTAAAAGTGTTTTTTATCTATTTTTTATAGTGTGTACCACTTATCTATTGTAAAGTGTGTCATGGTTCCAATTTACTACCATTATTTTGGTAATTGAGTATATTTAAATTCAATGTCTAAGTTTTATAGATGCCATCAAAATGGTAGACAACAATGATTTTATGCTTAAAATCATTATCATGGATAGTGATATTTATTTTCATATTTATTTATTTTAAGATTTTATAAACTATTCTTATTCATTCAATTTTGTATAATATGTTTTTTGAATGCTCCATTTTGGGTATTTGAAAGGGAATTTATAAGGTATATTTCATATTATTCATCACTAGGATTAAAGTTAAGATTATCTCTTTCATTATAAATTTCTCCCATATGCACCTCACATTTGAAGGAATGCATTTGGAATAATTTTAAGGTAAAAGCATGGAACTATGGAAAAATTTATGATGATAGAAAAAATGTCACATGACATACTTAAGTGTAAATCTATTTTGTTTTTTGTCTTTTATATTTTAGGATAAGAAATAATATGTTGCAACATGTGTATTTTTGGATATTTTTAAAAGTTTCTTTTATCTATTTTTTTATATTGTGTATCACTTATCTATTGTAAAGTGTGTCATGGTTCCAATTTATTACCATTATTTTGGTAATTGAGTATATTTAAATTCAAATCTTGAGTATATAAAATGGCATATTTGTCATCATAATATAATTGGATGACATAAGATTTATTTTTTAGATTTTCTTGTTGATGTTCCTTGTTTATTGTATCCTTATTGGAAATGGACATTAGACTAAAGGATTGAAAAGTTAGAAAAAGTGGGGTTCATATTTTTTTGGTTACTATAGTCTCATCACATTTAAATATTCCACCATCATATAATACTTCATTAAAATTGGATGGTGTGTCCTTTTTAATTTTGATATATAGTTGATATTCCACCTTATTTTTAATAAAAAACTTTTAAGTTTATTATTATTAGTTTTACCCATTCCAAACATTTAACACATCTTAATCCTCCTGTTCCTTGCTTTATCCCCCTTTTGATAGTTGGTTATACTAGGTCGATTGGGTTGACCCTATACAGTTTTTAGCCTTTGATTACTATATAGGGTTGACTGGGTTGAACCTATACTATTTTGGGATATTTCTCACTTTGGAGATTACTATCCCTTTGGTTGACATAGTTTAAGACCTAGTGAATTATCTCTAAAAACATATAGGGTTGACTGGGTCGACTCCATATAGATGACATATTTTGAAGGATTTAGGGTAAGATCTATCTATATATACAAGTTCATTTCTAACCATTTAAATATAGATAAGTGAAGAAGAATAAGTGTGAATGAACATCTGCTTATTGACCATTCTACTTGAGGAATAAAGCTTAGGGTTCCATAATTTATTTGAAGATACAAATATTATCTTGTGGAGAAGTATTTTACCTGCATATATAGGTTGTGTATCCTACAGTTGATTTGTATTTGTTATCCTTACATACCACAAAAATATATTGTGAACCACCTTAGCCAAAGGAGAGATTGAGGCTCGGCAGGTTCCTCTTCAAACGTAAGTATTCCTAACTTTATTTCTCCTAGGTAAGAGTAGATAGATTATACAGTTGTGCTTCTCTCCCATGTATTAGAATTCTATATACATTGATGTGAGTATATGTATTCTATGCATTTTTAGTTTAGTTTGTTTTATTTATAAACCCCACTGTATGCCAAAAGCTTTGGTGAGCATTAGATTAGATTTACTTTTTTGTTATTAGAATAAGTGAAATATCAAAACCTAGGACCATGTTAGGGTTATTGTGTGATTATATTAGTATGGTGGCTTTACAACCCTCCTTAGCATAGTATATTATGATAAGTGATACCCTAATTAGGTCTATCAAATCCCCACCTTGGTCATCTCCCACTTAACAAATGTATTCCTAATCAGAAGTGTAGGTATGCTCTATCTTCTCTAAGCTAGGATTGATTTATAGACATGATGTATTTCATATTGTATAAATTTAGGTGAACCTAACGTGAACTAAATCTTGTAAGATTTATTCACTTATTTCATTCATTTCATCATTATTTTTATCATATATTTTCCATACTAGGTTGACTGCATCAACTTAACTATAATTTTTGTGCACAAGTTTTTAGGTACATGCTACTAGATTGGCCCAGTTGACTTAATACAAGTTTTTAACTTTCCAAACTTTTAGTCCAAACTAATGGATTGACCCAGTTGACTCAATATAGTTTCTAGACTTTTAGATATCCTATTCAACATACTAGGTCAACTCAATTAACCCTGTATAATACAGGCACTTGACAATAGGTTCTTGCAGAGCTTGTTCAACCCATTCAACCTAGTTAGCAAGTTTTACAAGAACTCTAGAAGGTTATTTGATAAAATTTTCCTTATTTGCATCCCTGATCCACCAAGGTTCCTTTTTATACTTATATCTCTTTCTTTACAATCTTTTCTTTCATAGTTTATAGTCTTCAAAATTACCCTTGTACAATTAATTGGATTGACCTTGTCAACATTGTTCTATATTCTATGTGATATCTAGATAACTAAGTTGACTCTATCAACCCTATTCATTTTCAGACCTTGTTTTCATAGTACAAGATCAAACCTATCAACTCTTTTTTGTATTCTATGCATACACTATCAATTGTATAGATATTGTACCTTGTTTCAAAGTTGGAATTAACCTTTATATACTAGTAATTAGCTCACACTTTCATTTCTTGTTGCTTTCATGGTTAGAATAGTTCACATAGCTTAATTAGGTGGTTTTTAATTAATTGTTTAGTTTCAATATTTTATATTTTATGCACACATGACTAAATCAAAAAAATCTAAACAAGCATTTTAACATTTGACTACCCAAGGCCAACCTACTTGGATTTCATCACCAAGGGGGAAGTTGACTTGATGTTTTGGTCAAGTATAAAGCATGGTTAATGGTATATTCTGGCTAAGCATTCAACACCCTTATCATTACAGTGTGTGAATTAAGGGGGTAGGTCCCAATATAAAGCCTATATCATTACCACTACATATCCCTTTCAACCCAAACTACCTAAAACTATCCTTAGATTGATTTCTATTTCCTTAACTATAGCCAACTGCCCATCATATTTAAAAGACATCCTAATAATCTTATAAATATTCAGGTTGACCATTTAGCTAGTTATTTACTTTCCAAGTTGATTGCTTGCTATTTGATCAATTATAGTTTGTATTACAAAAACTTAAATTAGCCTACATTGGTGCAAGATTTTATGTTGTGTGCCTCAATTGGATTGGCTAGTGTTAATTAAATTGATTGTTCATTTCCATAAATTCTTACTTGTTAAATTACTTGAAAAAATTATCCTATTTCAATTCAAAATATGTTATAAGCTTTCTAATTTTCCCTATTTATTGTACTAGGTTCACCCGATCAACGCTATACATTTTTCTAGCCTCTGTTCACTGTACTAAATTAACTCAATCAACCATGTGCTATTTTTAAACCTTATTCACTCTTTTACCAACCTCTATTCACTGTACTGGATCAACCTAGTCAACCCTATACTATTTATAGACCCTACTTCTATGCTAGGTTGACCTAGTTAACCCTATACTATTACTATATTTTTTTGTTTCCTTGATTTCTCATCTCTCTTTTTTTCCTATCATCATGGACTTTTTGCTTGATGACAAAATTGAATTGCAATCAACAAGCATGATGAATTTTATGAATCCTTGTAGGGTCTCCCATAGATAAAGTAGGCCTCCTCTCTTGGATGTTAGTAATTTTCACATTACCACTTGTATGATAAATTATGGGACTTCTATTAATACCTCTTCATATCATAATCCTCTTTTCTCATTAGAATACTGACTTGAATTAGAGTATACTTCCAAAATGCTCTTCTTTATCTTTGAATTTCCTCAACATCAAGGAAAATATCCCTCTACCATTTATAATCTTATGATTACTGGTGAATCCAAAGAGCATCATTCACCTACTCCTACATTCTCAACTAGATTTGGGGGTACCACTTTCTTTGACTCTCATCCTCTTCCTTTGATTATGACCCCTTCTCACACCATGACCTCTTCTTTTCTAACTTCTTCCACCTTCAAGCCTAGTATATCTATTAACATGGTAGGTTCTACATCTAGTGGGCCTATCATAAGATCCAATATCCTTATTCCTTCCACTAGTGCTTTGTTTTCTACCCAAGTTAATCATGCTTCTAGTTCTTCTTCCTCTCAACCACTCACTAGTCCATCTTTTTCTACACAAGAAATTTTTTCCACTAGTGCCTCACAATCTCATAGTTCCTCTCAAGCCCCTATCAACACCAATAGTGGTACCCAAACCACTAATAACAGCACTAATACCAATTCTAATATTTATAATCATGCTAATTAGACATAACAACTATTGTTACAAACACTTAATCAAATGAATACCTTTCAAGCTCATACCATAAATCAAATGATGAGAATGCAAAACCACCTTCTTCATCTTCAATCTAATCCTCAACCAATGTCTTAGGGCACACATAACCAAAATGTTATCCCTAATCCTCTTCAATATTCTCATGTAAATCTCATCTCTCAACCTCCTTTGATCAATAAAACCATTAAGCATCTTTAGAATGAGCGTCTTACTACTCAAATTGCTAACATTGATATAGGAGGTATCACACATACAATTTCCTATAATGGATGAACTAATCCTATACATCATCTTAAAAAATTTAGAAATATATATAAGGATTAGATAAAATTGAAAACTTTTTCATCTACCAAAATATTGGGCAAAACCCTCACAGGCGATGAATTTAGATTGGTATAATCAACTTAGAACTCATTCTATTGCTAGTTTGGAAGATTAGTGAATGCTTTAGTTCAAGAATTCCAAACTAATGATATTCTTGAAAACACTTTGGCCCACTTCATAAATTGTAAAAAAATCAAAAATGAAACTGCTCAGGCCTTTGTTAAAATGTGGAAAAATTTTCCAAATAAGTTTGAACATAATGTTTCTATCAAATTTTTGTCTTTTTTTAAGTGTGAAAAGAAGAAACTAGTTAAGAAGGGTGTATATAAGAATACCTATTAAATGCACGCATCATGAATCTAGAATTTATGAGAAATACTATTTATCTAGGGAAGAATTCCCTATAATAATAAATCACTACCACAAAACTTGTTGGTTAGACAAGTAATTGGGTGGATTGTCTAGCGTGAGCTATATCTTAGAAGTGAAAGTTTTCTAGGAGGTTGTCAATCCACTTGCTTTTAACACTTAAGTTTTTGAATAAAAAAGAAAGATAATTGCACTTAAAAAAATAAATAACTGAAATTTAAAAAAATTAAATAACATAAAATAACTAAATTAAGACAAGAAAGTTAACTGCTTTTAAAACAATGACTAAATATAACAACTAATGCTGAAAATTAGTCAAAGTGTTGACCATTTTTACCCCTTTGGTCAAAATGAGTCAACCATATAGGTAAAAAAAATTTATTATAAGGTGTTTCAAGGCTCAATTAATGTCTTTTAATTTTATTCTACCTTTGGTCATTAGCCCCTATGTCCATTTATCATTTTTGGGTCATTTAGAGGCAATTTTAAGTGCATTTAATGTTTTATATGGATTTTTCAAGAAGTGTGAAAGTTTAAAAAGGTAATATCACATTACATGTGTCCTAATGAGTTTTTGGTATCTGTATCTAACTGAAATTTGGTAGTTGATCAAGAAAGAGTAGTTTTTCTTCAAAAATAGGAGATTTTGGGCACTTGTATGAACTTCCCAAGTTCATCATCAGATAAAAACGTGGTTAGGGTGTATCTTAACCTCCCAAAAATCATTTAAATGTTTTTAATTCAATTATAATTAAAAAATATTTTATACAACTCATTTTTCTTTTTTTCTCCATTGGCATATAAAAAAGGCTCAACTTCAAACACTCACCATGAGTTGTATAGTTCAAGTTGGAGGAAATTATTTTGGGGGTGTATAGGGATATGAGTATACTTAACATCCATAATAATAAGTTTAAATTTGGTTCATCCTCCTCTCTGAACAATCATCAACACCTCAGACAATTTTTTGAGAGTTTGCATCCAAGAGCGGGTCTCTTTTTTAACCTATTTCAGCTTTGCTTGCCTAGGATTGATGTGTTTTGGTGTTAAAAGTGTCCCAAAATGGTTTTAGTGATGTTTTAATGCTCTTATTTTCTTTGGAGGTTTCAATCTTATGAGAAAGCCTCTTCTAAGCTTGCAAAATCTTGAATTTGCATTAATAGTCACTTCACCAGCTTTGGAAATGTTGCCTTCATATTGGGAAGGATGTTTTGATATTTTTTTGGGGATTGTCCATACATTTTACATGAATATAAGAGTTTATATATTTTTTGTGGTGCTTGGATAACTGTTTTCTTACATTTTCTTACTTCTTCATGACCTCCTTGCATAACACAGTCACAAATCTCCACCTACAGGAGTATGCTGACATCATCAATGGGATATAAAGGTTATGACATGGTATTTCAAGGCTAGGAGACATCTTGAATGCATTGAAGTGTTTGGAAAAGGCACATATATGTTACAAACTAGCAATTTCGGAGAAAGGTCTCAGTTATGTTTGTGAAAGGAGAATGTCATCTACAACTGATGCCATAGATAGCTCTTTTGGAGGTGTTCCAATGGGATAATCAATCCATTTTGAGGTTAATTTCCATAGATAATGCCTAAACAAGCCTATTGATGATCCTAGTTGACAAGAAAGGTGGTAAAACATCAAAATGGAGTAATGATTGAAGTCAAGCCTAGTGGCTCTAAAATGGCCAAACAATGATCCTAGAGGTTCTAAACAATTACATAGATTGAAGAGGGAGTTGTTATATAATACCCCATTAGACTTATTTGACTACCTAGGGTATAAGAATAAACCATGTCAAATTTGAGGGATAGAGGGCAAGAAAAAGGTTGGTTTTGAGCTCTTCCAAAATGGCACAAAGGCACTTAAAGTAAGTAGTGTTATCTATAGGATTTCAAGAGAAATTTGATGTTTGCACTTGTGTGAAAGTTATAAGACTTGTATAGTAGGGGGAAATAATTCAAAATGATATAACAACCAATATTGAGTACTTAGGTCATAAAGGAGAGTTATATTGCATGAGATGACCTTTCTTTAGACCATCCCTTATCCGTACATAGGGTTATAAAGAGGCAATAAAAGTAAATTTTGAGAAATTGGTACAAAAGATGGTATAGAAGGTTACTCAAGAGAAGATAGAGCCTAATTTTTGGGACTCCATTGGATAAATTTGATATCAATGATCTCCAAATATCCCAAACATACTTCAAATGGCCTAAAAAATAGCCTACAGGCCTAAGAATGCACACCTATAGCCTCCTTATGAAGTTAGTCTCAGTCAGGGTGGTAAGGAATATTTGAGCCCAAATGAGGCATGTAGATGAGATATAATAAGGAAATGAAATGGTATAGATATAATAAAATACATGGTACACATTTTTTGAGGCTTGAACTCCACCTTGAACACCTGTAGGCCTAGAAAGAATGAAAAATAGCCACCTATAGTTGGGCAGATAGTGGGATGAAGATTATGGAATTTAGAGGAGTATTAGATAATCTTAGGGATAAAACAAAGGTTTAAAATAAAAACCTAATGAATTTGGTAATATAAAGTAATTTCCAAATCATTCATCAAGACCAACTTCATGTCATTCCCATCCTAAAATACCCACAGGCCTATAAATTGCTACCTACAATAGTACTGATGAGACAATGGGTAATTTTAGGTCTAGAAGGACATATTAATCTTATTAGGGTGAAAAATTAAGATAAAAAAAATTAAAATTAGTTCAAAATTATTTTATGATACCTGGCAAACACTCACCCTAATGCTAAGATCAAAAGAATGCACCTACAGGCATGACAAATGGTGTCTACCACAATCAAGATAAAGGAATCCTCCTTGAGGACCAAAGCATGTATTGATAGGTTTTGGAGGTTTAAAATACATAATAAAATAATTAATGAAGTATAATGACCTAATAACATGAGAAATAAGTCCATATACATAGAATAGATCCAAGAAAAACCTACAGACAAGGTCTTAAAGATTGTCTCAGTCTAAGAGGACAGTGAGTAATTGAAAGGCCTAAAAGTGTCAAAAGGGATAGGTTTGAAGGATGGATCACATTAGAATATAAAGGTGATTAAAAAAATTATTATTTAATGTGTTGAAACCTTGGTAAAAATCTCCAAGGAAAGGCACCTAAAATAAAGAAAGGAGATCCCCTATCCACTGTCATAGCTAAACAGGGTCACAAGCAAGAGATGAACCTATGAAAGTTTGGTGCCTTAGAAAACAAATTATGGTTTAAAATAATGTGAGGTGGATACCTCATGATAAAATTATGGATTTTACATGCCTAAAAAACCTTTACATGCACAAAAAACCTTTCACCTAAGCAAAAAATGTCTCAATCTGTACACTCAGTCATGGTAAGGAAATACATGAAATGAGGCCATGTGAAGCATGGGATGAGGTTTTTAAAGATAAATTGAACTATATGTGGTTAAAATAGGTTATTTATATGAGAATTTATCCATAAAAAGTCATAATAAAACCCAAAAATTTCATTGAAACCCCAAACACAAGCCAACCTAGCTTACCCTCACAGTCATGCACCTTCAAAAGGTTTGCTTTATAGATTTCAAGAGTTGAAGGGGAAAATTGAGGATTTATAAGCTAAAATTTGGTATTAATAATAATTTTTACCCATAAAATACTACCCAATTATTTTATTTGATTATATAGCTAGGTAAACCCTCTCTATTTTGTCTTAGAGCAGGGTCACTTTTGCCTTATAGAAGGGGATAGTTTTGAGGAAAAGAGATCAAATCATGAACCAGAGGTCAATAAAAGACAAAGTAAGGATTGTATAAAATTTAGAAAATTTATGGAAACATAATAAAACTTTATATGATTTTGTAAATCAAATATGTCATTCTACACAACAAGGGTTACAGTCAAACCCCATAGGCAGACCCAAGGGCAAGAGGCCAATTTGAGGGGCAATATGTGTTTTGGCCTAATATATGATTTAAAATTGTTTGATTAATGATTTAATGGATTTATTAGATATTATAAAGCCATAATATGTCAAATAAATCCATGGGGGTGTCAAGTTTGGTCTCAAAAGGGAAGCAAGCTTATTGACATGGCATGTTCCTTGTTCTGAAACAGGGGTGACTTTCATTTTGTGGTATTGATGAGTTATAAAAAATGTTTGAAAATGTTTATAGGTAATAATGAGAGGTTATAAAACTCTAATTTGTCAAAGTAACTCGTTAAAGAGCCATTCTTGGCTTGGGAGGTGCTTAGACCCTATCAAAATGCTCATAAATAGCTTGAATGGCAACTTAAGGAGCTCAGAACTTTCATAAGAATTTGCATGGGATATGGAGATATTTATAGGATTTAGGGAGGATCCCTAGGAATCCATCAGTGGAATTTTGAAATGAATCCAATTTTTTTTCTTTATGAACAAATGTTAAGAGCCTAGATCACACAAAAACCCTTGCAAACCCTAATTCCTAACCCAATGGTAGAAATCAAGGCAAACGTGCAATCAAATGGATGAATTGGACTGGGTATATAAAATAAAAATTGTAGATGACTCTTATAGGATTTTAGATATGTGTTTTTTTGGTATATAATTATATGGAACATGGGAAAATAGGGATTATTTTGTCCATTTTTAGTGGTGTACAAGTTAGAGAAAGAATTAGGATATGAAACCAACTTTGGGAGAAATATTTAATATTTAGATAACTCCAAAAATTCATATAATCTCATGATTCATCATATAAGTTCCATAACTAGGCCCTCACTTTCAACCAGTCTAGTGAACTAGAATAGTGAACATTTAGAAAAGTGATGAAAAGCAATTAGGGAGGCATTTTAAAGGTTTTTTTATTAAAAATTATGATTTAATATTCTTTTAAAGGTGTCATGACCTCTTCTTAATTCATAATTTTTTATGTTTGAGGAGTTTTGAATGCCAAGTGGAGAAGGTGCACGGAAAAGAGGCTTTTAAAACTACTTGAAATGATTATGCATGCCCACAATAATAGGAACAATCAATGAATATGAAAATACATGGATGATGTTTATTTTAACCCATTATATCCTAGAAAACCATAATAATTCATGTTTTGAATGGATAGGGGCATTTTTGGAAGGAAACTCAAGTAGGTAGTTATGCAAAATTGGCAGTTTTGTGCCACTTTTCACCTTCCTTGTGATCTATTTTGACAAGTGTAAATCCTAACCTATAATATCTTATCCCACCTCTCCTCTAGATGAAATTTTAACTTATTTTCACTTTGTGACACATGTACTTATGTCTCTTCAATTTCTTATTTCTCTCTCTCCTTCCAAGTTCTATAAATTGGGCCTTTTTGGCCATCGTTTAGGATTCCAAATTTTGGTATGGTGAAGACCTAAAAAAATTGTACCTTTATTTTAAATTAAACTAATGATAATAAATATAGTTATAATATAAGTATAATTACACTATGTGTTTAAAATGATCCATCTTGAAGGACAAGTATAGATTAAGTTCATCTTGCTTTCATGTAATCCTTGAATGTGTGGTTGTAAATGATTTCTCTCCTAACAGGTTCCATGAAGTGTATGTTGTTGAAATAGACCCTTGAAGTATGTATGAGTTTTATATTGTCATATCTGACCTTCCTTTCACTTTCCTTCATTTGTTGAGTAGTTATTTGCTTTCATAAGAACACACCAATGCTAAGGAGCTCCATTGATGGTGTGAGACTAGTTTGAGTGTCTTAGTCCATTATTCAAATATTAAGTGTAAGATTGGAATAAAATATTTGTGTATCAACTCTTAGTGTAAGTTTGATTTATGCATCTTCTCTCTCTTTTCACCCATGTTAGGTATTTTTAGTAGCATTAACACGTCAAGTCATATCTAGGGAGCTAGCCCTTTCAATCATAGAGGTCTACTTACACTATAGGTACCCCACACACTTAGAAGTAGTCCAATTTTGCTCAAATATTGAATATGCTTAAACACCCTCTTCTAGGGTGCAATATTTGGAGACAATTGTTAGGTTATGGTTTGGAAATTTAATAGGGGATTAAAGAAAGGTGGTTTGGTTAGTTGATAAATGATTAAGGTAATAAAAAAGTAAAGGTTAAAATGGGATAAATGGGTGAATGGTTGATGAGGTAAGAATGTAATTAGTTAAGATGGAAAATGGGGAAGAGGATAAGTATGGTAAAAGTGGTAAAGGTGTGAATGGATAAAATATATCAAGGGAGCAAATGGATTGAGATAATGAAATGACAAAGGGAAAAAATGGATAAGTGGGGATAAAAAGATTAAAAATCCAAGGGGATGATAAAATGAGATTGAAGAAACAAAATCAAATGTTACCTTCCAAGCTTGAAGAAGAATTTTGTTGTTGTTGATGTTGTTGAAGATGTTTTACATCAATTTCAATAGAGCTTTGTTGGTTTGAATTATTTTACTCCAAGATGCGGATGACCTCCAAAATAATGATCTCCTTCAAAAACCTACAACAATATATTAATAACCAAAGACTAACTTCAAACATAACCTTAGGTGAATGAGAGGGGGGTATTTATAGTATTTTTTGTGAAGAATCACGCCAAAAGAGGTAATAGTATAAGTATGGCACCATTTTCCATGTGGTGCATGAATGAGTCAAAAGATGAGGTCGATGGGATTCCCACCTTGATCATGGGTCTCCCATTTAGGTTGGTGTCTCTCTCTCCTTGAACATGAATATAATTTTGAATGAGAATCATGCACATGGGTATAAATGAGTACAAAGACTTTTCACACTCGTTATTGTTTTCATACAAGCACTTAAAGATATTCCTAACAAAATGTGGCACCATTTTCCATGTGGGTGCATGAATGAGTCAAAACATGAGGGTGGTGGGATTCCCACCTTGATCATAGGTCTCACATTTGGGTTAAAAATTCAAAAATGGATGCACTTTGTCTTTTCAAATAACTAAATAGGTATGTATCTCATTTTGAAATCCACTTTCAGGTGTGAATGCAAAATACATGTTGAATGATGGCCCCTTAAGAGGAAATTTGCCATATTTCAAGGGGGGACCCTTCTGATGCTTAAATGAAGTCATTATTCACTTTGGTAAAGGGTATTAGGTGGGGTATGATGTCTCACATCAAGCCACCTCATTTATAAGCCATGTCACTTTCCATATCACATCCCAAATTACCTTCCATGTCACTTGCCATATCACATGCCATGTCATTATGACTAGTGATAGTGAATAATAATTTTGAATAGTACTTTCAAATATTATTTTTAATAGTATTATGTGAATATGAGAATAGTTATTTGGTTAGGTTAAGAGGGGTTGGTTAAGGGTTAAGAAGTTTTAAGGGGTCTTGAGGCATTTATTCATCGAAAACTATAAGTGTGTAGTTTTTTAGTGTCTATATTTTGACTTTTTTTGTTATATAGCTTTGAATTATCAAACTACAAAACAAAAATGAATCGCTTGGTTGAATTTCAAGGTGCTATGAGTATGGGAAGAGGTGTTTCCCCTCAAAATAAGAGTCGATGAGGAAAGGCCAAATCATGTACAAGTTTGATAAGTAGTTGGTGGGGAGGCACTAGGTGGTGCCACAAGGTATCTAGGCATGTGAAATGCCAATGGGTTCATAAAATGTGACTAAGCATGATAGTCAAGATTGCACAAAGACTAAAGCTACCAATGTTGATAAAAAGAGGGGTAGGTTTTAGATGGAAATATGACAAGGTAACTGGTCCACAACATTAGTCATAGTTGATTAGATTAAGCCTATCAAGTCATCTAGACAAGGTCAGTGTTATTCATAGGTACCCATGGTAGGAAGTACTCCTGGAAAAAAATACAAATGGTCTGGTTACACATGAGGTGGGGCATAAAAAGTATAATATAATAGGTTTAGTTAGTGCAATCAAAAGGACCAAGGCAAAGTCATCATAAAATAGATGAAAAGGTCAGGTCAAAAATTGCCAACATCAAGGTGGACATGGGAAAGTGGGTTAGTTGGTTAGAATGGGGTGGCTTAACTAACTCCATGCACTAGGAAAGTGGATGTTACCTACATAGTTACATGGACATAATGTCTAAAATGAAATTTAGGCCTAATGTAGTTCTTCTGAGGTGGGAAGTGTTGGTTAACTTGGTTGCCCTAATTTGATGTATCATGTAGTTAGGTCTAGTTGAAGGATGTTAGAGAAAAAGAAGATCCAAAGGGTGGAAAAGATGGCTATCAAATAGTTTATTGATTTGTTCAGTAGAAATGATGGATGAGATTACCTAGGAGGAAATTAGATGATTGATTTAACTATGCAAAAGGAATCTATAACCATTGATAAGTAGGTTCAAGCATGAATTTATACCATCATTTTAAAAAAAGGGAGAAATATACTTTATCAGGATTTAGAAAATATGGCACTACTCAAATTGCCATAGTGACTTGATGGGTTCATTCATCACTATCTAAATAAGATGACATTGTGCACACTCCACAACAATGTCATTAACATGATATGGAAGGGTATTATTCAATTATTTAGGGAAGTAAAGTAAGATAGTAGGTAAATGAGAAGTGAAAAATATTTAAACCCTTCACCCTTGAGCCAATGGGGCCCCAAAATAAGTACGCATTGAGTTTTGAGGGAATTTAGAGAAATACTTTGAGGGGTTTTGGAATATGGAGTGAGGTAAATAATAATATTAATTAAATGAGGGAGAAAGTTGAAATATGAAGGAAAATAAATGGTATAAATGGAAAATCAAGAGGGAAAATAGAATAAAAATGTATAAAGTCAGATAGATTAGGGAGTTGAAAAGGAAGGTGGGAGAAATAGGTCTAAAAAATACCAAGGAAGAAAATAGTTTGGTGGTAGAGGTGACTCCTAAAAAAGGTCACTGGGTGGAATGTGATTAAAAATTAGGGCTATTACAGTGCATAGGAAGATGTAGGTCGAGTAGTGAGAATCAAAGGAAATTATTGGTTGGGAGGTAGGTCATGTGAGAGGGCATAGCTAGCATCCACATGTGGGTACCAAAAATCTTCTATTTCAAGGTGGTTTTAGTTTTGATTCTAACATCTTTGAAGGTTAGAGTAAAATGGGTTTAAAATAGGTAAGACTAGCGGGGGTGTGGAAGGAATCTTCATCTCAATGGCTTAGCGATGCTTAGGTTCACTTGTTAGTCATATGAACTTGAAAGCTTGGCCAATTGTGTTATAGAGTCATAGGTTTGGTATATATCTCATAGTAAAACAAAGTCAAATGGAAGACCTTCAAGGATCTATCATTTCATATGTTGTGATCATATAAGACCAAAATGGGTAGAGCATTTAAAATGGAAAAAGTTGATAGGGAGGGTGAAGGGAGTAGCTAGAGAGGGACAAAAATTAAGATCTAAGCTCAAAATGTAAATTCATTAACAGAAGAAAGGGATGCACATGAAGTAACAAACCTGACTAGAGTTTGTGCATTAAAGCAAGGGTGTGGATAACATGAGGAAGTAGACAAGGAGATGTACGTAAAAGTGGTACAAATGGTGACCGCACTCTGAGGAGCTAGAGGTTGAATGGGAGAAAATAAAGGAGATCCAATAAGGGATGAGGTGAAGGTGAAACAAGAAATGGATGAAGAGATAGGTAGAGAAAATAATGAGGTCATATATAAAGATGAAGGTGGATAAGGATGGAAGGAGCTAGGCATGAACATATAGGAGGAAAAAAAAGAATGTTGAGAAGAACAAATATTATCATCAAGGGAGATAAAAAAATGAAATGAAATAGAGAAAAGAGAAGAAAAATAAAAGGTATAAGATAGGGGAGTGAGGGATGCACTAAAGAATGATAGATTGGATAATTGGAAAGGATGGGGAGAGAAGTGTAACAATCATGAAGGGTAAGGGGAGGATGAAAAACATGGGTGGCCATGAAAGGTTTGAAAATAGGTCTAAAAAAAGACCAAGGAAAAAATAATTTGGTGATGAAAATGAAAAATAAGGCAATAAATGGAAGAAAAGGAAACAGGAGGAAAAGGGATTTAAATGAGGACACAAAAAGGATGATAGGAGAGTGAAGAAGAAGGTGGTATCTTGACTAAGTAAGTATGGATGATGATAGGCAAGGAGAGGAATAACAAAGCAAAGCAGATGTTGGTTTTGGAGATGAGAATGGGATGGAAAATGGGAAAGGGGTGAAGAACAATGAGGGGAAGTAAAGGATGGGTGGATAAGAAGGTGAAGAGATAAAGTAGGCATCAATCATCTTGTTAGAAGAGATTGACAAACTAAATAGGTGATTAGAAGAGATTGGAAAGTTGAAGAGGTGATGAGGTGGTGAAGAAATAGGGAAACACAATGAAAGGGAATGAGATGAAAATAAGGGATGAAGATTAGGGATGATAAGAAGAAGGATGAAGTAGGGATATAAAGCACGAACACTCACATAGATGCAAAAGATAAGTGAGTACCAAGATAGAAAGAGGAAAAGGGGAATCCAAAGTGAAAAAGGCAAGAAGAGATTAAAAAAAGGGAAATTATGGAAGGCTTATCAAAGGATAAAGATATAATTAGAAGCTAGTTATGGAGGAAAATTTTGGAAAAGGTGGGAAGAGTGTCAAATTGACAGAGAGTGGTGACACACGTAAGAAAAAAATGGGATGCTAGAAGAAATAGAAAGCATGCCCAATTGAAAAGATGGGAAAGAGGAAAAAAAGAACTGAGAATTAGAATGGAGGTGGTTTAGAATTAGTGGAAGAGTAGCAAGAAGGTGGTAGAAAAGAAGAGAAGGAGGTAAAAGTGTCCCTTGATGTGTAAGGGAATAGGATATGTGGAATTGGTGAGGAAAATAGAGTGATAAAGAGGGTAAAATAAATAGTCAAGGGTGAGGGGAGATGATGAGGATGAGGAAAGATGGAAAAGGGGGTAAAGGGAAAGGTTGGTAATAAGGGGAGAGAGAAACAAAAAATGAAAAATGTGGATGGGGAAGCGAGCTACAAAGCATGTACAAGGAAAGGTGATGAGAAGGCCAATAAAGTAGAGTAGGTGGTGGATTTATGGGAGATAAGGGGGGCCAATAAGGAGGGATATCAATCCTTATGTTAAAAGAGATTGACAAGCTGGAAAAGAGGTTAAAAGAGATTGGTAAGCTGAATGGAGGGAGGTGGTGAGGAGATAGGTAGAGAAGTGGAAGAAGAGATTTTAGGTGAGAAGGGAAAAAAACTAAAGGATGTGGCCGAGCTGACCTAGTAACTAAGTGCTACCTACATAATCCAAAAAGACCTCAGACAATGTAGTTTTCTAGCATTTGGGGAAAAATAAAGAGGAAGTATTAGGTGATGTTAAAGTACAAGGATGCTAAGAAAAATCCAAAGCTTTCCCGATATAGGATGCCCTAAGCATGAGAATGTTATTAGAAATGGAAATTAATGAGAAGAAAAAGGGGAGGGTAATTAGTTTTTAGTGGTTGAACTACCCTTAGAAGTCAAGTAGTGCCTACATAGTTGATGGACATCAAGCTAATGTAGTTTAACTAGGGTTGGAAAATGGTGCTCAAATTGGCTTCCCCAATTTGATAGACCACATGGGTTGGTTTGGGCTGATGGAGAAGGTTTTGTAAAATAGAGGTTTGGGGTTTTGGTGAAGTTAATGGTGAAAGTGCATGGTGTATATTGGTGAGTAGTTTCTATAATGATCCCACATTTAGTAGGATGAGAGACACGGATAGGTAAGGTAGGATAAATAAGAGGGGAACACAATGTTAAGCACAAAAATGACCTTTAATGGAGCTAATCCAAAGAAGAGGTGCCTTTTTGAGGAGGTTTCACCTTCTAAATTTATGTGAGGATAGAAGCCTAGAGATAGTGTCTACCATTACAAGCTGACTTTTAGGAAATGGGGTTCTATCAGGATCTGTATAGTCACTTTGGCCAAGGTTCATCACCACTATGAGATAAGTTTTAAGGGAAGTAGTGAAGTGACCACCTACAAATAATTTATTTAATGATTAAGTAGATTATATAAGGTAGAAAATTGGTAGTGTGGTGACTGGTAGAGGATGGACCATGCATGACCCAAGAATTACATGGGTAAGCTAGATAAAAGGCATCTATGTCTGCATCCTCTATCCCAGCACCTGAGAACTAATGAATTATCAGTTCCACTAGGTTGGTCCTAACCAACAAGAATCTATGTGGTTTAGGAGATTGGTTATACAGTTGGAGAAGGTGATCATTCCCCTATTATATATGAACTTTTAGCTGGCATAAAAGAAAAGACTACCATGTTTGAGAAGGCATTGCCAATGGTTGGGGTCTAATGTTTAGAGCCTATGGTAATGTGTTGGTATTAATAGGAGGATAGAGGGTATAAGAAGGTGATTGTATTATTGTTAAGTCATGGTAGCCTACCTTTGATGGAAAAGTTTCTATAGTGGAAAGGATTTAGAAGCTACCATTACTAGTAATAGTGGTAGTTTTGAAGGCATGACCATTGTAGTGGCACATGGATGGAAGCCAATTTACATCAATCAAGGTAAAGGTGATAATGATTAGGCCTACAAGGATCACAAGATGAAAAACAATCAAAGACATTAGATGTGGATTAGATGATAAGGGTGATAAAGGGAAATTATGATGATGGACGATAACTTTATCAAAATAGTTAGGTGGACCAAGGGGTGCTTGTCTACACAAAAAAGCAATTAGAGATGACCATTTCAAGTGGGAAGACTATTCAATGGAATTGTTGGGGATCAACCAACAATAGATTACACTTGTGAAAGCAATAAATGTAGAAATAAATCAGATAGATAAGTAACTAGAATGATAAACAACAAGAACAAGAGATAAAAGAAACCACCCTGAAAACTTGTATTAACAAACTCTTTACAAAAGGAATACAATTTGAAGAAACTTCTTTCTTCCACACCTCTCCTAGATGTATAGATCTCTCACTATATCTCTATTCCTCAAGAGCTCTCTCTCTCAAGAAAAATCAACTCTAACAACCTAGATTGATTCAATTCTGTATTGTTCTTCAACATACCAATTCAATGAATTACTACAATAATCCACACTAAGCTAAGAAGATCTAATTCTACATATAGAATTAGGAGACTTGAGCATGCACTTACAACAAACAGTTAAGCCTCTTGAACAAGGGCTCTAAAAATAATATTACTAATAATAGAGATGTGAGCTTAAGACTACAACTTAAACTCATCATGCAAACACTCACTTCTGTCCTCGAAAATAGCATTCTGGATGCACAGGTAACCGACGCCGGTTCTTGCTACTTGCCTATGACCACCGTTGGCCGACCCACTGCCAACGCCGGCACCTCTGCAACTGTACCTGACTGACGTCAGTCTCTCCTTACCAACATCGGTGATTGTGTAGACCCGAACCTGTTAAAGTGTGCTCCTTGGTGAAGCTTTTAGCTCCACACCCTAACAGGAATCAATGACATCATATGACCTTCCCCATTAGTGGAATGAAGAATCATGTCAGTAAGGAAAAATGGTCAAGTATTCTATTTAAAGAATCATGATAAGGATGAATGTCCATAATTGAGTTATTTGGTTTTTCATGTTATAAAGAGTGCAAATAACTACACAAGGTTGAATATGGAAAACAATGGGGATAATGGTGGAGATAATCAACAACCCCTGTGACCTGAAATAATCAATATGGTGAATGTGTGGATCTACCAGATACTGAAACATTTAATGGTGATAATGGAAGTGCTATTAGATCAACAACAAGAGGAAAGTCACCCATGGCCCAAGATTGAGGCATGAAAATGAAGAAGGTAAGAATTTCACTGTGAAAGATATAGGGCTAAAGAACATGACTATCATCCTATCTATAAAGGGAAACCTCACTATCCAAGGGGATGTGCATTAAGGCAATAATTGGTGGTACCTATGCAAGTTGAACAACCAGAATAGAGGGATGTAATGGTTATGATAGGTGAGAAGGGTGAAAGACCCAGAGTAGAATATGATTCTTGCTTTATGGGGATGAATGTGGAATATGAGAATAGAGTACACCCTTTAGTAAATATTGAGATAGGGAATGTTATAGATGTTAGTTTAGGGAGAAATCAAGTAGAAGGATGGTTGAACACAAATCCAAAGTCACCAAACAATCAACCTAGTGCTTGGTAGGAAAATATTTTATGTAGGGAACTTAGGAAAAGTGTGGATATTCTTATAAATTTGTATGTGTCACATGACTCCTCTCACCCTAAATAAAATATTACACAATTTGTTGTAAACATGTAAAAAATGTGTTGGATGTCACTGGATGAATGCTATCATGCTTAAGGTTGTGTGGATACTTATGAATGTTATGGTTATGGTTATGATTGGTATGGTTATGGTTTTAATATTTTTTAATGTAAAAATAATGATTATTATTATTATTATTACAACACTGGATGGTAAAATTCATGATGAAAACATCAACCAACCACATTAAGATAAGAATTGGGCATGATGTTTTATTTTTGAAAAGGATTGAAAACAAACCTAAAGTGTGATTAGCTTAATGAATATAGGACCTTAAAATATTGCACTTGAGTCTTTATGAGTTGATAAAAAATGGTTTCTTGATCACATGGTGTCAAGTAAGCTCTAAATACCTTGATTTATAGATAGTCTAAAGGGAATATGGGTGATAGATGGTGTGAAGGGTAATGGGTGATATGCATGATAACCTCATTTGAATTAGTTTATCCCTTCTATAGGTGGCCTAAGAATGGTAATAGACATGTCAATGTCATATGCTAGATTTAGACTAATTAATGCAAGAAGTCTACATGTGAAAGCTGATTGTGGCATCTGACTTATTATGCTATTTGAGATATGATTGTAGCTTTATATTTTGTTGTGATAATGGGTCTTTTACTTTATTGGTATAGATGAGAAGTTGATCGATGCAAGAATCTTCCACAAAATTTATCTACTTTTGACAAAGTTAACTTATCCATCCTTCAAGGGAGTGGTCTAAGCTTATTGGATTTGTTTAATGGTCTTGATAGTTATCCTTTAAGGGAGTAGTCTACCTTATATTTGTAATTTTTTATTTTGTTTTTGGGTAGCTATCCTTTGAGGGAATAGTTTTCAATGATTAAGATATTGACCCAAGTAGTATTTAGGTATCCAAATTGTTTTTGGATGTAATATTTTTTGACATGGACAAGTCTAATTAGGTTCAGAGGTTTACCTTTATGAAGGTAAAATTTTAACACAAGAAGGTTAATGATATGAAAAGGTATGGTTTTTGAGAGACAATGACCATGGGATTCGATATTGTTAGAGATAAAAAGTATCCATAAGAACCATGTTATGGGTAGAGCTATGGTATCCACATTTATAATCAGGCTATGATTATGATGGTTAGTCACATGGTTCTATGTGTAATCAATTGTCCTCAAAAGGAGAGGAGCAATATGGGTGAAGGTTAAAATATCATAATCAAAGGATGATCTTAAGTTAGACAAAAAGAGTGAGCTTGATCCTTCTTTAAAAAAAAATAGATGCAGATGCAAAGCATTGAGAGGCTCAAGTTGTGGTTTGCCTTCAAGAGAGGATAAATGATAATCTCCTGATCCATACTTATGGGTAATGATGAAGGGTCTAAGCTAATTGAAAGTAAATTTGCCTCATTTACTCTTCTCCATGTTGGTCATGTGTTAGTTTTCCTTTAAGATGAGGTCTCAAATATTGAATTCCCATTGTTTGAGATACTTTTTATAAGCACATTTGATATGCTCTTGATAGATATGGAGGTGGGTAAGGGATACTAAATGATGCTCATCAAGTAGCTCAAGTTGAGCTAAATGATGCTGACAAAAATATTCCTCAAAAATAAGATCTTGTAAAGATATGTGAAGAGAGGGGATTTGGACTTCAAGAGGCAAGACTACCTCTACTTCAAAGACTAAAGAGAAAGGGGTAGCACTAGTAGAGGTTTGAATGCTAGTGCAATAGGCCTATAAAGTGAATGGGATGTGCAAGTGCCAATCCCACCCTAAAGCACTAACTTTGGTTAGGATTTTATTGAGGGTTTTGTTGAAGGCTTCTATTTTTCCATTTTCTTATGGATGGTAAGGTAAAGAAAATCTTAAATTGATGCCAAATGTGTCACATAAGCCTTGGACTTGTTTATTTTTTAAGGATTTGCCATTATTAGTGCTAATATTATGAGAAACACTGAAGTGGTAGATGATATGATGGTTGATAAAGTCGATAATATTTTCTTCATTTGTTGAGATAAGAAGAATAGCTTCCACAAATTTGGTGAATGTTTGATGGTTGTGATGATGGAGTTATGCTATTGTGAATAATAGGGGTTAATTTCCCTAATAAGATTGAGCCCCCATTAAGAGAAAGGCAAAAATTCCTTAGATACCTAGAGGATATTAGATGGCATGTAATGTAAATTAGTGTGTTGTTGACATTTAACACACGTTTTACATAATCACAATAGTCTTGGTTTAGGGTGAGCCAATAGTATCCAAGGCAAAGGATACATTTAATGACTACTAGGCCACTAAAGTGTCCCCCACATATCCCATCATGTGTTTCCTTGATGGCATGGGAAGCTTCATGGTTGCATAGGCAATGAAGAAGGAGATCATTGAAACCATGTGTGTAAAGGATTCCCCCTTGTATGGTGTAATACGAGGTACTTTGATTAAAGGCTCTTTGGGTGTTCCTAGATATGTTGGGAGGAACAATGCCTAGGTTGAGGTAATTGAAAGCTTGGTCAGACCAAATGTTGGATGGGGATTCTTCCACATTTCAAATACTAGGGAGGTCAAATTGGCTATAAGAGGGTGTGGTAAAATGATGAATGGTGACAAATATTTTGGAATTAGAAGGCTAACAAGGGATCTAGGAAGCAAGTCAGGCCATTATATCCATGAATTTATTGGTAGATCAAGGAACATATTAGACTAGGTAATGTTTGAATGATGTTAAGAGTTTTTCAAATAAAAGTTTATATTTTTTCAAAACATCATTCTTACATTGATAGGATCCATTGGCCTAGGTAACCAAAAGTTGGGAATCACCAAAGACATGGATTGTCTTAATTCCCAAGGTTAGAGTAGTTTGAAGACCTATCACTAGGGATTCATACTCAACCATATTATTGGTGCATTCAAAGTCAAGTTTTAAGGAGAGAGGAAGGGGTTCACCATCAAGAGGAATGAGAATAGCTCTAGTACCCCTTCTTTTTTGGCACTTTGATCCATCAAAGAACATGGTCATTTGGTAGGTTATGCCATATTCTTGAAAAAGAGTCATGACAGACTCATTTGAAAAGGCAAGAGGAGGTGGTTAGTTGTTTGGGAAAGGATTTTTGGCCAATTAGTCAGCAATGACCTACCCTTTAATCAAATTTTATTGGAGGAATTAAAAGTCAAATTTAGCTAGGAGTATGAGCCACTTAGCCATACACTAATTTTGATATAGTTTAGAGTGCATGTACTTGAGTGATTTAGTATTAGTTATGATAGGTTTTATGGTTAAGAAGGTAGTGGAAGAGTTTGGTGGCCATGAAGGTCAATGCTAAGTAGAGTTTATTGGTAGGTATATATCAAGTTTTAGATTCTAAAAATTGTAGCTAATGTAGTATACAGATTTCTCTTTATGTTGTTCATCTCAGTGAGCCAACATTGCCCCAAGGGAATGGTCAATGGTAGAGATATATAGGTAAAAGGGGTGGTCATCCTTAGGAGGGGTAAGGATAGGTGGTAAGAAAAAGTACTGTTTGAGTGAATCAAAGGCCTTTTGATAATAATTATTCCATTTTAAAGAGACATCCTTATTCAAAAGGTGATGGAAAGGTTGGCACTAGTCTAAAAGTTGGGAAATGAAATAGTGAATGGATTGAAGTTTTTCCTATAGGCTACAGAGCTACTTAAGGTTGGTTAGAGGAGGCATGTCAATAAATGCTCTAAATTTATCAGGGTCTACTTCAATTCCATGAAGAGAGATGATAAATCCAAGAAGCTTTTGTGGAAGGACCCCAAAAATGCATTTTTTGGGATTAAGGCGAACATGATAATGGATAACGCATTCAAATATGATCATAAGAATAGTCAAGTGATATTTTTAGAGTTTGGATTTCTTGAGAAGGTCATCCATATAGTCTTCTACAATATTATGGATTATATCATGGAAGATATAAGTCATGGCATATTGGTAAGTTACCCCAAATTTATTTAACCTGAAAGTCATGAATCTATAGCAAAACATTCTATAAGGGGTGGCAAAGGAAGTTTTATACTAATCTTCAGGAGTAATCAATATATGATTGTAACCAGAAAACCCATCTATGAGAGATAAAATATTGTGGTTGGATGTAAGATCAACAAGTTGGTCAATTCTAGTTAGAGGAAAATCATCCTTGGGATAGGCAAGATTAAGGTCATGAAAGTCCACACAAATACATAGACCTCTAGTGACTTTGGTGATAGGTATGATATTTGAGACTCATTGAGGTTAGTCAATGGGTTGAATGAAGTTTATAGATAGGAGACATTGAAGCTCTTATTTGATTAGAAGGGATACGTGAAGATGCATGTGTCAAAGTTTTTGGTTAACAGACTCTACATCATGATGAGTGATTATGTTATGGGTAGTAATGGTGGGGTCAATCTTAGGCATATCACTGTAAGACCAAGTAAATGCTATGTTTTGGTCTTGGAGGAAAGAGGAAAAGTCCTAAAGTTCCTTGACATTTAATGATTGGCCAAATTTGATAATGTGGGGGTTATCTAAACACCCAAATTGATATCTATGGTGGATTCATTTGACATGATCGAGGCCTTAGAAGGAAGGTATTTGTGGATAGAATAATCTCCTACACTGAGGTAGGTAAGAATGGAATCATCATCTTGATGTTGTATGGTGTTGATGGTAGGATAATCATTCTCTACAATTTTAGGGTGTATGAGTAGAAGGAGTTTGGTTTAGCCACCTTTTTGGTAGATGAGAGGGCCCAAACTAAAGGTATTAACTAGAAAACAAAGTTAGGGGGAATGATGTCAAGATCATTAGGTGGGGAAAGTGGTTGGGTTGGTGAGGATGAGATATCTTCCTCCATGGTGGCAATGGGTTTGGGTGAATTGGTGGGATCTTTAAGTGGTTCATACGCAAGGCCAAATGACTCAAGAGGTTGAATTTTTTTGATATGGGGTAACTCATGAGTCCCTTTTCATAGCAATCAAGGCCAAATGACTCATGAGGTTGTAAATTTTTGATATGGGGTAACTCATGAGGCCCTTGTTCATAGAAACCAAGGCCAAATCCTTTGTAAGCACATATATGAAGATAAAACTTAGATAACTATGGTTTACTAAGATGGGAAAAGTTAGAGGTAAATGGTTGGATAGATGATGTAGTGGTAAGGGCTAGAAGTGGCCAATCAAGTCCCCCATAAATGAAATTTATTTGATGGTTAGGGAGCCTAAAGGGGATGATGGTTCCAATATTAAGGTGATAGGAAGGGTCATGTATGAGATTTCCATATTCTTTGGGAGTAGAGAAGGAATATAAGGCTAAGATTCTATATTCCTTAGAGGAAAGATGTTGGAATGTGGTCATCATGGGGTCTTCTATCAAAATCTAGGAAAAAGGGATAGACAAGCTAGTGGAAGTTTCATCAACATTTGGTGTGGAAGTGTCACAGGTTTTGGTTAGTGGTGTTGTGTCATTAGTACATGGTTGTGATGTGGATGAAGGAAGAAGAAGGATATCATTAGGCTTATATGTCATATTTCAAGATGTGAAAGGACTAGGGTCAGCCTAGATAGTCACAACTTGCCCTTTATACTCAAATTTGACACATCAATATAAGGTGGAAGGGACACAACTCATGTCATGAATGCAAGGGTACCTAAGTAAAACATTGTATTGGAATTATCCTTCTATAACATAAAAAATTTCAAGAATGGTATGAGGCCTTACATAGATATGGAGGATAATTATGCCCAAGGTAGTAGCCATGGTATCATTGAAAGAACAAAAGGCAATTGTGCTTTTAGACATGATGTTCATGGGTAAGTGTAGTTGGTCATAGGTGTGGGATGAGATAATATTGATGATATATCCTCCATAAATCATAACCCTTTTGATGCAAGTTTTATTAATGTATGTCATAATGAAGAGGGGGGATTGGGATCCTTAAGATGAATAAAAGGTATTTCTAAATCTTTGAAGGTGATAAAGTTGGAAGTTCAAAGGGCACCAACAAAGGTGGATAGATGTTGAGGGTCATGGGGTTGGACCTAAATGGATTACAAGGCTTATATGAGTTTTTGGTGGTGATGAGGAAAGGTAGAGACTAACTCATATAAGCTCATTTTTGCTAGGGTTTGGTGAATCTACTTGAGGATAGATTTTTAGATGGATATTGCATATGGGTTAGGGTATGGAGGGTTAGATGGGGAGGCACCTAAGTTAGACACATTAGGTTTGTTTGAAGATAAATATGGTTGGGTATTATTTTATTTGGAGTTTGAGGAGGGGTAAGTCTAAAGAATGGATGCCTTAGCCTTCCCTTTATCCTTATGTTGGGCCCTAGATCTGGTAACCATGTGAATAATATGGATATGGAGTTTTTTTGGATTGGGTGGTTGATTTGGTTCCTCTTGTTTAATTTTGGGTAATATTTAAGATTATATGGGTTGAGTTGGTGGTTGGATTGGCAATGGAGATGAAGGAGGTTTATTTGATAATAGATCATCATCTTTATACAGGCTATGAACAAGTTCTTAGAGAGCTTTATAGTTTTATGTGTCATGTCCTAGTGCCCTATGGTATGCACATATCAAGTTATCATTGAACCATGAGGGTTTAGTACATAAAGGATCAAATGGTTTTATGGGTGGTAAGCTCAAGGAAGAAGTTTTCAATAACCTCTGAAGAATAGTTAAGTAAGATTCAACTAAAGGTGGTAAAGGTTTAGCAGTTTTTGTTTTGGGTGTTAAAGTAGAAGGTTGTGTGGATGTAGGTTTAGTGGTAGATGTCTTGGGTAAAGTGGTATGCTTGGTTAATGGTTTTGGTTTAGGCAAGATGGTTGATGAGCTAGAGGCAGAGGAGGGCAAGGTAGGTAACTTAGAAATTGTCAATGTAGTGAGGAAAGGTGTCTTAGAAAGTAAGTATGAAGGTGTGACCAATAAAGGTGGTGGGTTTTTGGTAAAAATGATGGAATTCATGTTCAAGGTAGAGATATTAGGACCCAAAATAGAGGTCAAGGTTGAGGGAGGTAAAATTTGAGTTTTTGGGCCTTTTGGTGGTTTTACTTCTTTGGTTGTTTTAGGTGTTAGTTTTGGAGGGGCTTTGGTCACTTTAATTGTCTTGGTGGCTTTAAGTGTTTAAGGGTCAATTAATTTTAAGGAGGTTTTGGTTGGTTGGGTGGAGGTTTTAGTTGGTTTATAAGGGCTAGGTTGGTCTATCAAAGAAGGGGTTAGAAGTTCTAGTTTGGTTCCCTTACCTTTGTCTTGACCTCTGACAGAAGGTTCCAAAATTATAGGTTGTGTGGATGAAGTCATCTTATCTTATGAGATATCTTCCAAAGAGGGGGTGGATGGTTTTGTGATAGGGGAGGTAGGTGTGGTATCCTTCAATAGAGGTGTGGGTATGGTGGCTTCCTTTGTTTAGGTGTTCAAAGGAATAGAAGGTAATTTTTTTCTTCTATTAGGGGAATAGGGAAAGAGGTGGTTAAGGTAATGTTTTCTTGAACAATGGGTTCATCAGTAGCCACATTGATATTATGTGCCTCATGATATGTGTCTATTTTATTTTCATGTTAAGGGGTAAAAGGAACATGATTAGGAAAAGGCTTACAAAATATGTCAAGGGCCTAGTTTGGTGGTGCATTGGTATTGTCTAACGTAAGCTCCCCCTTGTCAATGAGGGATTGGATAAGGTATTTGAAGGTGTTACACCTATTGATGTCATGTATTATGACTTGGTGAAAGGCATAATGGTCATTCTCATTATACCAACCTGGTATGGGATGAGAAGCATCAAACTGTTGGGGTGGTTTAATTGGTAGAAGTTAGATGATATTGAATTTTAGTAATTTTTCCAAAATATAAGGATAGGGCTCCCCAAGTGGAGTTAATTGATTATGATTATTCCAAGTTGAGTTCCTTTAGTTTTAGTTTGAATAACTAGAGGAGTTGGAGGTTTAGTTCCTTAGGTTCTGTTAGTTGGTAGATGGCGGTGGTGTAGCTTTGAGGATAATGGCATTGATGGTTAATTTGTCTTTAGTGTTGGGATTGGTTTAGAAGAAAAGGGCTAATTAGGTTTGTAAGTTAAGTTATTGTTCTTCAAATTTAATCTTCATTCATCAATGGCTCTATTCTCTAGTTTATGAGCCATGGTAAAAGCTTCATCAAAGTTTTGAAAGCTTTAGACATGCATTGTGAATGAAATATATTTTGTACATCCTTGGGTGAAGAGCTATATAAGCTCAAGTTGAGGCAATGAAAAGGAAAGTTGGTTGATTAGGCTCCTCCAATGAGCCAAAAAAATAGAAATAGATTCATATTTGAATTACCAAATGGAGTAGAGGTCGGTAATAAAAACTTTCTTAGATATATTGATTGAAAAGTGACCTAAGAAGTTTTGGGATAATTGGGTGAAACAGTGGATGAAATGTTTGGGTATGGCACTATACTAATCGAATGCTAGTCCAAATAATGACATAAGAAAGGTAAAAAGGAGAAGAGTTTCAACATGGGAAATCAAGTAGCATGAATGCCTAAATGCTCTTAAATTTTATTGAGGGCCTTCTTTATTATTAAACTTGGTAAATTTTGGAAGTTCCCACTAGACCAGATAAGGTCTGATGGGGACCAAAGGGTGAATAGGCTCATTGAAAATTTGATCATAGGATAAAATATTATGGGCTCTAGAGATGGATGACTCAAGGGTACTCATCTTGTATATGATAAAATTTATGAAGTCTACTTGAGGTTTTTGGGATGCATATTTATATGGTATATTTTATTGAGGTTGGGCAATGTGTGAATAACTAGTAGATGGTTGAGATGACTCCATGTATTGGTATGTGGTCTTTAAAGCTTGGGTGAAAGATATATATTAGTATGTGGATGTTAATTTTTGGGTAGAGGTGGTTGGTTAGATATCATGCATATGTCCTTGTGGGTTATGAAGATAGCTAAAGGTTGTGTGTTAGGTCTAAGTGGTGGTTGAGTTAGTGGCTAATGGAAGGGTGGTGACTCTTGTGTTGATAGGTGGTAACATGGAGTGTATGGATACCATAAGGATTGGAAGTGGAGTAGTGTTTGATAGATTGGAGGTAACTAGAGGAAGATGGGTAATGCTAGAAGGAGGCACTCCTATCATGGAGTTATTAGTAAGAGGTATAAGGGTAGTGATAGTTTGGGTTGGTGGGTTAGTTTTGAGGGAGTTATTGGTTGATGATAAAGTTTGGGAAACTAAATTTTGAGTAGTTCCTATGGTAGTGGAGGTATTCCTCATGAGGTGGAAAGGCATGCCATAAGGCAGATCTATGGGTGGGGTCAAAACTGAGATTTGGTAAGACGTGGTTCTTAGGTAGTGTTATAAGACTACATGATTTTTATTTAGGAAAGTGGAAAAATCCACATCTCTTAGGACTACCAAAATAGGACTTCCCAGAGAGTGAGGGGAGTCTTTGGGTTTGTAAATGTGTTCCATGCATGAAGAGGTGGAAGTTGGTGATGGTTGATTTTGTGTTGGGTTTTTTTCCTTGAGGTCCTTTTTCTATTAACGAGTGAGAACCATATAAAAAGATAAGAAAAGGATGATACATTATCACACCTCACACAAAGAGAAATAAAAAAAGACTAAAGGAAAATAATGCATTCACTAAGAGTATGTTAAATCCTAGGATTCTTTTTAATCTCTCTTTTGGATTATGCCTTACAAAAGTGTGAAGAGGAAGTTGGCTTGAATAGGTCCTAAACAAGGTAGTCCATATTTGGTTTCAAGTTATGTTTAGGCACTCAATAAAAGTCTTTATTGGTCTAAGTATGTGGCCTGGTACTTGGAGATTTCTCCCCATATGTCATAATATTATATCTCATACAGGTGCTTAGTTAGTATGTACCGATTTCTAGAGTTTATACCCAGTCAGAGAACTGAGTTAGTTATCCCTCAATGATTAAATCCAAGTAAGATAACTAGGAAAGGGTAAGGTGATCCGTTAAGTGATGAAATCCTAGTTGAGCCTTGTCTCAAGTGAATTTTAATGTTTTTTTGTGGAAGTGGTTTGGTTTGTGTAACATTTTTTGAACTATGATTAATTCATAATGCTTTTAATTAAACTAAGTGAGCTAAAATCAAACAAGCAGTCAATAGATGTACTCAATTTTAACTAAAATATTTTTTTAGATTTATTTGAATGAAGGAAAGAAAAAGTAAAATTTATATAAATGCAACATGAAAATTCAATCCTAATCCTAGGATGAATTATCTTTTCTTTATTTTTACAAATGCAATAAAATTTATGTTTTTCTAAAAAAATGCAACCAAAACTCTTTTTTTCTTTTCTCTCTCTTTTTTTTCTAAAGAAAGAAACTTAATTTTCTAAAAATTCAACTAAATTAATTTCACTAATGCAATTATAAATGTTATAAAACATATAAAAGCCTAAGAAAACTCAAGGGTCCCACTAGATGTGCCAAAATGTTTCTGTCTAATTTTTGCTTTTTCCTAAGTGTGAAAAGAAGAAATTAGTTAAAAAGGGTGTGTAGAAGAATACATGTTGAATGCACACATGATGAATCCAAATTTTTTGAGAAGTCCTCTTTGGCTAGGGAAAACTTACCTTCAATAATAAATCAATACAAAAAAACTTGTTGGTTAGACAAATAGTTGGGTAGATTGCCTAGCGTGAGCTAGATCCTAGAAGTGAAAGCTTTCTAGGAGATTGTCAATCCACCTACTTTTAACACTTAAATTTGTGAATAAAAAGGAAACATACTTTAATTTAAAACAAACAATAACTGAAATTAAAAACAAATAAATAACAACAAATAACTAAATTAAGATAATAAAGTTAAGTTCTTTTAAGACAATGACTAAATAAAGCAACTAATGCTAAAAATTAGTCAAAGTAAGGTTATGGTTTTGGTTTGGAAATTTAACAAGGGATTAAAGAGAGGTGTTTTGGTTGGCTGATAAATGGTTAAGGTAATAAAAAATGTAAATTTTAAAATGGGATAAATGGGTTAATGGCTGATGAGGTAAGAAGTTAAGTAGTTAAGATTGTAAAGGGGGAAGAACATAAGGAGGGCAAAAGTGGCAAATGTGTGTATAGATAAAAGATGGCAAGGGAGTAAATGGATTGAGATAATGAAATTACAAAGGGATAAAATGTATAAGTGGTGATTAAGAGATAAAAAATCCAAGGGGATGATAAAATGAAATTGAATAATCAAAATCAAATGTTACCTTCCAAGCTTGAAGAAGAATGTTGTTGTTATTGATGATGTTGTTGAATATGTCTTGAGGCAATTTAGGTAGAGATTAATTGCTTTGAATTATTTTCCTCCAAGATGTGTATGAACTCCAAAATTATTACCTCCTTAAAATACTTGAAATGAGATCTTAATAACCAAATACTAACTTTCAACTTAACCTTGGGTGAAGGATAGGGGAGTATTTATAGCATTTGTTGTGAAGAATCATGCCAAAATAGGTAATAGTATAAGTATAGCACCATTTTATATGTGGTGCATGAATGAGTCAAAATATTAGGTTGGTGTGATTTAAACCTTGATCATGGGTCTTCCATTTGGGTTGGTGTGTCTCTATCCTTACACATGAATCTAATTTTGAATGAGAATCATGTACATGGGTCTAAATGAGGCCAAAGACTTTTCACCACCCTTTCTTATCTTCATACAAGCACTTAAAGAGATTTCCCAAAAAATGTGGTGCCATTTTACATGTTTTTTCATGAATGAATCAAAATATGAGGATAGTGGGATTTCCACCTTGATCATGGGTCTCCCATTTGGGTTAAAAAGTCAAAAATGGGTACCTTTTGTCTTTTCAAATGATTACAGAGGTAGGTATCTTATTTTAAAGGCAAGTTTCATGTGTGAAGGCAATATACATGTTGAATTATGGCCCCTTAAGGGTAAATTATCCATATTTCAAGGGGTGACCCTTGCGATGCTTAAATGAGGTCATTAAGCACCATGGGAAAGGGTCCTAGGTGGCGTATGATGTCCCACATCAAGCCACCTTACTTCTAAGCCATGTCACTTGCCATATCACCTCAAAAGTCACCTTACATGTCACTTTCCATTTCATATGCCTTGTCACATTCCATATAACTTGAAATTTCACATGTCATGACACTTTCCATGTCATCATGAATAGTCATAGTGGGTCCCATAGTGAATAGTGATAGTAAATAGTAATTTTGATTAGTAATTTCAAATAATATTTTTGAATGGTATTATGTGAATAGGATAATAGTGATTTGGTTAGGTTAAGAGGGGTTGGTTGAGGGTTAAGAAGGTTTAGGGTGTTTTTAAGGGGTCTTGAGGAATTTAGTCATCGAAAACTATAAGTGTGCAATTTTCTAGTGTCTACACATAACATGTCTAATGATAATCTTTTACATCTCTTTACTAATGCTCTCTTTCCTAAATTATAATATCAGGTCCAAAATCTCTCTCCACACACTTTATATTAGGCTATTGACTAAGCTAAATTTTAAAATTTCCATATGCATCAATTTGAGCCACCCCAGCCTTCTACAGGTCCTCATCTCTTACTTAAGAACAAAAATTGCAATGTTACTAATGATGGTGTTATGGATTCTTATGACACCATTCATAATGTTAAAGATGTTGTTTGCAACCAATATTTAGAACTATCTCCCCCTTCTCAATAATATACCAATCCTCACTTATCATCACCTAACAACATTAACATTCACAAACCTTTATCTTCACCCAAATTGCTTAAGCATCTACCTAGGCCTCTTCTAAGAGAACTTGACCCTACCACTCCTATGAAATCCTATTATGATCCTAACAAGTTTTTTTGGTTTCATGATAGTTGGGGTCATTCTCATGAGACCTGTAAACAACTTCATAATTTATATATGGATTTTATTCTTGTTCCTAATTTTGATAATGATTGTATCATATAAAAGCATCAATGAGCCTATGAAATTACTTTTAAGGATTATAAAACACATGATAAAAGCCTTAAATCAAGCTAATGTTCATTTGGTTATTTACAAAGACCCTCTTCATAATCATCAACCTATTAAAGATAATCCCACCCCTTCCACCAATAATGTAGATAGTCTTGTTGACCCTAATTCCAAAGAGAATGTGGTTAGCATGAATAATATGTGAAGGTTGGTATCTTTCATTGATTCACAACCTATCTACACTCCTCCTTCATCTCAAACATATTGTGTTATCCAAGATTCTTTCCCAACTCATTTAAATGAGTTAGGGCAAGATGACCTTATAAATTTTGATGATCCTATTTATGATTTTACCTTGGATAACACCTCTCATTATATTTCAACCACCATTCCTTCATCTTCCAACATTAATGACAATCAAGCTTCTACAGACATTTCTTCTACCATTTCTCAACATCAACCTAGACCAACAAATTGTATTCACAAAATCATTTACAACCTTATTCTAAGAATTCCACTTCTTATCAACAAAAATTCCAATGTACTTTGGCTCCTCTTTCCAAGGACTTTCTTAACCACTATGCACCTATTTATAACAACCTTATTATGGGTTATGATAAATGGGATCCCATCATGGAGCTCACTAATATACCATCCCAAATTACATTCGTTGAGCTTATGAAGACTTCTCCATGTCATATAAACCATCTTATGTAGCTATTATTTTAGATGACTTACCTTGTGCTCTCCTACTAGGATAAGAAACAACCTTATCTAGATTTGAGGATAGTATATTAAAGTAATGTGAATATATGTCTATCAGCATTAATTAAATTATGGACACTTCTCTTTCCTTAATATTTCTTATAGCCTCTATGATTTCTAACAATATTTTACTTCATGGGGATGATCCTCCTTTATTAATTAGTGTTCAAATAGGTGATATCCAAGTTAAGGATGCATTGATTAACTAAGGTTTTAGCACTTTTGTTTCCTCTCTTGGCTTTATCAAAACCATTAGATATTCATAATGCAATCTCAAGTCCACACACAACACCTTCCAAGGATATGATAGAAGGTAAATGCCTACTCTAGGTTGTGTGTGGCTTCCCATTACCATCCCACCTATCACCGTTCATGTGAAGGTGATGATATTTAACTTTCCCATTTTTTATAACATCTTGCTTGGTAGGTCGTAGACGCACCATATGAGAGCTATTTCTTTTTCCACCTACCAATGCATTAAATTCCCTCATAATGGAGCCATTTATAAGATTCAAGGTGATAATAACCCTTGGAGTTTCAAAAATAATTAAGACCATGGTGTCTTTAAAATTCCTACTCTTGAACCTTTACCTAACAGTCCATTTCATGAGTCTCAATGACTTAACTTTCTTGTTAACTCAACTAGAGGTTACAATGGTCATCCTGAACTCATTGGGAAAATTCCTCCTAACCTCTTAGATTATGATGATAATGAGTCTAATGAGTTTAACGTAAAAATTAAAAAATTTGATCTCTCACCTCACCTCATCTTATAGCTTCCTTCTTTCTTGTAGCCTCATCTCACAAACCTCTTTGCAATGACATTCTTGTAGTATTGACCAAGACTCAACATTATATTCACCACACTTCTTCAGATGACAAGGTCATCCATACTTACATCATTGATCTTCACACTCTAGATTATGATTATTATGATGATGGTTATTCATTAGATGATCCATTTTTAGGTGGTCTTGTCCAAGCCTATGATACCAAAATTATACATTATCATTCTCTTTACTATAATCTTTTCATGTATCTTCCCATTTTACCTCATTTATAGTTCCTAATTTTAGTATTTTTACTCTTTATCATAGGGTAGAGATGGTTCCAACACCTCTAGTTTGTTAGGATCCTCATATGATTATTCTTATGGATCATGCTATGATTGGACCTTACCTCATTGCTTGGTACCTTGACCACCATAGCTAGTTTACCCTTAAGATTAGTGTGAATCTCCTTAGACCTTCTATAAATTCTACCCCTCCTTCAGTAGAACCTCATCAAAACCCATTATTTCTCTTACTATATTTGAGCCTATTCTTGCTTCCACTATTACTGAGTCTACCCCTAGCTCTCATTCCATTGCTCCTTCTATTGAGCCTAGTTTTGTTCCTCCTCCATCATCACCTTCCCTTGGTGATGGTTTGTTTCCTTTGCCTAATATGGCTCCTTTACACACCAAATGGGTTGATGAGTCTTCTCTGGCTTCTTCCACTCTTATTACACCTCCTTCTATGAGTGTTTCTCCTAAGACCACTCACAATAATATTTATTACTTCCATGTAATAAATAATCATTCTTATACCCATTATCATAATCTATGACAATATATTGATAAATTGCATCCTTCTTATCCATCCTCAAATAAATCCATGCCTCCTCCAAAGGTTTTACCTAAATATATACCTAATTATGGTGAGGTATATTGTCTATGACACTAATGTGGCACTCATCACATCGACCATTACCTTATCATCCAACAACATCTCAAGGATCATCTTTTGACTATTCTTAGACCTTTCATTCCTCCCATAGGTTGTTCCTACAAGAAGGCTCTTCCTTCTTCTCCCATGGCTCCATAGCCTATGGTTCCATCATATCCTATGGTCCCTTAATCATCTTATGTGCCTCCACCCATGATTCCTTCACCTATGGATTCTTCTCCATCAGTGATTCTTATATCTCCCATAAAGGCCACTCCCATGCATTCTCCCAAGCATCCTTTACTTGATTTCCCTCCTAAATATGATTCATGGAGTATTTCTAATTTTTCTATGGAGGAGATTAAAATAAAAGTATTTTCTCAATTTTCATTGAAGATTGATGAGATATTAGTAGCATTTCGTATCCATCTCCATAGAGATCTATCTGATGCTTTAGATAATGTGTGTGGTTAGATTTATCAATATTTATGAGCACATGCATGGTGATTTTATATTTACACTTGGATTGGACATGTGATCCAATCTTATATTTTATTTATCTATTATATAATTTGACACTATGTCAAATTCATATTTTTATTATAGTGATTTTACCTTTTGTACTATATCTTGCTTATATTTTCATTTATATTTGCATATGATTGTATTTTTTTATCATTGCTTTCTCTTTCTTTCTTTCTTTCTTGAGTTTTTCTAAAAACTCTCTTCTGGTGTCTTCATGATTATTTGCTCTCTTATCTCTATTTTTCACAAATAATTGTCAATGTGACTTGGTTATACCAACCTTGTTCCCTTTTTTCATGTTTTCTATTACCATGTGATCATTTAGCAAACAATGTATCTCATTATACTTTCCTTATACCGATTCACTTTTGATTTCCTTATTTCCCTTTATTTACTTTCCAAAAACTAAGCATATACACGGTTGAGACTTGAGATCACATGTTGATTCATTATTAAGCCCAAGTGTCTTATTTTGTCTTTGTATTTGGTTACTTAGATTCCTTTAGCCTTAGCCTAAAGCTAATTTCATGTGTATCACTACATCTCTCATGATTGGTCATTCCAAATCCATATGGAGGAGGGATTTTCAAAATCCATAAAAAGTTAAAAGACAAATCATTTTAAACAAAAATGCAATGATATAAAAGGCAAAAATATTCTTAAAAGTTAATTCACAATAAAAGATGTGATTCAAAGCACATATCCTTTTTTTAATTGAAGCTCAAACTCCACAATTGGCATCACAATAGATCCAAGTTTATTTAAGGTATGGTAAAATAGTAGATTAGAAGAGGAGAATTAAAAAAATCAAATAGTGATACATACTTTGTCATGCAAGTACCCAATCTTCATAGTAGACTAATGGCTCTGTAAGGGGTTTTGAAGAATGGGGAACACATTGTGGGAAGGTAGGTCCACTTTAATTTTCCTTGTACCAATATACCTTCATGATTTGATCTTAGTAGCACACTTATTACCTCCAAAGCTTTGTGTCTATAGAGAACAAGTTTCCTTTATACATTGATGGTCATTAGTCACTTAGTGTATTCTCATGTTTTAGTATGCCTCTTTCCTCCTAAGGTCTTCTCATAAGATGCCTAAGTCTTATTTTTTACATTCCATTTTTCATTCCATATATCCCTCATATTTCCTCTTGAGAAATATTGATTTGTCTACTAATTAATCCCCATGGGATTTCATTTGTGAGTTTCTTTGTAAGACCATGGATAGGACCTAACATTCTCACAAATTACTATCATAACACCTTCTTATTACCCACATCCTTTGTTACCTGATGATCCCAATTATTCCACCATAGTGGTGTCCCCTTTGTGGAGTTTCAATGTAAGACCATGGATAGGACCCATCCCTCCTCACAAATTTTTCCAATAATATAAGTCACAAATAAAAATTACATGTGTCAAATATGAGATAAGATGTGATTGATTATGAAGTTACACATCATTAACATGCTTCCTAGCTAAATTTAAGATGTTTATGCTTCATTTTTCTTTCACTTTTATCTTATTATTTTTTGAGTGCATGTAATAATCCAACCATTTCTTTAATTTTTCATATTTCCCAACTTGAATTAGTATGAAAAATTTTAGACCAAACCTTTTGCCAATTTGTTTTCTCTTATACTTCCCAATATGATATAGTATGATTGACTGAACTAATTTTTTTTACCATTTGTTCTCTTTTACATACCTTATATTTTATTATGTTATTTTCATATTTCTCAATGTGATTTAGTGTGATTTTACTTGTTTTAATTTGGTACAACAATATTTTTCTTGGTTTAAAAACAAATTCTTTTTTACCATTCTTTTGGTTCTTTATACTTAATCATTTCTTTTTATTACACATTTCCCAACTTCAAATAGCGTGTAGTATATTTTTGATTGATTATATTTTACCAAGTCCTTTCTACTTGTTTCTTTTTAACCATGCATGTGTTCTACATAATGCTAGAAAAGAAACCACATCTCATATATTTCCTATAACATATACAATAAATAGCTAAATACATGTGTTGTAAAGAAATATATACAAACCATCCACAACCACAACCATGATAACAACAATATACACAATCAACGTCAATATGAAAAAATGATCCAATGTGTGTGTGTGTGTGTGTATGTATGTATTTATGTATGTATGTATGTATGTATGTACATACATACATACATGCATAGATACACACACATGTATATGTGTATGTATGTATGTATGTATGTATGTATATATATATATATATATATATATATATATATATATATATATATATATATATATATAATGTCATGAGTTTTGATACAAGTACAATCATATACAATGCACCATCTCTATGGCTAAGGCCCCATCCCATCTATCTCATGGCTTAGCCACACTATCTGTCGATGCCTAAATCTAATCCCTACACACTAAACATTATAACAAGGCTGTCTGAGATCTCAATCCATCCACCTATCCCTCTAAATATTCCACATGTGCTTTTACCTATGCCAACTAGGCTAAGGTCATCATGTGTGTTTCTCTCTCCTGCTCCTACACCTATGTCATATGGGTCATGTTCATTATATGTACCTATGCAATTTGCATCACTATAGTTAGATTCACATCTCTCTTCTCTACTAGGGGCTACCATTCCTATATTTATCCTACACCCATCTCTACTAGTGGTTGCATCCTCTCTCTATGTTCGTATATGCCTTGTTGCCTCTCCAACTAATCTAAACTAGCTCACCTGAGCTAGGACAGATGATACACTAGGGTCCTCCAATGTAGTAGGGTTATACAACATCAACACCTTATCTAAGATGTCATAAGTGATCCCCTCACAAGGGACCCCCATTTATCCTCCTCATCCTCTGCTACACCTACAAAATCACACCAAATAGATATTAAATCACTATTATATCTCAAAATATCTATCTATCCTAATCTATTTTTCAAACTAATAAAAACTTAAAGTAATAATTTACATATATTTCTTACTTGTCTATGTATTGGCTACTCTGGTCTCATCATCCACGTGACCTCTGATCATAGTCTCTCCATCTGTGTGGCCTCTGAGGACATCCTTTATAGGTCACCTCCTAAATACAAATCCTATCATCATATCTCAAATCTGCCTCAACATATACCTAAGTGGCCTATCAATCATTTATCTCTCCTCTAGCTCATCTATTAGGTCATCTTAAATAGTGATAGTCTTCAATATCTCTTATTCCTATTGGCTCCATTGATGTCATGCCCTCAATGATCATTAATCCTCTCAATATGGAACTAGTGGTGGTACCTCTGATACTACTACCTCCACACCCATTTCCTCTTTCTCTTTTTTGTGGTTGACCAATGCATGGTGACTCATGACATGGTTTGATCATCATCCACACCACTAGAGGCCCTATTTCTCTCTTCCCTTATGTATCTCCCATATTCCAATCCCAAGGATTAAGCATCAATATTGATGCCATTGGATGAGACAAACCCATCTATCTTGGTACCCATGCTACTAGGTATGGCTCCCTTTACTAGGTGTAGTGCTCTATCACCTCTATCATCACTATATCTAGTGTAACTATACCCCAACTAGGTTATGTAGTCATCATGTATTGATATGGATACCATAATATATCTACACATCTCACCATCTACAACATTATCATTTGGGGAATGACACATGCTACTTGGTCCTCTTTCCATCTCTACACCTGAGGTGACCTATCAATGACCACATGGGGTAACCCAACTGGCTGATACATGGGAAACCTCTCATATATCCATTTCATTAGTAATATGATTAGTCTTATCAGCTTCTTCCCTTTGATTAACACTTTATACATATCATTAATGATCTAGACCTAGATGACAAACCCAAGATCATATAATACTCACTCCTCTAGCATCATCCTACTCAAGGCTACCATGAATAGTGGTACCTTACCATCTAACTTGTAATATAACACTCGATGTGTTAGGCCCTATCACAAAATTTTAGATATATAAAACCTATGATGTTTATACATCAAACATGCTAACTCTCAATCTTACTATAATCATCTTTGAGCCTATAGTCCATATGGCTAAGGCTCTCTTCTCCTCAATGTTATTTGGTATCCCTATAGTCATATGTGTTATTGATATTGATACACCTAAGATGGCATGGACATCTTATAGAGTGATATATACCTCTATCATGTCCCTCTTTGCCTCTCAATTGAAGGTGTTAGTCAATCATTTCCAGCATCCTAAGAAAATGACTAACAAATCAGTGCTTAGAGGAATCCTACACATCTCAGCTATCCCACCTAGGCCTATAGATACCAGTCTCACCCTATCTCCTATCATCATATGCTCCTATATATCTGATATTCATGATGTATCCATTATTCACTATAACCTCTGTCATCCCTACAATAAGGAAACAACAAAATATGTATTAGATCCTCCATGTCATGTATCATCAAAATGCATTCTTTTCATTTTTTTGAAATTTTAATAAAAAATAAGCCCATATTTATTTAATTTATTCATTTAAATCTATTTTTATCCTACTCAATCCTTTTTACCCTTCCTTGGTCATTTTAGGCCATTCTAGCCTTTTTTCAGCAATTTGCATGCTTTTTTGTATTATTCTAGTTCTTTGGTAAAGCTAGTTTGACCAAAATTTCCCTATTTTTGACCTAGTTAACTTAAAAATCTAAGTTAACCCTCTTATTTTCCCCTCCCTAGTACTATGTTGTCATTATAGAGTTTTTAGATTAGTTTTTAGAATTGTACTAGGTTGGTAGTCTACAAAACATACTGGGTCGACACACACCTACTGGGTCGATAGTGTGGATTTTGCACATTTTTAGCCTACTAGGTCAATTGGGTCAACCTAGTTGTTTTTAAATATCAACCCCTTACATTTTCCTTAAAAATTTCCTTTTGGTGGTTTTATCTCTAAATCCTTCAAACCCATTTCTTTTCTTACTTTTTCCTACCTATAGAATCTAATTTGGTTTCATTCTGACGTCTAGAAATGCTTAAAATTCAAAATTACTAAAATCAATAAAATACTCAAAAACTCACTTAAGATTCATAATGGCCTACCTATCACTCTTGGAAGTCCCTCTCACATACCCTATCATCTCATCACCATCCTAGCTCATTTGGTCTCTTAGAGCTCTTTTTTCTATCATTCACAAGTCAAAATAACAAATGACTTCTCTTTCTCCTTATTTAAAAACACTTTTCAGTAATTCAAAATTTTTAATTATTTTTAGGAAAATTCCTTATTTTTATTATATCTTTATTTATATTCATCTATTTTTCAAACCATAAAATGCATTGTAATCATGATGGCATAGATAATATTTTACACCATCAGATGCCTATATTCCAATTTTTTTTAATTTTTGGCTATTTTTTGCACTAACTTCTATAGGTTTACCTAGTGTTATTCACATTGAATGCCTTCACTTTCTATTTTAGTCCACTTCTTTATCTATAACTATAAGGTAAGTAAAGGTATGTGTTTTTAAATTCTATCCTTTCTTTTATCATTTTTTCTGCTTACTACAGTTTACTTAGCATCAACATTGTGTATTATCATGTTCTATTCCTGAAGCACCATCCTAAGTTTCAATTACATGACACGTGATGAGATTTGAGTGGGGTATATGTATACACATAATATTTTCAAACTTTTATCACTTACTGACACTTTGTATATTATAGGAATCCATCGAATCTCAATCTCTCTAAGTGCATGCCTTAAGGGGTACACTGGGAAAGGGGTGGGAAAACCATTAGTGATTCTTAAAATTATTATCCCTTTTTACACTTGCCATCTACACACTTTTCTCATAAAACCATTTAAACTAAGCTTATTTTTCTCATTTTTACCCATTCTAAACATTTGTCACATATTTATCCTCATGTTCCTTGCCTTATCCCCCTTTTGATAGTTGGTTATACTAGGTCAACCGGGTTGACCCTGTACAATTTTTAACCTCTGATTACTATACAGGGCCAAAAAGTTGACCTTTTACTATTTTTGGGTATTTTTCACTTTGGATAACATAGCTTAGGTCCTAGTGAATTATCTCTGAAAAACATACAGGGTTGACTAGGTCAACCCCATATAGTCGACGTATTCAAAAGGATTTATGGTAAGAACCATCTATATATAAAAGTTCATTTCTAATCATTTGAATATAGAGAATAAAATAGTAATAAGTGTGAATGAACATCTACTTATTGACCATTCTACTTGAGGAATAAAGCTTAGGGTTCCATACTTTCTTTGGAGATATGGATCTCGTCATGTGGAGAAGTATTTTGGATGCATAGTTAGGTTGTGTAGCCTAGAGCTGATTTGTATTTATTATACTTACATACCACAATAATCTCTTATGAATCACCTTGTCCAAGGGAGAGATTGAGGCTCGATGAGTTTGTCTTAAAAGGTAAGTATTCCTAACTTTATTTTTCCTTTGTAAGAGAGAAAGATAATATAGTGGTGCTTCTCTCCCATGTATTATAATTATGTATACATTGACATGAGTATATGTCTTCTATGCATTCTTAATTTAGTTTTTTATGTTTCTAACCCCCACTTTATGCCACAAGCTTTGGTGAGCACTATATTAGATTTACTTTCATGTTATTAGAATAAGTGAAATATCAAAACCTATGACCCCCTTAGGGTTATTTTGTGATTGTGTTAGTCTAGAGGCTTTGAAAACCTCCTTAGCATAGTGTATTATGATAAGTGATACCCTAATCAGGTCTAGCAGATCCCCATCTTAGTCATGATCCCACTTAACAAATGTATTCCTAATTGGAAGTGTAGGTATTCTATATATTCTCTAAGTTATGATTTGTTTATAGACATGATGCATTTTTTATTGAATACACAATATTTATGCATGGACATGTTCTTGTAGTTTAATTTTATACACTAACATATTGTGAGATAATAATATTTTGGTCATAACTTCCTTCAATGTTTGATATTTACCCCCTTATTTTATTAATTATATGGTTATTTTTGGGTTTGGTAATTGTTTGAAAAGGGTAGGCATCGATGTATTCTAAATTAGAGAAGCTATTATATTGGTGAGGTTTTTGTTGATTTTTTATCCTTATGAGGGTATGAGCTATTATTAATATTTTTATCATATAATTACTTCATGGTTGAAGTTTGAACCTATTATGAAGTCATATTATTGATATTTTATTATGTGATTGATTCATGATATATTTCAAGAACATGAAAATTCTCATGAGTGTCCCAAATTTGAATGCCATTAAGAAAATATTTTGAGGTTGTACCTTTATATACCCAAAAATTACATAATGTAGCATTTATGAAAAATCCAATGATGATGCAAGATCATCCACCTTAATTTACTCAGATCGGGTTCTCTCTCTTTTTAATATTTTATATCCTTCTTAGCCTCTATTTTTTCCAAATTTTATTTTTCCTAAGTGTTTGTCTTCACTTTTTTTTTAACATGGTATTGAAACTACCATGATGGAAAAGTAACCATTGTGGTGGTTTTGTAAACTACTATGGTAAAATCATAACTACCATAACAGTTTCATATTTTGTCATGATGGAAGCAATATATAAGGTGGTATTTTCATAAACCACCATGATAGTTTTATTTCTAACAGTTTTAAGAAGCAATGATTTTGTCATCAGCTATGTGTTTTTTAATTAGCATCTGAGACTTCAATTTTCCTGCATTTCTTTCATTTATTCATTTTTTTTCTCTTTTTTATGCTTTCTAAATAACCAAAATCAAAACAAATCTTATTTTTATCAATCCTTATCACTTATAAATTAATCTAAGAATTATTTAACTTACACATGTAATATCCTTTATTATCTTACAATTATATAATTTTCCTTAGGTTTTTAGATCCAAAATTTTCGTAAAAGATTGAAAATTTTAATTTTTACAATGTCTTAACCTACCTGATTTGATTTTTGAAATATATTTGCTTCAATATGTGATCATCATCATGTAATTATACACAATCTTGGGGAGGAGAATTCATATAATCATAAAATATCTCTTTGCTATTCATGAAATAATACAACCATTATTCAACTACTCTTTTCTCTAAGATTATGTCATTTTTACCTTATTTTTATTATCATCTTTATGTAGCTAACTCATTTAATTTATTAATATTTTACCTTTAGTGAAATATAATATCAAAGTATGACAATAAAAATAAGGTAAGAAGGCCGCAATCTCAAATAAAATGGAAGTTGAATAGTATTTGGATTGATTCATGAATAACAAAGAACTAGTTTTTAATTCTAGGGATTATCCTCCTCAAAATTATGTAGAATGACATGAAGATGATAAAAAATTGAATAAAATATTTTATATACCTAAAATAAGTAAGGTTAGGGATATACAAAACTTGAATGCTCCAATCTCTAATGCATATTTCAGATCAAAAAATGTAAGGAAAATTAGATACTTGTAAGAGAAAAAGAAGGTTACATGTGGGAGTTAACCAAATCTTGGATTGATTTAAAAGTGAACATGCTTGATAAAAATTAGATTATATCTAAGATATGACATAGAAAAGGTGAAAAAAAATAAAAAAATGAAGAAATTCAATAAAAATTATGCAAAAATTTGAAAACTAAAGTCTCGGATGCTAATTTTAAAAATATACAATTAGTGACAAAAACATAGCTTCCTATAGGTGGAAAAAATGAAATCATCATGAAATTTTGAGAAATCATTTCTTTGGATACCATTTCCATCATGATGAAAGATGAAACCATCACCTCAATTATGCTTTTTTCATAATGGTTTCTGAAACTATTGTTGTGGTTATGTTTTTGTTACAGTGGTTTTAACATTCTATTATAATTTTTAAAATTGTGAAGATAAAACACTCAAAAAAATTAAAATTTAGATAACACAAGGGCCAAGAAGGATGTAAAAGATGAAAAAGTGAGAGTAAACCTAATCTAATCATATTTAGGTTTATGTCCTTTCATCATCATTACATTTTTTAGAAATGTTATGTTGTGCAATTTGTGGGTGCATATAGTACCATCAGGGGAAAGGTTATGTAGGATATATGTTACAAGGTTAAGTTATTGGATATATATTTTTAAAGTTATTTAATAATAAATATTTGGGTGGGTTGGTTTTTTAATAAGTGGGGGATATAGAGTCCTAGTGTTAGATGATGAGAGTGATATATCTTTTGATGTTTGAGTAGTAATAACACTCATTATTATTTTGAAAGATTAATTACTAGAATTTTATGGATTCCAAAATTGTATTATATGGTAATGCCACCTTTTTTCATTCTCAAAGGTTTATTCTTGAGGAAAATGATTCCACCTTGTTTTATAATTTTGGTCTCAAAGTTTTGATGAAGATTTTGAAGAGGCTTTCCTAATTAACATTATGGTCAATTAGTGTAGGATCATCCTTGGCTTAAGATAATATTACATCATCAAAAATATATAAGTCCATTTTTAAAATAAAGTTGCAACATGGTGCACATGTTACATGGTTTGTGAAATTTTTCTTGTTGGAGAACTACATAGATAATTGGAATTGGTCATGGTAGTTTGATGCATTTTTGGACCTAAGAAAGAGTTTTACATGTAGACTATGTAGAGACAAATTGGTGTACAAACATCACCATCTGAATGATGAATAAAGTTAGTATCCATATACTTTCCAAGTTTTTATAAGGATTTATTTTTTAGGAATAATGGTGCATGGTGCATATGAGTATCAATACATGAAAAGTAGAAGAGTAAAAGAATGATAAAACAAGGATAACATAAATTTAGTCATGTAAACAAATTTTCATGAAAAGACTCAAAGAAGGATGACATGTATATGGGGATATTTGTGAAAGTATTTAAAACTTAACTATTGAGATTGACCATTAACTCCCAGAACCTTTGAGATGAAATAAAAAGACACATTTCATGCATTCAAGTTTGAGTGAGAGGAACATGTAACCTTTTTAGGGACACATGAAAACTTGCATGAGCATGGATGAATTTGAAGTGACACCTTTCACTTGGGGAAACCTATATAAATAGGTGTGTTGGACAAGGCATGAACATTTTCAAGTTGATGAGGTTGGATAAATCATTACTAAAATAACATCGAGGTCATCTTTTTCATCCAAAAGTTTGTTGATATTAAAATTTGTAATTATCAACCAATCTAGCCATTCACCTATCATGAAGTTTAAAATAGAATATTACTAATATAAATGTAAGGACCTAATAAAAATGTTAAGTCTCAAAATTTTTAAAGTTATTGAAAAATATTAACAAAATATAGGGGATTCATTATCAATCCAAAGTGATATACACTCAATCGTATAAATATTTTATTATTTATATTCTTTGTATTTTAAAAGTTTCACTATTTAAATCAAATTCTCACTATATATATCATTCTAATTTTTTTTAAAAAAAATATAGCTCAACTAAATATTTTTATTTCATTATAAAATTATTAAAATCACTCCAAGAATATGAATTAATATGAAATCAATTCTTATGAAACTATGAAAACCAAAAAAGGAACAACACACAACTAAAATAAAAAAAAATACTTATAAAGATAAGGCTAACAAATGTACGAAAATGGAAACTAACAATGTAAAAAAGTGAAAAAATAAATCAATTAAGAAAATAAAACCACTTAAATATTGAAAAAATAAAGTCTAAACATAAAATAAAATACAAAACAAATATAAAATAAAGTTTAGTATTTATAAACACATTAATATAGATTGTTAAAACCAAAAAATGAAGGAAAAATATTTATTTTAATAGTTGAAATCACCAAAAATATAGAAAAAGATATAAAATATTGAAATATAATAAAAAGTTATTTTGAGAAAGAACTAGTTTCAACATTACAAAGTAATAAAATTACCATGTGAACCAACACATAGATTTTTAGTTATTTGATAGAGAAATATAGATTTATACAATATCTTACATCACCAAATGATTAGATCAATGACATCTTAGAAAATAATCATAATTTAATTAAAATAAACATTAGATATACCATATACCTTTGGTGTGAACCAAACCATTATAAAATACACCCTTTGGTATTCTTACACATAATTACCCAACTGAAAATAATAATATTCACATTAATTTTAAAGTAGATGAAATTGAAGAGTAGATATATTTGTACATGGAGGTGATCTCCTCTTCCAAATTATTCTTCTAAGTCTCTTAAAGTTTTTCAAATGGTTGCAATTTGGTTATAAATAAAATACAACTTAAATATTATATCACTTGGATTGATTCATTCAAAAATATTTTGAGAAAATGAAAGAATTTTGTTTTAGTTATTAAAATAAATTTATGTTAAGACTCAGATAAATAATGAACTAAATAAGACCAAAGACACTTGAAAAAATATTTTTGTGGGTGGGGGATCACATCCTATGTACATTTACCTAAACATTTTAGGTAAAACAAAATATTTCTCTCTACGACTTTATCAATCATCTCCTTTTTTATCCAATTTATAATGTTAACATCTATCCTTTAATTTTAAAAACCTCCAATCCTCTACATATTTTTATCAAAATGCACAAAAAATATCTTTATGACTACCAACCAATATTGTGGGTAGTTATTTATCAATCTACCCAAGAATCTTCTTTATAAAGAAAGACAACTATGAAAAAATTAAAATTAAAATTAAATCACCAAGTAATGAAATATTATGAGCTTAACATTGTCAAAACCCAACCATATAAAATGTTCATAAGCTTCCGAAACTCAATCATTTACCAAAACCATAAAAATATATTGGCTACCAGAAACATATAAACCAATAAGAATACTACACATAATGAAAATGAAGAGTTGAATGTACATTTTTAAATTATAGGCCCTTGTCAAGGAACAATAATATGTCATAATGAGTTGGAGGACTAACCATAAAAAATAAGATGCATATATTTTATCAAAATTTGGAAAAATAAAGATATACACTACCTAATATGACAAATTGTTGTGAAAAATTAGACTACTATAAATATGTAATAAATTCTACAATTGATTTGAATTGACTAAATTTTAAAATATAATAAATATGAATATATATATATATATATATATATATAAACTTAACTAGAAAACTGAGATACAGACTGTTTCAAGATCTAAGACAGACTAACATACAATGTTGATTGAGTGTGACTCAAAATAGGAGCTAGCAAGGTTCCTAGACAATAACATTGAAATTAGATAGTATTGGGGGATAATATTATCCAAATAAGGTGGCCTCAATCGATAGACAAAAGAAATCTCATATTTTTGGGTGATGTTCACCTTCACCTATTTATTCTGAGCTATGTGGGAGATTTTGATCTAATTTAAGAATCACTATGTAAGTCTTTATTTGCTTGAAACCCTAGCTCAAATAAACAAGAATAAAAAAGTAATCATAGAGTAAAAAGGGGTCAATGGTTAAATTTATTCTTAGCCTCAACACCCCCTATGTTGTGTGATACCTAAATACCAATACTCAAAATAGGGATCAAAATCCATACTTCTCTAATGTTACGGAGGTGTGTGTTAAACTAGTGTAAAATGTTATATGTTGGTGCATTCTTGGTGTGATTAAGTTATTTAACCATAAATTGTGACCTTGGAGGTGTATCAAAAATTTATAATAGGTATACTAGGGTTGTATGTAATTATAATTTGGATAAATAGGGAATATGATCTCAATGTGCAATTATAATTCTTGTGATTTTTAGTGTGAAAGTTTCTCATTTGAAAAATGGTTTAAAATGTGATTTTATAGTGTTATTTTTGGAATTTATTTAGATGGGGATTACTAAAATGAGTATGACCCTTTCCCAAATTTTTTATTTTGAAAAATAGATGTTCTTTGGTGGGAGGACATTGTTGGTGAGATTAGACACTAGCAGGGCATGGTATTGTCCCAATAGGTGCTATTATCCTAAAGGAGTAATTTGTTAAGATAAAGGTGTAGGTTAGTTTGATAATGAGATTATACTATTTAATGGTCTATATAGAGCAATTATGGAGTGATTTTTGTTGCTTTAAGGATTGATCCATCATAAAAAATGGAAGGAAATGGTCAAAAGGCCCTATAATAGGTCATAAACTAAGTGTATCAAAAGAGTGGTCATAAGTGCACTATTTTAGCTTTAATGTTAATTTAAATTTTTTAATTACCACCCCCTTTATTATTATGGTAATAAAACAAAGTAAAATTACTAGAGTAAAATGAAAAGTGCATACCTAAACTTACATGTGAAGTATAGTCTTGAGTATAAGCCACAATGTTGAATTGTGCTTCATGTGAAACTATAATGAATGTGTATAAACTAAGTCCTTAATTAAGATTAATATCAATAAGTAAATAAAATAAATCCTATATATTGAATAATAAGTAATGAATACACATTATTGGGTATGAGAACCATTGTGTGTTCCTAGTGCAAATAATCAGTGTCTAAAGAAGGTAGGATCTTTAGAGATTTCATTTGCATTGAAAATATTGGATTGGACTATACATGTCCCAATCAATTTTGATAGGTGAGTGTGATTAAAAACTCAATATGTGATTAAATCCATTATTTCATACCTAAATTATTGAAATAGTTTGGAATACATGTATGAATCCCAATATATTGTTTTGGTGAAAAAACTAGTGCAAAATAGTGAAGTAACCACTATAGATATAATAAGGCTCATTTTTGGTACAAAAAGCTAGTATAATCTAGGTCTGGTGTATAAAACATAGAGAGTGACATGGATTGTCATTCCATCTATGAAATAGGTGTAAACTTGAGTAATGATGAAGTCATATGCCATGTACATGCACCCAATCTGACATCTAGTGTTTATGGATTCTGAGACTGAGTTATAAAAACTAATATTTTGAGTAAAAACCTACATGCTAACTTGGAACACATACTTCACACAATGACCCCAAACTAATCAAATATGATACAAAATTTGATTATTTTATAGAAACTATAACTATTATCGTATTGTAAACTATTCTAAACTGCCTAAGACTTTGATAGATTCTAGAAATGAAATTTTAATGTGTTTTGGGATAATAACCCCTATTTGGACAATAATGGGGGTGATCCTATCCAAACTATCTTCTAAGTGATTTATAGGTGTTCTATGTGAGTCACTATGAGAGGCCTATATAATTATGTATATGCACTATATTTTAGGGTCCTAATCTCTAAAATAAACCCCTATATATACTCCCTATTTTGAGATGAGTTGTTGAGCATGCACAATAACTTAAATCAAAATAAAAATTTATGCACAAATGTTATGCAAAAGATGTACACCTGAGTCGTAATGATAACATGGAGGAGCATGAAATCATTGTATAGATAAATTAAGCATAATAGTAATGTGATATGCATGTAGGAACAATCATACATAGTGAGAATGTCAAGAAAGATGTTAAAAATTATGAACACAAATAAGTGATCAAAACATGGTACTAAAATCTGATTATAATTACTTGGGGAGGGATACATGATATCCATAATGGCATAAAAAACTAGGAGGATCCATGATGTCCATCATGGCATCAAAATCTAAGAAAATAAGTAATAAAGTGTCATGCTCATGATGCATACAAATAAGGAGTACATGAAAAACACACAATAGAAGGCCAAGGGTTCAAATAAAAAGGACATGTTCAAATTTTACTCATATGCATATAAACATACAAGGAATGCTTAGATCTACACATAAATACATGTTCAAATTTACTCATACGTAAATATAGAAAACACACAAGACATGAAGCAGTAAGGTAATAATGAAAAACACCCATGACTATATGTAGCTAATCAACATAAGCTATTTTTAACACTATTATATTTATTAACTTAGGTAATGAACATGATATCATTGTGTTAATAAGTGAGGAATATCAATAGTTTGTAAGCCATGTAAATAATTGAGATACGAATAATAAGAGATAGCCAAAGAAGGATAAAGGTTGTGTTTGACACACCCCTAGTGAGATTGATAAAGTAAAAATAAGTTAAAAGAGGCTTGTGTCTGGTTTGGATCTAAGAAATAATATCATGAACTCATTGGGACAATAACAGGGAAATAGGAAAATAGTAGGGTGCATTTTTATTTGCTTAGGGTGATAGTATTTGAATGGAAATTTATGAGTTTGAGATAATAAATAACCTACAATTAAGTATGGGCATGTCCACTTGTATGCTTTTCAATCACTCATGAATCGTATGCGATATAAAAATTGGATACAAATAAGTAATAAATATTGTGCACATAATTAACCGATGTAAAGGAACAAAACATAATATGCATAGGTCATAATTTTTTATTTTTCTAGAATATCTAATTTTAATTCATTTTTTCATATTTTTCATATATATGAATTGAAAATACAAAAATGGAAGATACATACTAATCTATGAGTCATACAATGGACTTCTTGTCATTTGAAACATGCACTCATGGATGCTTGATGGCATGGGGAAGCTTTGCAATGGGGTGTTAGGCATAGAGGTTTTACACAGGGCATGGGAGGACTCAGTACTAGGTGTAGGAGTATTATAGCCAATCTTCATGCACAAGCATCAGTCATCTCTCTGTAATGATGGAAACCTCCCCAAGGCATGGTACCCTTACACTCCTTGGGATGAGTCTCCAAAGTAGGGAGTATTCCTTATATTCTAAGCACACCTAGTTTAAAATCATTGAACAAACCTAAAGAGCAAAAAGGTAATCTACCACTAGTCTAAACCTAATGATTTGCTAAGGAAAAGGGAGGGAGAAGGTAAGAGAGTGCATAAAACAAAAGGTGATGCACCTAAAATAGAGAAAACACACCTAATACCATATACATAGTGAAAATTTTGAGAACAAGATGATATGACACAATTTTTTCCAAGTTAATCTATGTGCATGTGTACTTCACATAGAGGCATGAAACCACAATGCTACAATGAGAGAGATGACAAATGGTCTATAGAAAACATCAACATAGACCCAAGTGTACATAAAATATAACCAACAAGTGAGCTTTGAGTTCAATGAGGAGGTGCAGGGGATGAGTGGTTAAAGAGAGGGGTAAACATTACCCATAGATAGAAATCAACAAACACAAAGAGCACATAGATCATCAAAATAATGAAAAAGAGGTAAACTTATTTCACATTAGCATACAAATATTTAGCCAATACAAGTGCTCATGGATGAAATTTTTTTATAGTGTGAGGCTACTAAGATATGTTGACCCCTTTTATAATGGAAAAACTAGGCTTTTATAGAATATCAAGCTTGTTTTATAACAAATGCACCACTTGGGTGATGGGAGAAGCATTTAATGCAATAACAGTGTTATGGTTATGATTCTCTAATTCTATCTAATGATTGGACCTAGGTTGATGGAAGGATTGCTTCTAGATACATGTGTATTGGAAACTATAATATTTCCCTATGAGTGTTAGAGGATGGTGTGTACTCAAGCTCTGAGGTCAAATAGTTTCTTTTGCATTAAATTATTATGATAGTGCCTTGAGCTTCATTCAATTACTTCCAATGATATTCATTAACTCTACCAACCTATTGACAAATGGCACTTCCATGAAATCTCAAGGAAGTTCTTCAAATTGATGGATATGAGTGGCACAGGTATGACACATGGATGGTTGGCACTAATTCTAGGCAGCTAAAAAATTCCTTATGTTTATTAGTACAGAGCAGCCATATGGTGATAACAAAAAATGCTATGGGCTATGCCATTCAGGGGTAAAAATGTGAGATCTTGCGTGTAGGCATGGACCCATCTTAGATGGGTGAAAAGAAGAATTTAACTAGGAGCACACACCAAGATGAAGATTTTAGATGCTCTAGAGTGTTCCCATAACTATTTTTTATGTTGTCTCTTTTATTTGGTCATTTTAGAGTCTGGGGACCCACACTCTAAAAATTTGCATGCCTTTTGACTTGTGCACTGCAAAACCTTGCATAAATATATGCATTATTATCCTTATGTTAGCATGAATCATTACTGACCTATTGTGTAGATATATGACTCTAGTTTGGGCTCAGGAATAGATGAGAAGTGTATATGCTTATTCTACGAAAAGCACTTGGGACCTCACAACTACACTAACCTCTTGTATGATCTTGGGAGGCCTTGCATTGACCAGGGGGTGACTTAGAAAGTCAACACTTTTGGTGACCTTTGTGGGTTGCTTGCCTGCTAAGCAGGGACCTAGTAGTCCTTTGAGCAGTCCCTTGGGTATGGAGTCTTTGGATCCCCTAGCTCTATCTTCTCCTATTGCACAGATTATGCACTTATAGATCTTGAAATGAAATAAGATTCACCGAAAAAGACATGAACTATGCCAAAGGTGCTTAAAGTAAAATACCTAAGCTAAGAAAACACTATGTAAAAGCACTTGAAAGAATTCAAACTATTTTAAGACAAGGGCACGTAAATCATACCTTTAGGGAAATAAAATAAACTACTCTACTTATTTACAATTGTATATAAAAAGTTAATGGAGATAATACTTGAGATGAATCCCATTGACTGGGATAGGTAACTCTTCTCCATTCATTTTGGTAAGCTAGAAGGCATTGGATGGATTTTAACTGGTAATGGTGTATGAACCATTCTATATTGCATCAAACTTAGTGTGTCTTCTAGATTTTTCTCTACCTGTATCCCATTTCAACACTAAGTCTAATACTTTGAAACTTTTGGTGCTAACCTTCTTATCAAAGATCCTCTTGGTCTATGCCTCCTAAAATTTCATGGTGCGCATTACTTGTGATTTAATTTATTCAAACTCCATGAGTTATATCATTCTTAATCCACGTGAATCACTCTCGAGTAGCTCAAACTAATGTATGAGTTCCAAGGAAGGTAACTCAATGGATACTAGTAACCTAGTTTCCCTTCCATAGACTTGCATAAAGGATGAGTTTCCCAACACTCTCTTGGGCATGATCCTATCAACCCAAAGAGTGGTTCTAAGATTAGTTTTCCAAGATTTATGGTTATCTTTGAGAGTCCTATTTATGATATGGATTAGGTTCTTTTTCATGGATTCAACTAGACCATTACCTTGAGGGTAATAGTTTGATGAGGTGCTCAAGTAGATGTTGTGCTTGATGGCCCATTCACTAATTCTAGTTCCAAGGAAAGCCATTACATTATTAGAGATAATGGTGTCTATAATGTGTTGATGATTTTAAATTGACTATAGGCTCCCTTAGTGTTTAAATAACACTTCTCATTTTAGAATTTAGAAAATTTAGAGTATGAGTTGCAGGTTTTGACAATCTGGTTGCCTGTGGTGAAATAGTAGTAGAGTGAGATAACTATTCCATAATATTTATATATTTTTAGTAGTTGGGAGCCACCTTGGCCTATTATTTGTGAATCCTTGTTGATACTTAGTGAATTATGTTCTTAATTTAAGTTACATACTAATAAAATGGATATTTATAATTTGGCTAAAACTAAAGTGATCATGGTGTAAAAAAGAGAAAAGAGAAGGTTAAGGAAAAAATAAATAAGTAATTGCCAATTTTAGTCCTAAACATTATGACAAAGTATTAATGGCAACTAAAAATACATTTAACAAATATATAATGAAAAATATCTTAAGCTCAAATCTCATTATATATTAGGCAAACTTCAGAAGAAAACATTTAAGACTCACAAGTAAGAACTAGGTCTACTTTAGGGTTACCACTATAATCAAATAACCATTGCACATTTGAATACAAATCAAAATGAAATGAAGTAGAACCTAAGATATTTCAACTAATATAGCATAGGCAAAAATCAAAAAACCTGTGATTAAAGAATGTTATTCATAATTCAAAGACATTATTCAAATTCAAGACCTCTACTAACAATTGAGAGAAAAGATACATTAGCAATTCACACATCAAAATGGATAATCCTTTCAGAATTCCTTGATTTTATTAATTGCTTCAAGTATACAAAGTTTGCTAAAAAACACTCCCATTTTATAATGGTGATACATGCATTTATAGGAAGAATAGGCAGTATACCAGTTAGATACAAAATACAAGTGTACAAAGCTAAGGACAACTATCCTTATAAGCTCTATAATACACATGCTTTCCAAAATCATACTGACCTAGAGGGAAACATGCCAACAAACTAGCATATGCCTTTACAATAGAATATTCTATTATAAAATGTTAACTAATTTCTATTAGAATAGAATATTCCTTTGACTTGTCGGTGGGGCCCCTATTTGGAGGATGCTCATGGCCTTCTCATGTTGTTCATCAACCAGTTTGAGATCCATAACAAGCTTCATGATGCACTCCTCCTCTTGGTCTACTAGCTCATCAAATTCTTTGTCATTTATGGCCAAGGTCTCCTTGATACTTTGAGCTTTGTTGATCCTCTCACTTGCATTGAATATCATATCCAAGATATCACTATTGTCCTATCTAGAATGAACTTTACTTTTCCCTTGGATTTATTGAGTCACTAAAGTGGACCTATGATTTAATTCTTCATCACTAATGAGGCCAAGGGAAGTAGGTTGTGCAAGATTGACACGCATGGTCCAAAGAAGTTTCTCAATTATGCTAATAAGCCTTTTATCATCTTTTAGAAGTCTCTTTACCTTGGTATGCCAAGTACTCAAGATTTGAACCTTACCAAAAATAATCCCAGAGATTGTGCCTAGGTGTCCCATACTTATGGTTGTAAAGTTTGGGATCTATTTCTTTACTTGAATGTTGAGGAGATGAGCAATATTGTCCCCTGAGGCTTGCCATTGGGTGATCAAGTCTTTGGCTAATGTATCTGGTTCCTCCAATACACTCTACCTCATATTCATTGAATTTAATGCCTCAAACTTGTCATAAAATGATTCATTCAACATTTTGTTCATGGCCTCTAAGATTGATAAGATAGCTTGTGCTTGTAAATTCTCCCTTTCTCTTTCTAAATTATGGATCTTTTTTTTTATACCTAGAATCCAAAATTGGTTTGTTATGATTGTGCTTCTATCAGGATTTACACATCTTCCACATGGATGATAGCTTCACCAAGTTGTTGGCCTCTCATAGGAGTTAACCCTATAAATGGCTCCACCTTCTAAAAGGTGAATTCTTCTATCCCAACCATGGCTGTCCTAGTTTTTATTCTCCTTAAGCCTACTATCTTAGGATTGAAGTGCACTTTTGTAATTATCTCCTTATATTTTTGAGGCTCAAGGATGTCCACACCTAAGTTGCTAGAGGCTCCTAGAGCATCCATCTTTTGGCCTTCTTGTCCTTAGAGAACCAAAATCCTTCTCTCTTCCTACTCCTTCATCATATCATTTATCTAAGGATTAATTTTATCATGCACATCCACACCAACCATTTTCATAGACCATGAGTGGGAGACAGATGGTATCTTTTGAAATTTTCCATAGATGAACTAGTCAAGAATGACTGGTCTATGAATTGGAAATTCATCATTGAAGAGATTGACTTCACTAGTGGGATGAGTGAAGGTCAATCTAGGTTTCTTCCTTGGTTCTACTAGAACAAAGGCCAATTATACCTTCTTCTTCTCTTTTGGTACCATGGGAATCATATCTTTTCCTATCATTTCCCCTTAGGGGTCCTCCTCTCTACCTAATCCATAAGACTCTGAAAGTTCCTTGAAGGCACCCTCAAGTGTCTCTTCCATCTCCACGGCTATCATGTCAATGTGTTGGATTGGAGAATGTGGCCTTTGGGGTAGTGTTAAAGATGGATGACATTCCCCAAGTCTCTCTTCTAATCTTATCTCTCAAAACTTATCCTTTCTTTTGCCTTGATCATCTTGAATTTGCTCAACCTACTATTGGGACTACTATAATTATTCTACTTGAGTTTGGTCATGAGTTGTCCCAAATGGCCCAAGTAGTAGATGGTATTGTACCAATCTATGCTCAAACTTAATGTTATAGCCTTGGATCCTAGTGAACACTTCCTCATAATTCCTAGCTCTAATGTATATGGTGTCATAGACACCTAGTTGGTGTACATACTCAAGCTTGAGATTTTTGTCCTTTAGATGTTCTCCCACTTTGTTCTTTGGATCCCACATTCTGAGCTCATATATCTAAAATCCAAATTAATTTCTATGTGTGACCATAACTTCCACCTACTTTTAGTCTTTATTAATGATTTTCCCAATATCTAATGGGAAGGGGTGAAGTAGACCCTTCCTCTTTTCCTTGTAAGCCTTGTCAATTCCAAGGATGATCTAGGTGGCAATTTCCTACTCAATAAGTTTATTCAATACATGTATTGGTATTCTATAAGGCTGGGAAATAATTACCTCTATCCTAATGATGGTGCAATCTAGGAAATACCACACATCTCCAATCATCTCCACACACTTTTTGATGAGGGGTAAAAGCCTAGGCATGGGAACATCTATGATGGCTTCAACTATTGATAGGAAAATCTAATCATAGATAAACTACATTTGATCCCTATATTTAAAGATATTCAATTTGGAATAGTCTAATGAGATGGTTGTCCTACCTTGTGGGGACCAATTCTTAATGCCAAGGAAGTTGATTAAAGCAAGAAGGGAATCAAGTGGGTAAGACATCATGTATAATTACTTAAAGGTATTTCTCTTGATGATAATGAATTTCTTGGCAAGGAAGATGCTAATCAAATATATTAATGGAGGGGTATGTTTTTCTTCCACCAAGAAGTGTACATATTGGACCTAAACCTTATTTACGTAAGTGGTTGAAGGGGCACCAAAATATTTATTCAACAAGGTCATCATCACCCTAACACCTTCTCAGAACCAGATGATAGGGATTTTTCCGTCAAGGATTCTAAATATGTGAGGTCCTTGGTTTAGCCAAGGTCTGAGGATGGAGTCTAGGTCATGGTTATTGGTCCATTCGCTCATCTTGGGAAGGTCCACATGGGGAAGAGGGAGCTTATAATACTTTTTGAAACCAACAGGGGAAATGTATGCTACCTATTTTAAGTTACCTTCCCTAGTAATCCATTCACTATCAATCCTGCAATCAATAAAAATGGGAGAAAGGACATCAATGTAGTGTAATACCTCTATTTTTTCCATGGCATGATAGAGGCCAACCATCTAGATTACATCCAAGTCATAGTTTCATCTATTGGTGGTGGAATTTATATAATATTCCTTTGAGATGTGATGCAGTTATTCTACCATTAAGAAGAGCTCAGACCAATTCCTAATGCCATGGATGGTTAATGCAGTGAGGTCCAATTCTATATCCTTGAATACCTAGTCCTCACTAGCTATCATCAAATAGAGCTTAGCCTCTTACTTTACTTACTATCTACTAGCTACTATGATCCTTATCTCTATCAATTGATCACATCAAACTATAGATGATTTACGTGGAATCTCTCTTACACTTGGGAATACAATTAATCTTACTTTGGTCAAGTTGATAGCAAATTGAGCCTGATTAGGTTGCCTTTTATGTAGGTTTTAGGGTTCTATAGGTTTAATGGTAGAAGATATCTAGGCTTTAGATTATAAGTGTTTTGGATTTGACTTAGACCCATGTATTTATCCCTTTATGTTTTCAAGCCCCCAAGATCTTCAATTTTGTCCTTTTCTTCTTGCATAGAGCTTATATGGCACTGGTCTAGATCTTTCATGGATTTTTTCATAAATGCCATTTGAACACTAGTCATTGGTATTTAAAATACTTTCTTTATTTCACATTGTAGGATTATAATCCTAGATTAGTGTGATCTATTCATCATAATATGGGCCCTTGTCTTTTAATTGGTTCCTAGGTTTTAAGCCTTATGATCATGACACTTGACATGTTCACACATCTTTCCCATGTTCCAAATATTATGTCAGTCCTTTTTCAAATAATCATTGGCCACATGGTGGGTTTATGGGTTATTAGGGTTTTATTGAAAATTCTTAGGGACATTCACACCATTAGATCAAACCCAATGACAAAGCATGGGCCATTGATCTGCAAAAATGCCTAAATGTTAAGTTAGTACACTTTTGAAAGTCACAAATTAGGCTTATGTCCCTTAGGCTAAGGTTTGTTTCATATTTATTAATCATGCGAAGAACCTTAAGATAAGGAATTTAAACCTAAATTATGATTCAAAAAGGGGTCAATGTATAATGACTCTAGGTCAATGTATGTGTTGTGTTTAGCAACACAATGAAAACATTAGGCTAAAATATTTATGCCATGTGTCACAAACCATGCTCAAAATAGGTTTAACATAAAATGATAATATGAATTTTAAATAGGGTAAGTCTATGATTGGAGGTCCATAATTAAAAATTCAATGTGGATCCTTAAAGCATAGACTTATTCTAGGTCTATTTCTCACATATGTCCTTGTTTTGTAGATTAAAGCCTTCCATTTTGAGCATATTTTGAGCATTTTATTAAGGTTAAGGAGCTAATTCTGAGTTAAAATATGATTTTGGCATGTCATTTGAACACTAAGTAATATATTTCATTGGGTTAAAATTGATGATCTCATGGATGTAAAATACACCCTCGTGGGTGTCAATTGACAGTCACGTGGACACCAAATTTAAACCAGTGAATTTTTTATTTATTTGGACTTAAAGTTGACGATCATGTGGGAATCAAGTTCATTCTTTTAGAAATTTGGATGATGATCATATGAATTTCAATTTTAAGTTTGTTAAAATCTTTTATGCTGATGTGAGGATAACACTTGGCAATTCCAAGGGTCTTCCCAAGGTCTCAATGTTAATTCACTCCTTTGAATCAAATAACATGATAAAGTGACAATTTTAAGATCTTGATCTAGGGTCTTGCTTATTGATTGGTGGTCATATCAGATGGGCCCCTCTTTTAATTCCTAAATGTGATGGTGTCACATGTCCATCTTTAGGCTTCTTGCATCCTTTTAACTTTTCAATTATGCTTCACTCCATCTGATTGGGTCCTTATGAGTAAGCATGGGTTGTCAGATTACCCAAGATGCATGCAATTTAAGCTAAATTTTTAGGTTATCTTTGCTCTATTGGATCAAATGTCATGATAAATTGACAACCATAGGATCCTATGAGATGTAAAGAATTTAAGTTAGGAATACAGGGTTATAAAAGACTTAGGCTTAAGGAACTAAGACTAAGGTCATGATTGTATAAATGGATACATCGGGGCTTTCATACTAGAACCTTAGGATAAGTTGGGAAATATTGAAAGGAACCCTGCATGACAACATTAGTTAGACCATAAAGATCTTAGAAAAGGGGAAAATAGTAAAGGGATTCAAGTTAGTCAAGTTGTGTGAAAAAATAGGACTAAACCTAACATATGCATTTTATATCTAAGTTTATAAATAAAATTTAAAATGGTTCCCACCAATTTTGTTCCCACTTCTTTTCAAATCTAAACTAAAGGTTTGTCAGGGTTTTAGAATATGGAATTCATGAGGATACACACCATGGATCCTACAACTAATAGTCAAATAAACTTCATTAGAAATATTAGTCTAGATTAAGACCAAAACAAAAGCACACCAGTCTATCCTTAAAAAACCTAGATGACCTTCAAACTTTGTGGAAGACTTTGTCTTATTGAAATTACCATTTTTTATAATAAGGGTTTCTGAAGGGTCTCAATAATAAAATAATAGGGGTATGTTGGTCTCAACAAATGAAAACTCATGGGGGAAACATAGCAATATGTTAGAACCTATAGACTATAGGTTTAGATAAATGATTAGGTCATCCACTTCACTTAAGGTCAAATACTAGGACATACCCAAAATGTGTGTGTGCTTTGACTCCACTTACTATTTGTCATGGGATTCAAGAAATAGCTTCTAGTTTCATGTCCTCAATCACTTACATTGACTTATAGTATACTAAAATGTTCATTATGAACCATGTTTTAACTTAGGAAAGGTTTGGGTATCACTCTATTGCCAACCAAGCATCCATAGCCTTGATAGAGATGCCTTTGGCTCCACTCATAGCCTTGATAAACTACCATCTAGGAATCCATAGCCCTGATGGAGATTTATAGAATCACCTTTACCTGAAAGATCTAGATTTTGTATTATATCTTATTTCTATATTTTATTAGATATTTATTATTTTAGCAAGGTTGGGAACTAGGATAGCCAAGTTTTAAGATTTGGTTAAGTATTTGATCTTTATAAAATCATTTATGGTTATAACTCTTATCCCAAGAAAGGATTATAATTAAGTGCTAGTTTGGGGTATTTCCTAATAATTTGAGTCCCCACTCCCCAAGTGTAAGTCTTCTTAAAACTAGTTTGAGGCCAAGGCAATGGTTGGGGTCTCATGAAATGATTAGTCTCTTCATTGGTCTTGATTAGTTTCTCTATGTTACAAAATTTATGCTTTATGTTTTAGAACCATGGTTTCCTTATGCATGGGGTTCACACCTTCATTTTTGAATTCAGGGGCATATTTAAAGAAAACTTTATAACTTTTGAGCTCAAGATTGTACCTAGGGACTTATTCAAATCAAGGAACCAAACAACATGAAAGAAACACACAATAAAGGAAAACAAGTAAATATGTAAATTCTTATGTATGAACAAGGGGAAATAAGGAAATAACATGGAAATAAAATGACTAGCCTACCTACATGAATCTAATCATCTTACAACTTACTCCATGAAGACCCTAAGATGAGAAATAGAGAAATAGTGTTTGAAAATTTTCCATTGGTGGGTAGTATGAACTCTACTCCTTGTAAGTACTTGAGTTTAAAGGTGTTGTTTCCCAATGTTTTTGTAATATGATATGGGCCAATTCATAAGGGTGTGAATTTTCCATGCTTACCCTTAGGCTCAAATGCCTTATCCCAAAGAAAAACTAGGTCTCCATGCCTAAACACCTTGATTTTTGACCTTTTATTAAACAATATCTTGACTGTGGTTTGATGTCTACTAAATTTAGCAAAGGCTTTCTCTAATTCAAACCATATTTTCCATTTTAACTATATCCAACAATCTAGAATTGGCTAACTCCTGTCTATCCTCCATGTATTCTTGCATAAACATGTATGTGGGCAACTTGAGAGTGATAGGAAAGATGGGTTCCTATCCATACACTAAAAGAAATGGTGAAGCTCTTAAGGATTGCTTGATCCTTATCTTATTAGTACAAAGTGCAAATTTAAGGATCTTATGCCAAGAACTAGGTTTGTCTTCAATAGCCTTCTTGATTTCCTTCATTAGGTTCTTATTTATTGACTCAGAGACTCCATTCCCTTGGGGATAATGGTTAGATGCAAACTTGAGAGTGATGACATTATCATAAACCCATTTGATCATCTTGATGGATATGAAGGTAGATCCATTATCACATACTAGACATATTTGGGTCCTAAACCTAATACATATGTTTTCTTCTAAGAAGTTGATGACATCTTTAGTCCTACATTATGTGGTGGCTATAGCTTCAGTCTACCTTATATAATATTTTGTGACAATAAGGACATATTTGTGACCTTCAGATGAGTAGGGGTTGATTACACCAACAAAGTCTATCCCCTATTGCACAAAGGGTTTGTCAATCATGATTGGTTGTAGAGGCATTGCTAATTTTGGTTCCGTGGTGCTAAAAATTTGGCATGAATGAAATTCCTTTAGATGTTTGTGAGCATACTTAAAAATAGTAGGCCAATAATAGCTATTTATAGGAATTTTGTTGGCTATTATTTTCCCAGATGGATGTCCACTTCCTAGCTTTTCATGAAATGTGCTCATGATTTGGGTGGCTTCTTCTTGTGAGACACATCTCAAGTAGATTCCTTCAAAGTTCCTTCTATACAAGATTCTATTCTTGATCAAGTATTGGGTTGCCTTTGTTGTCAAGTCCCTCTTTTTCTCCCTAGATAAACCTATAGGACACGTATCATTAATTAGAAAATGTATGATTAGGTCATACCACTCACTAGCTTAAAAGTTTTGTTGATCCACCTACATAATCCTTAGCTTAGGGTTAATATTAACAATCATCTATATCAAACCTTGGTACCTTACCAATTTTTTTGTTGTTATCTCTAGGTGATATTCCTGTAAGATTGACATCCATTTACCTCTACATTCTCCCAATTCATTCTAACTTAACATAAGTTTGGTGGCAAAGTCATGTAAGATGGCATGTATCTTATTTCTAAGGATGTAATCCCTGAATTTCTTAACTTCTTTGACTAATACATATGTTCTTTTTATCAATCAATGAGTAACTCAACTCAACATTCTTGAAATTAGTGCTCATGAAATCTATTGGCTGGTCACACCCTTTAATTTTATGAGTTAACACTGTAGCCATAGTGTGGTCAGATGAAAATAAATAGAGGTAGAAGTTCCTTGAAAAGTTATGACTTACAAGGACTAGAGATTGACTGATGGCCTCCTTGATATCATAGAATGCTTTCTTAGAATATTCATTTCATGTGACTTTGGCATCCTTCTTCAGCATGCCATTTAGTGGTTTTAATTTTTTTTCAAAACCAAAGATAAAATTTCTTATAAAATTTATCTTACCAAAAAATGACTTTATCTCTTTTTTACTATTTGGAGGTTCTATTCTAGATATGGCCTCCACTCTTTTAGGATGTATAGAGATCCCATTCTTAGTTATAACATGACCTAATAAACTCCCTTTAGTCACACATAAGATGCTTTTCTTAGGGTTCAAGGAAATGCCATACCTTCTACATCATTCAAAAACTTGTTGTAAATACATGAAGTGATCTTCCCTAGTTTTATAAAAAACTATTAGATCATCTATATATATGATAATGCACTTACCAATCAGGCCTTGGAAGGCATTGGCCATATCTCTTTGGAAGGTGGCTCTTGCATTGATTAGTCTAAAGGGCATTCTCTTGTAAGTGAAGGTTACCCAATTTATTGTGAAGGTTGTTTTCATCTTGTCCTCTCTATCAACTAATACTTGGTTGTAACCTAAAAAACCATCAAGAAAGGACATCATAGTTGGTCCTGAAACAACTTGAATTACTTGGTCTAGGGAAGGAAGGGGGTATTTTTCCTTCTCTAATGCTTTGTTTAAATTTTTGAAGTTTATACAAAGCCTAATATCACCATTCTTCTTCCTGACTGTCACCAAATTAGCCACCCAGGTAGAGTGCCTAATGGGGAAGACTATCTTAGCATCTAGTAATATTTTGAACTCCTTGAAGATCATGGGTTATAAGACTAGGTTTATAGGCCTTTATTTCTACATGAAGGGTTTACAACTCTCTTTAAGGGTATAATATGTGTGATGAACCTTGGATCAAAGATCTTTAGGTCATAATAAGACCATGCTATGACATCCTTGTATTGGGCAAGAAGTTCCTTAGCTTTCTTATTTTCAAAATTTATGTAGGCCTTCCCAACATTTACTAACTGGGGATGATCATCAAGGCCTATATCAATAGTATTATATTCCTTCCCATTTTCCTTGGGAACCTTAGAAGCCTCAATAATTTTTTCCTGACCAAATAGTCTCTCTAAATCAATCATTCCCTTTAGGATATTGGTGTCACTCAATTGAATGACTTTACCATTAAATTTATCTTCACTATATGTACTTCCACTAGCTTTATAAATGATATGAGAATCAAATGCTATAGAATTAGTCATGAAATCCAATATATATTGATCATAATTAAAGACTTGGAAGTGGTTAATATTATATGGCATTAAAGGACAAGGGATCAATTCAATGCTAAAATTAGGGAAATCTTGATTGGGCATGAGGGTAGCTACAATAGATGCCAATTAATTGATTGCTTGATTATATTCCCTTAGGATGGAAGTGATGCCAAAGGCATCAAAGCATTCAATCATATCTTGAACTTTTAACTTATACCTTTTAAGGTATGAGATATTACATTGGTACTTGCTTCTGATTTGGTTAACCACTAGTTCTAAATCCCCATAAACTAGTAGTTCTTTGACCTTGTTTTTTATAGCAAATTGTAAGCCAAGGATAAGGGATTTATATTCAATTATATTTTTAGTAAAAAGGAATTTCCACACTTTATGTTAGTGAGTTCAGTTAAAATAATACCAACACTTAATCCAGCATTACACCTAGCACCATCAAAGTTGTATTTCCACAATCTAGGAATAACATGAATATTCTTAGTATCACATACCTTGTCAGCCTCTAGGGTGAAAACCCCTAAGTCTAAGTCTATTATTTTTAATCTCTCATTCACAACATTGTATTCAATTATCATATGCTTCATTCTTGGTTCTCTCTCAACTCTGATCTGATTGGGGACACCCTTCTAAGGTATCCATAGATGTGAGAAATCTGTGGACATGTAAGCATTCAAAGCCTTAGTCCATTATCTACTCAATAATATTCCATAAAAATTAGGTATTTTAACCACCTAAATATAAATGAATTGTTTCACCTAGGATAAAAAGTTAGTTACATATGAACATTTAACAATTCTACTACAACTTTAACCCTAGATTTGTCTAATTGAGTAATAACCCTATCAGACTTTATAGGTGTTAAAAAAATTTACTTGCATATTATGGTAGGCATGATATTATTAGATGATCCTAAATATAATAACAAATTATGCAAATTTTTACCAAATATCCTAATAGTGCTTAAGAAAGGAGGAGATTTAACTTTGGTTTTATGAACTATTGCATTAGCATGATCAATCTTAAAGGGACTGTGCTTTCCTAAAAAATATTCCAAAAAGATACACATTTGATATATAATCTATGTGATTTCATACAATGTTATATTACCTTTTATTTTCTTCATGTCCTCAACTATGTCAGTTTTGCCAGAAGAACTAGGAATCTCAACATTAGGTTTATAAGTACTCCCTTTTAGTGGCTTTGGATTGTTTCTTGAATAGGTGTCAGGAGGAGTTCCAAAGTTGTTGGGAGGCATTGAGGTAGTCAATGGATACCTCTAATATATATTACTTAAGGGATATGTCTTTTTAAATAACTACTAAAAGGCTTGGATCTCCTCAAGGACCTCATCAGGTTCATTTTCCTCTTGAACTGGGAAATCAAAGGTGTCCACCATGAAGGCCTACTCAAATGGATTATATCTAGAGGTGATTTCATTGATATTTTTGTTAGGAACTAATTAAAATGTATCCATATCTTCTTATAAGGCCTCAAAGGCTTTGTAGAATTATATACAGTCTATTTCCCCATGCTTGGATGTGTAATGTAACCTACAATAGTTAGGCAATGCAATATTAATAATATTAATGCCCATATTATTACTATTATAAAATGGTTCATTATCCTTATTATTGTGAAAACTATCATTCTAAAATATGTTACTTGGCCTATTGAACCTTTGAAATGAGAAATTCATACCAAAGTGTTCTCTAGTATTGCCTACTTGTTTCTGCAACTGAAGGAAATCAATGCTTAATTTTTGAACCATTTTCAAGATGGATTAATTGTAATTTTTGGGAGTTTTATAATTATGAACTTGGTTATTATTATTAGATGCTAGCAAATCCATTTGATCACTTAGGTTGAAACCATTATTGGGAAGAGTTAAGAATCCTATATTTTGATTTGGAGCTACATGACATAATGGTAACTGGGGCAGATTTGGGAGATGGTTTAAGGCTAGGAGATTTTGGTTATTTTTGGGGAACAAACTCATCATAGGTAGGTGTGGGTTCACATTTGGGACTAAATAAGCCATTTGCCCTCGGGGCTACATTTGATCATTAATGATTATCAATTTAGAATAAGATTGGGCTAATGAAGCTATAACTGGGATAGACCTCTTTAAGAACATAGAGGTCATATTATCTACTACATATTTATATATCTCTAGGGCTAGGACATCATTAGGTTTATAGGGTTCCATGGTCCTGCTATACATATTTTGAAATCTAGCTTTGAAGGACTTGATGGGCTCACTAGCATCCCTTCTAATAATAGTGAATTGGTGGTAAATAACACAAGGACTAATAATTTTGCCAAATTGATCAATAAAGACATTTTAAAAATCATTCCAACTTGTGATATAGTTTTTAGGAAAATTTAAGAACCATTCATAAGTGACATGTTTAAAATTAAATGAAAATAGCCTACATGCCACATCTTCATGTATAACATTAAGCAATCTTAAATTAGCCTTAAAATATTTTATATGTTCCTCAATAGTCACTACACCTGTTAGACTAAATGTAGGTATGTATTTCTTAGGGTTTCTTGGAATATCATGAAATATTCATGGCATATTAATCAAGTAATCCCCTAACCATACCATACCTAGGCAATGGGTGAAAGCATAGGTACCTTGAATTGGTGAAATTGGAAGAGATTTAGATCTCTTACATGTACCTTTATCACATTTGGATTTTCTATGCACCTCAAACTTGAACAAAGGCTCTTTGGTTAATGAGTATGATCTTATTATAATCTTATTCAATTCTAGCTTGAAATTCAAAGATCCTACCTGAAATATGATGTGTCAAGTTAATGTCTATAAATAATAAGAGTTAGACCTGCACATTGAGCTTATTTTGTAAAGGTGATATGAATAATTGTAAAATACATTGATTTTTGATTGATTTAGCTCAAATATTCATTCAAATATGTAAATATGGTATCTTTACAAATCTAAGACTAAAAAAACTTAGATCTATGAAAGATATGCCCACCTTTGATCAAAATGAACTGTTCTAACCTCAGATACTACAAATTTTCAAAGTTTAAAGCTAATGTTTACTAGATTCAGGCATTGATTCCTAAAGGACTTAAAAGGAAACACAAAGACATGTTAAAAATAATAAATATTGATGATCTTTATATATTTTAAGCATATAATTTACTCAAAACACAAAGATATAATGATATTAATTAAAATAAGCTAAGATCACCAAAGATTTAAAGAATTTAGCCCTCCTTCTAGCACCAATGGGATCTATCTTGTTGATGATTATAAATGTACCACAAGTGCCCTTAGTGTTTAAAGAACACTTCTCATTTTAGAATTTAGAGAATGAGTTGCAGGTTTTGACAATCTAGTTTCCTATGGTGAAATTGCAGTAGAGTAAGATAACTATTCCATAATATTTATATAATTTTGGTGGTTGGGAGCCACCTTGGGCCATTATTTGTGAATACTGGTAAGCTACAAACTAATCTAAATGGATATTTATAATGTGGCTAAAACTAAAGTGATAATGGTGTAAAAAGGAGCAAAGAGAAGGGAAGGGCTAAAAAGAAATAAGTGATTGCCAATTTTAGTCTTGAAAATTATGAAAAAGTGTTAATGTCAATTGAATATGCATTTAACAAATATATAATAAAACATAGCCTAAGCTCAAATCTCACTATATATCAAGCAAACTTCAAAATAAAATGTTTAATAATCACAAGTAAGAACCATGTCTACTTTAGGGATTGACCACTATAATCAAATAACCATTGCACATCTAAACACAAATCAAAATGCAATGAAGTAGAACCTAATATCTTTCAACTAATCTAGTATAGGCACAAATCATAAACCCTATGATTAAATAATGCTATTTAGAATTCAAAGACACTATTCAAATTCAAGACCTCTACTAACAATTGAGAGAAAAGCTACATTAGCAATTAACACATAAAAATGGAAAATCCTTATATAATTCCTTGATTCTATTAATTTCTTCAAGTAACAAAGTTTTCTAAAAAACTCTCCCATTTTACAATAGTGATACATGCCTTTATAGGAAGAATAGGTAGTATACTAGTCAATTACAAAATACAGGTGTATAAATGTAAAGATAACTATCCTTACAAGCTATATAATACACATGATTTTATAAATCTTACTAACCTCGAGGAAAATATGCCAAAAAACTAGCATATGAATTTACAATGGAATATTCTATTATAAAATGTTACCCAATTTCTATTAAAATAGAATATTTCTCTAACTTGCTAGTGGGGCCCCTATTTGGAGGATGCTCATGGCCCTCTCATGTTGTTCATCAACTAGCTTGAGACCCACAACAAGATTCATGATGCACTCCTCTTCTTGGTCTACTAGCTCATCAAATTCTTTGTCATTTCTGGCCAAGGCCTCTTTGATGCTTCTAGCTTCACTAATCCTCTCACATGCATTGAATATCATATCCAAGATCTTGTTGTTGTCCTATCTAGATTAGCCTTTGATTTTAACTTGTATTTATTGAGTCACCAAAGTTTCCCTATGATTTAACTCTTCATCACTAATGAGGCCAAGGGTAGTAGGTTGTGTAGGATTGACAAGCATGGTCCAAAGAAGTTGGTCAATTCTACTAATGAGCCCTTTGTCATTTTTTATAAGCCTCTTTATCTTGGTATACCAGGCACTCAAGATTTGATCCTTATCAATAACAATCCAAAATATTGTGCCTAGGTGTCTCATACTTATGGTTCTAAAGTTTGGGATCTACTTCTTTGCTTGAATGTAGAAGAGCTAAGAAATCTTGTCCTTTGAGGCCTGTCATTGGGTGACCAAGTCTTTGGATAATGTATCCTAGTCCTATAACTCACTCTACCTCATCTTAATTGACTTTAATGCCTCAAACATGCCATAAAATTATTCATCCATCATTTTTGTCATGGCCTCTGGGACTGATAAGATAGCTTGTGTTTGTAAATTTTCTCTTTCTCTTTCTAAATTATGGATCCTTTGTTTTAGACCCTTGACTCCAGACTTGGATTGTTGTGATTGTGCTTATATCAAGATTTCCACATCTTCCACATGGATGATAGCTTCACTAAGTTACTAGCCTCCCATGAGAATAACCCTATAAATGGCTCGACCTTCTAAAAGGTGAATTCTTCTGTCCCAACCATGGCTATCCTGGTTGTTATTCTCCCTAAGCCTACTATCTCAAGATTGAAGTGAACTTTTGTAATTGGCTCCTTAAATTTTAGAGGCTTAGGGAACTCCATACCTGAGCTATTAGAGGCTCTTAGAGCACCATATTTTGGCCTTATGGTCCTTGAGGAACTAAAATCCTTCTCTCTTCTTGATCCTTCATCATAGCCTTTATCCAAGGCTTAATGTCTTCATGCACATACACACCAACCCTTGTCATGGACTATGAGTGGGAGAGAGATGGGATCTTTTGTAATTTTCCATAGATGAACCAATCAAGAATGATTGGTCCATGATTTATAAATTCATCACTAAAGAGATTGGCTTGAAGATGGAGGCCCTTCCCTAGGTCTCTCTTCTAATTTTATCTCTCCAATCTTATAATTTCCTTTTCCTACTAAGGTTACTCTACCTAAGGTTCCTCATGAGCTGTCCCAGATTGCCCAAGTTGTAGAGAGTATTGCAAAGGGTGTATTTTCCATGTTTCTCAAGATGGCTTATTGTCCCTAACCAATCTATGCTTGATCTTAATGTTATGGCCTTAGATCCTAGCCATCACTTCCGCAGTATTCTTGGCTCTGATGTATATGGTTTCATGGACACCCAATTGGTGTACATATTCAAGCTTGAGCTTTTTGTCCTTCAAATGTTCTCTTACTTTGTTCCTTGGATCCCAAATTTTGAGTTCATCTAGCTAAAATCTAAATTAATTACTATGTGTGACCATAACTTCCACCTACTTCTAGTCTATAATTATGATTTTCCCAATACCTAATGGGAAGGGGTGAAGCAGACCCTTCCTCTTTTCCTTCTAAGGCTTATCAATGCCAAGGATGAGTTGGGAGGCAATTTCCTACTCAACAAGTTTATTCAGGACATGCACTGGTAGTCTATAATTTTGGGACATAATTCCATCTATCTTGATGATCATGCAATCTGGGAAATACCACACATCCCTAGTCATCTCCACACACTTTTTGATGAGGGGGTGAAGCCTAGCCATGCGAACACCTATGATGGATTCAACTATTACTAGGAAAATGTAATTATAGATAAATTGCATGTGATTACTATATTTAAAGATATGTAATTTGGAAATGTAGTGTGAGATGGTTTTCCTACCTTCTAGGGACCAATTCCTAATGCTAGGAAAGGTGATTGAAGTAGGAAGGGCCTCAAGTAGGTAAGACATCATGTAGAATTTTTTAGAGGTCTTTATAATGATGGTGATGAATTACTTGACAAGGAAGATGTTGATCAAATCTCTTGTTAGAGTGGTAAGTTTTTATTCCACCAAGAAGTGTAACTATGAGACCCAAACCTTATTTACATAAGTTATTGAAGGGGAAACAAAATCTCTATTCAACAAGGTCATCATCACCCTAATACCTTCTCTGAAATGGATGATAGGGATTTTTCCATCAAGGGTTCTAAAGATGTAAGGTCCTTGGATTATCTAGGGTCTAACGAAAGATTATAGGTCATGGTTATTGGTCCATTCCCTCATCTTGGGAAGGTCCACATGGGGAAGAGGGAGCTTATAGTACTTTTAAAAATCAATAAGGTAAACAGATGTTACGTATTTTGAGTTACCTTCCCTAATAATCCATTCACTATTAATCTTAAAATCAAAACAAATGGGGATAAGTACATCAATACAATCCAATACCTCTAGTTTTGCCATGGCATAATGAAGGTAAACCATCTGTATTGAAATCAAGTCATAGTGTCATCTATTAAGCACAACCTTATACTGAGAGCGGGGGTGAATCAGTATAAGATATTTTTTTGCTTTTGACTATTAGTCTTAAATCCAAAACTTTAAATTACTTTACAATTAATATATTTAAAGCAATCAAAGAATACAATGCAAAACCACATAATGCAAATAGACACAGATTTGCATGGAAACCCTTTTGGGAGAAAACCATAGAGAAATTATCTTAATATAAATATTCATAGGCACCAACCTACTAGAGCACCAACCCCAAAAACAATTTTTTAGGCACCAACCTATAGGAGCACCAACTCAGCAAGAGACACCAATCTCTTCAAAATGAAGGCACCAACTTTCTCAGAAAAAATACTCTTATATCTTAAATTTGTTGTCAAAATAATGGATGATAGAACACTTGCTTTATCTCCTTTATATTTGATCTACACTTGAGTGTTTTCACTGCTATACTCTTCCTTATACTTGTTGATTTTTTTCTTTTTAATATTCTCACAAAAATTTACCTTTAAAAATTCTTCTCTTCTTTTATATATCTTCCACTTTCAAATCTACAAATTTTGACATTCATTATTCACTTATTTATAACCCATGGAAAGCCAAAAATTAAGGTCATGACTCTTCAAGTGAAAAGGTCCTTTCAAATGGTCACAACTCCTCCTAATAGGTCAGCCAAGGTTGACAATTTTGTCGACATTTCCATCGACAATTTTGTTCACTTCCATCGATATTTTTGTTCACTTCTGACAACAATTCCATTCACTTCTATCAACATTTCCATTCACTTCTAGCAATCAATTCCATTCACTTTTGGCAATAGTTCCATTCACTTCTAATAATAGTTCATTTGACATCAATGATAATATTCCAATAATCTCCCCCTTTGTCATTGATGGCAACCACATACTAAAACTGCTCCCCTTTGTCACACTGTCTCTCCTATCTGAATCCTTCTTTATCATAGCTCCCCCTTTTTATGACATCCTCTTTCTATACTTATCCCCCTTTGACATCAATGGCAAAGGGTCTATCCAAGAACTAGTACTTAGCTCCCCCTCAGTTGATGCTTCCCTTCAGTGGCAAAAGCAAAAGAAATTACTCCCAACTTTTGTTGTAGGTACTCAAATGTTTATTTTGGAAGTGGCTTAGTGAAGATATCTACCATCTATTCAGATGTCGAAACATATTCCAATTTTACTTGTTTTTATTGCCACCTATTCTCTCAAGAAATGATACTGTATAGGGATATGCTTAGTTCTAGAATGTATAAATGGATTATTTGAAATACTTATCACACTAGTATTATCATAGAATATGGAGATTGGATGATTATACTCTACTTTTATATCTTCCAAGGTTTGTTTCATCCATAGAACTTGTGTACAACATAGCACTGCTGCTATGTACTCTGCTTCTGCTATGGATAGAGATACAAAATTCTACTTCTTACTCAACCATGATAGTAGGCTATCTCAAAGAAAGAATGCTCCTCCACTTGTACTTTTTCTATCATCTACACAACCTACCCAATCTGAATCCATATATGCTACCAATGTGAAGTCTTTACCTCTTGGGTACCACAACCCATAATCCAAGGTTCTCTTTAAATATCTAAATATATGTTTCACAGGTTGCACATGTGTTTTTTTTGGATCTGATTGAAATCATACAACCATACCTACTGCTTGCATGATATCTAGCCTAGATGTTGTCACATATAGTAAACTCCCAATCATTGAATTGTAAAGAGTTTGATCAGTATTCAGAGATTCATCATCTTTGCTCAACTTTGTACCTATAGCCATAGGTGTGCTAACAGGGGCACACTCCTCCATATGGAATTTCTTCAACATCTCCTTTACATACTTAATTTTGGATATGAATATTCCTTTATTATATTGAGAGATTTGAAAACCAAGGAAAAATGACAACTCACCTAACATGGACATCTCAAATTCCTTTTGCATATCTTCGACAAATATCTTAGACATTTCCTCATTGTCTGCTTCAAAGATTATATCATCTACATATACCACAACAATTAATTGGTGATATCCTTTAGTTTTGATGTTAATATTTCTATCATCATATCCTCTCTTGAATCCTTGGTCTTGTAGGTATTTATCAAGCCAAGCATACCATCCTTTAGGAGCTTGTTTCAATCCATATAAACCCTTCTTCAACTTACACACATAATCCTTGTTTTTTGATAAGATGAATCCTTATGGATATTATATGTAAACTTCCTCTTCTATATTTCCATTTAGAAATGTTGATGTAACATCCATTTGATAAACTTTGAAATTTTTGAAATCTAAAAATGTAAGAAATATTTGAATTGCTTCTAATCTAGCAACAGGAGCAAAAGTCTCTTCAAAATCTACACCTTCTACTTGAGCACACCCCTTAAATACCAACCTTGCTTTGTTTCAAGTCACTTGGCCATTTTCATTCAATTTTTTTCAAAAAACCCACTTAGTGCCAATCACATTTTGATCCATTAGCCTGGGCACAAGTTCTCAAGTCTCATTCTTCTCAATTTGGTCTAACTCTTCTTCCATTTCTTTTACCCAATGTCTATCATGACTAGCTTCAGAAAAATTCTTAAGATTTACCTTGGATAACAAAGAGAAATTTAAATGCTTAGGTATACTTACAATTCTTCTTCTAGTTTGCACCCCAACATGGATGTTGCCAATGATCTGACTTTCAACAGGATTCTTATGAACAAAGCGAGATAGTGATTTGGTGTCTTGCCTTTCAAATTCACTCAATTTTTATACATTTTCTTCCTCCCCTTCTTATTCTAAAATATTGAATATTTCTAGAGGCTCTTTTGAGGGTTCTTTTGCCTTTTGATTCATGATCTCATCTATTCTAACACTAACACTTTCTATGATAGTTTTTAGCCTTTTGTTATAACATCTATAGGCTTTGCTTTTGATGGAGTAGTCAAGAAAAATTCCTTTGTCAGCTCTTGAATTAAATTTGCACAAGTTTTATTCATTCTTGTTGATAAAACATTTACTTCTAAACACTTTAAAATGTTTGACCAAAGTTGGTCTTCCTTTCCACAATTTATAAGGAGTTTTATCATTATTAACTCTTATTTACCCTCTATTCAAGATATATACTACTGTATTGATTGCTTCTCTCCAAAATCTATATGATAGCTTAGATTCATTCAACAAGGTTCTAACATCTCTTGAATGATTTTATTTTTCCTTTTCACCACTCCATTTTGTTGTGGAGTCCTTGCAGCTAAGTATTGTCTCTTAATTCCATGATCTTCACAAAACTTAATGAATTCATTTGAAATAAACTCACCTCCTCGATCTGACCTTAGGCATTTTATTTTTAGCTCTTTTTCATTTTCTACTAATGTCTTGAAAGCTTTAAAATTTTCAAATTCTTATGATTTTTATTTTAGAAAGGCTACCCACATCATTCTAGTATAATCATCAATGAGCAACATAAAGTCACTCTCACCTTGCATTCTTTCAGTTTTGGTAGGACCACAAATATCCATATGAATCAGCTCTAGTGGTTTGGTGGTCGAATATTCCTTCGTTTTGAACCTTGTTCTAGTTTAATTCCTGTGTTGGCATTGCTTATATAGAGTACGTTAAGGTTTCGTTATCTTAGGCATAATTTGAACAGCCTATTTATTACTTATTTTCATGATATTATCAAAATTTATGTGCCCTAACCTTTTATACCATAGCCAACTCTCTTCAACTTGACTCAGACAACATTTCTCGAATCTCATTTCTATAAGCATGTATAGGTTGTTTGTGGTTCTATGAGCATCTGTAATTAGTTCTCTCGTGTCTCTTTTTCTGATCTCACAACCTTCAAAAAAGAACTTGAGTGTGTGTCCTTGATCACACATTTGGCTAACACTTAGAATATTATGCTTTAACCCTTCCACATATAACACATTTTCTATTTTGGTTTTTCCATTATCGAGACTAAGTGTACCTTTCCATGTTATTCTGGCTGTAGTGTTGTCTTTGAACTTCACTGTGCCTCCATTGACCTTTTTTAATGAGATGAATTTGATTTTATCTCTAGTCATGTGTCTCAAACATCCACTATCAATGAACCATTATTGTCCTTCATCTCTAGCATGGAATGTTGTTTGAACAATCATGGATTCTTCTTGCTTCTTCTAGGTCTTTGATGGTTCTCTTTTCTTTATCACTGGAGCTTTGAGCTTTTGATCTTGTCTTAAAGATTCAAAAACACTTCTAGAATAACATGCTATATGTCCATAGTTGTTTCACTTGTAACAAACTATAGCTTCATCAAAGTTTGATAAGGGAGCAAATGAATTGTAGTTTCTATTTGAAGTTCCACAGGTTCCTTTGTTTCTACTCCTAACTTCAATATCCTTGGCTCTCTTTCTACAATGTAATTTATTATGACCAAAATGATTGAAATAATAACAATATCCATCAAAATAATTACCAAACCTAGTTTTATTTGCATATCTTGGAGTAAATGGTCTTCTAAAGTTTTGTTCTCCTTCGCTTTCTTCCTTTTTGGTCTCCTTTTTCACTGGTTCCTTAAGAGTTTTAGCATAGATCTTAGCTTTCTCTTTTTCCTTCTCATAGCCAATGCTTGACTTGTTAGATGGTGATCTTTGAATCTCTAGAATCTTATTCAAAACTTGAGTTCTTTTCTTAGATTTCAATTCACTTGCTATTTTAGAATTTGCCTTTTCTAGATCCCTTTTTAAAACATCTATCTCAGATTCATACCTTTCACAATTTTCTCCTTTCTTCTTTAGCTGATTCATTAGATCTTCTTCAATTTCCTTTGATTATTCAATTTGGACTTTTAGATCAGCAATTACCTTGTTTGATTCCTCAAAGATTTGTGATGTCTTTGCTTTAAAGTCTCGATTCTCTTCATATTTTTGAAGTTGTAACTTTAGTTTCTGATTCTTCTTCTTAAATGCTTTTATTTCTTCGAATGTGAAAATAAGTTCTTCTTAAAGGTTCACTTCATCTTCTTCTTCCATGTCTTTGTCTTCATCCAAATTATCTTATTTGGTGGTGGCATTTTCTTCTGTAGCCATAAACATAATCTCTTCATTATCACTCTCAACATCACTTTCTTCATTTTCTTCATATGAGTTGCTATACCTCTTGGAGTATAGGCTTTTATTTTGTTTCTCAAATCTTTGCTTGTCTTTGCTCAGCTTGAATCCCTTTTTGTACTTTGATTTTTTTCTCTCATCAACGCTATTTCCTTTATTTGGACATTTGGCTGCAAAATGACCAATTTTACCACAATTAAAGCATTTAAATGGTAACTTTCCTTTATATTTGCCTCATCCTTTCTTTAGCTTTCAAATGAATAGAGATTCATTTTCATCTTCTTCACTACTTGAATTTTCACTTGATTCTGGTTCTTTGATCTTCTCTTTCTTCGAGACCTTGAATGGTGCTTCCTTCTTCGTCTGTCTCTTCCTTCTTCGTCTGTCTCTTAGATTCAATTCTCATTTTGTAGGCCATAAGAATTCCATGGATCTCATCCATTTTCATCATGTCTAAATCCTTCATTTATTCAATGGTGGAAACCTTCACATCAAATCTCAATGGTAGGGATCTCAAGACTTTTTGAATGATCATAGATTCTTCAATTTTCTCTTCAAGTCCTCGAATGACATTAACAATCTCATCGACAAGAAGAAGATACCCAACAATATTTTCATCATTATTCATTTTTAAACTTTCAAACTACCTCCAATGGGTTTGGAGTTTTATTTTTCTAACCTTACTATCACCTTTATAATAGTGTTGAGTTTATCCCAAATCTCTTTTGTAGATTCACAATGCATAACCTTAACAAACTCATTTTATGAAAGCCTACATAATATTGCATTCATAGCTTTTGCATTGCTCTCACTGGCCTTTTTTTTGGTGGCTTCCATTGGTGCAATTTGTGGCATTGTGTATCCTATTACCACTACTTACCAAATATTGAAACCTAGGGACATCAAGTAAGCCTTCATTCTTATGCTCAAAAATGTGTAATTCTTTCTATCGAACAAAAGAGCCTTGTTAGTGGAAAAACCATCTAGCACTTGAGATCTTGCCATATGTGCTTTCCAAGATCTACCTTCTAGCAGTTGTGCTAACACTGAAGGAACCAACTCTAATAGAAATTGTTAAGCACAATCTTATACTGAGAGGGGGGTGAATCAGTATAAGATATTTTTTCACTTTCAACTATTAATCTTAACTCCAAAACCTCAAATTAATTTGCAATTAATATATTCAAAGCAATCAAAGAATACAATGCAAAACCACATAATGCAAATAGACACATATTTGCATGGAAACCCTTTCAAGATAAAACCATGGAGAAATTCTCTTAATATAAATATTCATAGGCACCAACCTACTAGAGCACCAAACCCAAAAACAATTTTGTAGGCATCAACCTACAGGAGCACCAACCCCTTTCACCAAGCACCAACTCAGCAAGAGACACCAATCTCTTCAAAACGAAGGCACCAACCTTCTCAAAAAGTTCACTCTTCTATCTCAAATTTGTTGTCAAAATAATGGATGATAGAACACTTGCTTTATGTCCTTTAGATTTGATCTACACTTGAGTGTTTTCACTGCTATACTCTTCCTTATACTTGCTGATTTTTTTTCTTTTTAATATTCTCAGAAAAAATTTCCTTTAAAATTTTTGCTCTTCTTTTATATATCTTCCACTTTTGAATCTACAAAGTTTTCCATTTGTTATGAACTTATTTATAACCCATGAAAAGCCACAAATTAATGTCATGACTCTTCAAGTGAAAAGGTCCTTTCAAATGGTCACAACTCCTCCCAATAGGTTGGCCAAGGTTGAAAATTTTGTCGACATTTCCATCGACATTTTTGTCGACAATTTCATTCACTTCCGTCGACATTTCTGTTCACTTCTGGAAATAATTCCATTCACTTTCATCAACATTTTTGTTCACTTTTGGAAATCAATTCTGTTCACTTCCAGCAATAGTTCCATTCACTTCTGGTAATAGTTCATTTGACATTAATGACAATATTCCAACATCATCTATTAGTGGTGGCATTTCTCTACTCTTTATTTGAGATGGGATACAATTATTCTACCTTGAAGAAGAGCTCAAACCAATTTTTGATGCTATGGATGTTTAATACAGTGAGGTCTAGTTCTATATCCTTAAATACCTAACCCTCACTATCTATCATTAAATACAATTTGGCCTCTTCTTTTAATTATTATGTATCAGTTGTCATGATATTTGTCTCTACCAATTGATCACATCAAACTATAAATGATTTTTGTGTAATCTCTCTTACACTTGGGAACATAATTGATCTTACTTTTGTCAAGTTAATATCAAATTGAACCTTGTAGGGTTTAGGGTTTTAGAGAATTAATGGTAGAATATATCCTATATTTAGCTTATACATGTATTGGATATGATTTGGACCCCTGCCTTTATACCTTTTTGTTTTTAAGCCTAAAAGATCTTTAGTTTTATCCTTTTCTACTTGCATGGAGCTTATGTGGCACTAGTTTGGATCTTTCATGACATTTTTAATAAATGCCATTTTAACACTAATCATTGGTATTTAAAATTATTTCTTTATTTTGTACCATAGGATCAAAATCTTGGATTAGCATGAGCCATTAATCATAATCTAGGCCTTTATCTTTTAATTGGTTCTTGGGTCTTAAGCCTTATGGTCATGATACTTGGCATGGTCATGCATCTTCCCCATGATCCAAATCTTATATCAATCCTTTGTTGAATAATCATTGGCCACATGGTGGGTCTATGGGTTCTTGACATTTTGTTGAAAAGTCTTTGAGACCTTCACACCATTGGATCAAACCAAATGATAAATCATGGACCGTTGATCTACAAAAATGCCTGAATATTAAGTTAGTACACTTTTAAAATTCATGACTTAGGCTTACGTCCCTTAGGCTAAGGTTTGTTTCATGTTTATTAACCACAGGAGAAACCTTAAGCTAAGCTATTTAAACCTAAGTTATGATTCAAAAAGAGGTCAAGGTATAAGCACTCTAGGTTAATGTATGCATTATGTTTAGTAAATACAATGAAAACATTAGGATAAAATATTTATGCCATGTGTCACAAACCATGCTCAAAATAGGTTCAACATGAAATGATAATCTAAATTTTTCATAGGGTAAGTCTGTGATTTAAGGTCCATTATGAAAATGTAATGTGAATCCTTAAACCATAAACTTAGGCTAGGTATATTTCTCACATATGTCCTTATTTTGTAGATCAAAGCCTTCCATTTTGAGCATATTTTGACCATTTTATTGAGGTTAAGGAGCCACTTCTAAGTTAAAATATGATTTTGGCATGCCATTTGAACACTAAGTAAGATATTTCATTGGGTTAAACTTGATGATCTCATGGATGTCAAATACAATCTCATGGGTGTCAATTCATGGTCACATGGATGTCAAGTTTAAATTAGTGAAGTTTTGATTTCGCTGGAATTAAAGTTGATGGTCGTGCAGGTGTCAAGTTCATCGTTTTGAACATTTAGATGATAGTCATGTAAACATCAATTTTAATTTCATTAAAATATTTCTTTCCAAATACGAGGATGCCACTTGGTAATTCTATAGGGATTCCTAGGATCTTGATGTTAATTTTCTCTATTGGATCAAATCCCATGATAAAGTGATAAACATAATACCTTGATCTAGGGTATTACATATTGATTGGTAGTCATGTATGATGGCCCCCTCTCTTAATCCCCAAATGTGATGGTGTTGTGTGTCTATATTTTAGGCTTCTTACATCCTTTTAATTCTTAATTATGCTTTTCTCTATCAGATCAGGTCCCTATGAGTAAGCATAGGTCATTGGATTACCCAAGATGCATGTTATTTAAGCTAAAGTTTTAGGTTATCTTTACTCTATTGGATCAAATTTCATGATAAAGAGACAACCATAAGATCCTGTGAGATGAAAAGAATTTAAGTTAGGACCATGGGGATATAAAAGACTTAGGCTTAAAGTACTAAGACTAAAATCATGATTGTATTAATGAATATGTCAGGGCCTTAATACTAGAACCTTAGGCTAAGTTGGGAAATATTGAAAGGGACCCTACACAACAACATTAGCTAGGCCATAAGTAACTTAGAAAAGGGGGAAATAATGAAGGGGGTAAACTTTCTTAGTCAAGTTGTGTTAAAAAATAAGACAAAAACTAAGATATGCATTTTATATCTAAGTCTATAAATGAATTTTAAAATGGTTCCTATTAATTTGGTTCTTTCCTTTAATCAAATATAAACTAAGGGTTTGTCAGGGTTTTGGAATATGTAATTCTTGAGGATGCACACCATAGAGCTTGTAACTAATAGTCAAACACACTTCATTATCAATATTAGTCTAGATTAAGAGAAAACAAAACTACACCAGTCTATCCTTAAACAACTTGGATGACCTTCAAACTATATGGAAGACTTTGTCTTAATTAAATGATCATGTTTTATAATAAGGGTTTCTCAAGGGTCCCAATATTAAAATAATGGGGGTATATTGGTCCCAACAAGATGAAGAATATCACTACAATGTCCTCATACAAGTTGAGGATGGATGTCTCATTAGCCTCCTTGAGTGCAACCACTTCTGTCTATTATGTGAAATATTTATTGGCTATGAGAATCCACTTGTGCCCATCACTTGATGGTGGGTTAATCATACCTATGAAATCTAGGACCCACTGTGCAAAAAGTTGATCAACTTGAATCAAGTGTAATGGTAAGGTGGAAAGCCTTTTTTTGCCTGTAAAGAAGGAACATTTATTGTAAGCTCACATGTAATCATGTGCATCTTTGAATAGAGTTGGACAAAAATAACCATCTCACATGATCTTCATAATAGTGGTTTTAGGCAAATAATGGCCTCGTGAAAGTCTATCATGGAATTATTTAAGGATTTTACCTATTTGCTCTAGCTCTATGCATCTTAAGAGGACCCCATTGAGATCCTTCCAAAAAAGAACACCTCTCACTAACGCATAAGGAATGAATTGTAAATGAAAATGTCTATGTTTGGCTTTGTTGAGCCCAGGTGGATATATATTATGCCAAAGGAAAGTCTTCATGTCATATGCCTAGTTGGTATCATCTTCTTTATTTATTTTCTCTTACTCATGCTATACTAAGACCTTGAAATATTCTAACCTTTTTACTTCTTCCCACTACTTGTATAGTCCATTTCCTTAGACTAGATTGGTGACTTGGATGTCTATGTCATACTCTATCACTTTAGTGATCCAACCATCCCTTTTTTCACTAATGTCCCTACTGAGCAAGAACTCTTTAATTCCTGCATGCATGACAATGAGTTGTACCTTATTGTTGGAGAGAATGTGCCTAAATTTCATCAATTCCCTTATGAATGTGAGTGTATACTTCTTTATGAAGCTATATCACAACTCATAATCCTTCAACACCTAGCTGAAGAAAGTAATTAGTTGCTCTAGTTGATCTTTGTTCTACTACATTAGAATGGTTGAGATGCCTTTTGTTCCACCAAATTCATAAAAGATAAAGTCTTTATTATAATTTAGGTTGATCAAGGTGGGGGCTTGTGCGATGGTACACTTGATGGCCTCATAACTATCTTTGCCTTTGTGTATCTAGTTGAATGAAACATTTTTTTTTCAAAAATGCAGTGAGGGGCTTGACCATGATAGGAAAACTAGGAACAAACCTTCTTACAAAGTTTATTCTCCCTAGGAAAATCTATAGATTCTTATTATGGTTTGGAAGGGGAAGGGATGAGATAGCCTTGACTTTCTCTAGATCAATTACAAGTCCCTCTTTATAAACAATGTGCTCAAGTAGGGAACCTTCATGAACTATAAATATGCACTTGCTAGGGTTCAAAGGTATTTTGAATTCATGGCACCTCTAGAAGACTTGCTCTAGGTGGCCAAAATGATCCTCCACATGTTTAGAAAAATAGTTATGTCATCTAGGTAAACCAAGATGATCTTATTAATGATATATTTTAATGGCATACATATGGCTCTATGGAAGGTTGTGTTGATGTTTGTTACACTGAAAGGCATGCAATAATATGCATAGGTTCCCCACTTAGTAGTGAACATGGTTTTGTATTGATCACACTCTTGCACTTGAATCTTGTTATAACTAGAATAACCATCCAACAATGAAAATATTTTCATGCCTATGATTATTTGTAAGATTTTATCCATGGGTGGAAGAGGATAGTTGTCTTTGAGGGAAGCCTTATTTAGGTCCCTAATGTCCATGTAGAGATGTATCTAAAAATTCTTCTTTCACACTGGTAATAAGTTGGCAACCCATGATGAGTGCTTGATTTAAATTATTATACTAGCCTCAATGAGTTTGGAGAGCTCCTTATGCATTAATGGTTCTAGCTTTGGATTAATGGGCATCTATCTTTGGTGCATGGGCAACATGCTAGGGTTTAGCTCAATTATATACTACGTGATACCTAGATCAAAACCTCTAAGATCTATATATCTCTAAGTGAAGATGTCATCGTATCTCCTACTGAGTTAAATGAATCTTTCAATTTCTAGTACAGAACATAACTTACTAGATTTAAGATATTTTCCCTTTGAAATGTCTATAGGTGTATAAATGTCTTCCTTGGTTATCATGTTATGCATCTCTCCTCTAAATTGGTTGTTAAAATCACAGATAGTCTCGAGGGTGACTAGTCCCTTTAGCAATTTGTTCCCCTTTAGCTAGACAACCCATTATTCATATTAGTCTTATAACTATGCTTGATTCATGGTATAAAACTCTGCTTCATCTTGAAGGAAATTGATGACTTACTCATCACTCTTGAAGACTTGTTAATTTTCCATGTTATTAAGAATTATTGGTCTAACTATAAGCTTAATAAAAAATTTAGATTCTCTCATTATGTCATGCATAATGTCATATTACATACCTATGGTTTCCATCTTCTCCACATAAACATTCTATACTCTTGGTATGGAGTTGATGTTAAAGGCATCAAACCCTTCAATCATATCCGACACCCTATTTTTTTAGTCTTTCATCAAGCCATTTTTGGTTCTGCTCCATACTCAGACTTGTTTGAAAACCAACTCATTATTACCCAATGATTATAACATCTTTATTCCTTTATTAAATGCAAGTTGAAGACCTTGAATTATAACCTCATACTTGGTATCCTTGTTTGTGCAAGGGAACTACAGTCTATAGGCATGGGAGTATTTTTACTTTTAGGTAGATACCAACATGACACTAGATCCTATGTCATTCCTACTTTGGGAGCCATCAAAGTTTAACTGACATATGCCTTTAGGATTCTCATGCACCTTCATGAGTTTATGTAGAGTTGGATTCTCTTCCATGATGTAATATATGTCAAGCCTAGTCTTTGTGTTATCAGATGGGCCACACTCAAAGATTTCACACATCCATTCATCCAGTAGGTTGTCTATGGTTTTTTATAATAGTGTCACAACCTCATGGAGAATTGGATCCTCCTCTTGGTTAAACATCACACAATTTTGATTAATTGGGATAGGAGTGTATGGCTTGACATGGCTATACCTTAATGGTCACTTTTGTCCCATATCTAGTTCTCAACAACATATGTGACTAATCTTAAGATAAATACCCACCCATATTTTCCATGAAGTCTTGAGAGAGGTAAATGGTAAAATAGGGGGCATGTTGATCACTACAATATTTTGTGAAATAGAAAGGCTTGGGCATGCATGTGATGTTAGATTCAAGTCCTTGATTACACCTAAAAATTTGACTATTGTGCCATCAAGTTAGACCATTCCTTTTGAAATAGGGGCATATGCAATTCCCATTGTGTTTGTGATATTCTTTATCATCACTAAATGCTTGTGTCAAAGTTGATCATGTAATTGTGTACCAAATGTTGGCTGATGATTAAGGATTCATAGAATAGGGGTAACTTACTACTAACATTGCACACATGTTCTTGCTCTTTTAGTTGGTATAAACTCATAGAAGTGGTAGGCATTGATTCAGGAATATGATAGTCTTGGACTCCTTTTAGCACATATTGTAATGAATTCTATTGATTTGGAATGGTAAATGCATCTCACATTGTAACATTGAGGCTAGTCTTCTTCATCTACTCTATTATGTTAAAAGTAACTTAAGTTACTTTTAACCATGATTTTGGAATGGTAGGTTCTTTTAATGCCAAGAAACTAGTTTGGGGCACTTTATCCTTCTATAGAACCTTCTTTGGGTGTAAGGGTTGCATGAGTACTATAGCTTGTGCACCTACATAATTGATCTAGGGGGTAGAAGGTAAGAAAACTGTAGCTAGTATGGATGATTTTGTAGCTCTTTGTTTAAGTCTGGTGTTGAAAGTGACTGGAGTGCTTCCAATACTAAGCACACTACCTTGATTCACATAATTGAAATCCTCTTCTTACCAATTGATGAAGGCTAACCCATCTTATGGCTGAGCTTGTGGTTGGGCCTCTTCTATTTGCAAAGGTACACTACTTAATTATTTCTACAATTGAGTCATGCTTTGCACCATAAGTGCCTAATTCAAAACTCTATTTGTGCACGTAGATTGATCATTCAATTGGTTGCATGGAAAGAACCATTCTGAATCCTACACTATATTATTATATACTGAGATAAGAGCTTTGGAGGTGTTAGTGGCATTGGCCTGCTTTGTATAAGGCACTATATTATATGTGAGATGGTTGTGTACCTATGCATTGCCTTGGTAGGGAGGTCTATTTAGTTGGTATTACTAAGTGAAAGGCTAATGATATCTAGGATACTATGCTTGCTACCTTTTGAGGGAAACTAACTCATTACCAAAACTTTACAACAGCATATTTACTTTGTGTAATTCATTAAAAGGAATAGAGTATAAAGAAAGTGTGCTTACTATAGTAGGGATAGGCACTAGCATAGGTTATGTAGTTGCTTGATTGGGAGGAGGTTCTATGAATATAGGCATTAGGGGTTTGGGTGTAATCTTACCTACTTGAATCAAGTAATCCTCTATATGAACTACAACTTCATAAGCATCAAGGAGAACCATGCCTCCCTTGGATTGAATCATCACTATAATATCACTATTAAGAAGTTTTAGGAAATATAAAAATATAGTGTTAGGAGATGGCTTACACAAGGATAGAATTTTATGCTAGATGCTCTAGAATCTAAAGTTGAAGTTGACCATTGTTTTGTGTGGTGATTGCTTTATATTCATGATTTTTTCTATTAAAGACAAATTATGATAACTCTAGTCCTTGAAATATTTGCATAACTCCTCACCAAGCTCATCTCAGTTGTGAATGGAATTTGATTAAAAGCCCCAATACGATTAAAGAGATTTTCCTTTCAAGGAAGAAGCTAGTAATCTGACTATAACATTATCTTGGGTGACATGGTGTACTGTGTAGATATTCACAATATCTTGGATATGCTCCATAAGGGAGGTCAAATTCTTGTAGGTGAAATAGGGTAGGCTCTTGAGAATGGACACTAGAATATCATCATATTACTCTAGGACTAATGGACTACCTCCATTAAAAGGCACAAATACCTAATTATTTGGCACCACCATTGATGGGATATGGAATAGGCATCTTATAGAATAGAACCTTCTGAATGGTGGTGTAGATTGAGCTTTGGGTGGAGACTAACTTGCATCGTGCCTCCTAATAGGGTATAAAGATACTCTATCTCTCCTTCTTCTAAATAACACTAGAATCTTAGTGAAATGGAAATCAACACCTCTTATAAATGATCTTTTCATTCTTCACATGTAAATAGGGGATTGGTCTTTGTAAACTAGAGGCATTAGGAGTTACCAGGTGCTCTTGTTGAGTGTCTAAACTTGATAGCTAAAGAAAGAACTAATCCTTTATCTTCTTCAATTTTGGTCCCATCAAGCATGCCAAAAACTATTATTTGAAATGTGCACCCATGGATGCTCAATGGCATGAGGAAGATTTATGGTGGAGTGCTAAGTATGGAGGTCCTACATAAGGTGTAGTAGGATTCAGTGCTAGGTGTAGGAATAGTGTCACCAAGATGCACATGTGAGTATCAATTATCTCACCACAATTATGGAAACATTCCCAAGGCATAAGGCCCTTGTGCTCTTTAGAATGAGTCTCTAGAGTAGGCTATATTCCTTCTATTCTAAGTGCACCTATTTTAAGGCTAGAATATAGACCTAAAGAGAATAAAGGTAATCTACCACTAGTCTAAACCTAATGATTTTTTAAGGAAAAGGGAGGGAAAAGATAAGAGAGTGTATAAGATAAAAGGTAATGTGCCTAGAATAGAATGAGCACTCCTACTACCATAAACACAATGCAAGTGTTTGATAACAAGATGATATCACATAATTTTTGCCAAGTTACTCTACATACATGTGTACTTCACACAGAGGCACAAAAACACAATGCTATAATGAGAGGGATGACAAGTTGTACATAGACAACATCAACACAGACCTGAGTGTGCATATAATGTGACCAACAAGTGAGCTCTAAATTTAATGAGGATGTGCAGGGGATGAGTGATTAAAGAGAGGGGTGAACATTACCTATAGATAGAAATCAACAAACACAAAGAGAACACAGATCATAAAAATAGTGAAAAGAGGTGAACTTAATTCTCATTAGCATATAAAGATTTAACCAATACAAGTGGTCATGGATGGAAAATTTCTATAGTGTGAGGCTACTAAAAATATGTCAAACCCTTTTACAATGGAAGTGGTTTAGTGAATTTCAACTCATATTTCAAGAGAGGAAGAAGAAGAAACTAAATATGAGTATGGTTAAAAAACCTATTTGATTATGCACACATTGAATCAGATGATTTTGGATAACTCCTCTTTGGTTTGGGAGGATGACCTACAAATAAGATAACACTAAAGCAAATGGTTGGTTAGATAGATAGATGAGTGGATTTCCAAGCGCTAGATAGATCCTAGAAGTAAAAGCTTCTTAGAGGGTTGTCAATCCACACATTTTAATTAATTAAGTTTATAAAATAAAAGATAAAGTACTTGCATCAATAATTAAAGGATACTAAAATTGAGCAAAATAAATGTTTGATAAAAAAATAGACCAAAATGTCTAATATAGTAATAATCAAGCCAATATTAATGCTAAATGGATCAAGTGTGCTTAAGAAAATAGGACAAGGGTCTATGAATAGGTAGGGACATAGATAATTTAGTTTGATTGAGGTTATGAGGGTGAAAATAACTTACTATTATTTTCTACCATAGTGACCATCAGTGATTGAGGTGACTATTGGAAGTTAAGGCAACCATCAACAGTTGGATAGACCACCATCGATCAAGCTGACCATTGATGATTACTATGTGTAGGTGATGGGTAATAAATGGATAATTGAAGATATTCCAAAAGGAAATCCTAGGAAATGGGATTATGTTATGATGATTACAAAATATAAATAAAGTAATTGAATACTAAAAAATGAATACTTAGCTTATAAAAGATTGATCAGATGAGTGGTTGAGGTGGTTGACTCATTGGTAGAGTCTAGCATGATTTTGATAGAGTAACAGTAGTTGGATATCATTCAAGGGGTGGTGGTAAGTTGGATCTCTCATGTGATGGATGGGTCATTGGATTGATGGAAGAACACCTACAAAAGAAAGATTTGGATGCAAAATCTCTTGGTTATTGTGGTTGTATTTCACCTCTTGGTCCTCTCTTCCTATAAATGGGGAAGGAAAGGTGCAATAAGGCATTAAATAGGCCTTTCAATTATAATTCATGCATAAAATGGCTTGCATGTGGATTTAGATGAGTTATTTTTAGAAAATCAAGGTAGAGTTGATGTGGGTGTTTATTTGGTTAGGTAGTGTAACCTTGACTGTCGATAGTCAAGGTGACTATCGATAGTCAAGCTGACTGTCGATGGCCATCTTGACTGCAAATGGTTGAGGGCTAAGGTCAAATGGTGGGCTTAGTTATTTAGTCAAACTGACCATGGTCAAGCTTGGTTAAGGGTTAAAGGGTCAAATTAGTACCAAGGGGGTCCTAAGGCAATCTAGGGGTTTTTCAACATTTGAAATTCGAGTTTGTGGATTTTTGGTGGCTACAATTTGCCCCTTTTTGTAATGTAGTTTTTATCACCAAGATTCAAAATAAAAAAGGATTATGGGTTGAAGGTCAAGTTGCCCTGAGTATGAGAGGAGGTATCCCCCCTCAAATTGGGAGTCAATGAGGTAAAATAGAATTGGGTGCAAGTTTGATGAGTGGTGAAGGTGGATGTCATGAAGGTGGGTGATAGGTTGGTCACTAAAGTGCAAACAAATGTACAAAGTGTGATAGCCAAGATCACACATGGACTAGGTTGTTATAGTTGATGAAAATAAAGGTTGGTATTATTAGGACATGTAATAAGTAGATTGCATGACCACATTTAGGCATGCTGGCTAGGTACACTCATAAATACAAGTCTCCTAAGCAATTTCTATGGTTCTTTGGGTATCCAAGGCAAGAAGTGCTCCTAGTGAAAACATAAACTAGTCAAGTGTCATAGGTATCTAAGGTAGGAAGTACTCCTGAGAAGACACAAGTGGGTGTGGTATGCATAAGGTGGCATAAGTTTAAAAAAGTGTTTAATATGGCAAGTGTTATCAACGTAATGAAAGGACTAGGTAAAAGTCATCACAAAAGGCATGGTAGTTGGGCTAAAATGGACCAATGATGAGGTGATGAGGTGGTTGGGGTGGGTAGAGAAGGTATCATCAATGGGTGGGTGATGGATTTTGTTTTGATTGAAAGTATGCTTGCTTGAGGTAGAAGGGAAAGAGTAGAACAACCTGACCATCAATGGTCAGGGGTTATAAAGGCAATCATCAATGGTCACCTTGACCATTGATGGTCAAGGGGTAAACCATAAAATTTCAATGGTCAAAAATCAAAAAAGATTCTCTTTTGCTTATTGCAACTTCTAACTTGAAGCTCTGGCCTATTATTATATTGATTAAAATTGATGGCTAATGATTTCTAAGGAAGTTTTTTGCTAAGTTGGATTGACTGAGAGGACCAAGTGATCTAGAGAATATGTAGGGTGGGCATAGATGCAAACAAGGATGGGTAGTGGGTCCCTAAATTCCTCCTCAATGATAGTTAAGGAATGAGGTAGGTGGTGTTGTCATTTAGTAGTTTAGGTTGATAGTAATGCCATTTTTATTAGTGTTAAAGTTTGATTTTATGGGTGGGTAGGGTTCTGACCTAGTGTGCCCTAGGTAGGGTTTGCTCATTTTAGTAAAAATCAATAGATGATTCCCAAATTAGGGAGGTTAGGTTAATGTGGGTAGGGTAGAGGGTAGCTAGGTTAGTGTATTTGTTAGATTTAGGTGTGTATTTGGGTGAGAGTTTAGGGGGGAGGGTATGGGTATTATACTAATGGTCATGCACTATGATCATCAATGGTCATACCTGATTGTTGATGGTCGATAAACATTGATGAGTGGTTCTCTAACCATCGATGATCACCATGACCATCATTGGTCAACTAGGGTGGGGGTTGATTTTAAAAAGCTTGAAGGTTTTGATATCTTGAATTTAGTGGTTGAGTATTTAGGTTAATGTTGTAAGGGTAAGGGTTAAGGGGTTATGGTTTTTAGTTAAGATTGAGGTGAGGTGTATTAGGCAAAGAGGTTGGATGCATAGGGTTTGAGATATGATAGTTTAGATGCTTGTGAGTTGAAAAGAGTGTGAGATAGTTTTGATAGGTATATATTTTAGGGGAAAAAATAATATAGAGAACTACGTTTGGTGGTTATTGAACATGCCAGTCATGTGAACAGATCTAGATGTAGGATTGAGTACCACGTATCTTCACAAAGGTCCACTAGGGGATGAACTCAATAGATTGAGCACACATAGAGGAGGTTGGATTGGGAGGGATGAGGCATTGTTAGCATGTGTTGTGTGATACATCTATAGTCATGACCCTCATTGAGAGATGGGATCTAGCCACAAACACATTCCTATTTCCCACTAGTGAGATGATGATCTTGCTAGAGGATGTGCATAGGATCACTTGGATATCTCTTTAAGGTGATTTGATATATCACATTGAGTGAGAGGAAAAAGAGCTATTGGATCTGATGTATGGTGATGATCATGATCAGGTTAGATAGCATGCTAGGGGCTTTAACTATAGTATGCTATATTAGAGGGAAATGAGCTAGAGGAAACTTATGACTATGCTGATGATTGTCATTTCATGCTTTACCCTTCCTTATTTGAGTAGTGGAACATTATCATACTTTCTACTAGGGCTTTTAGTTGAGATGTGGTTCGGGAAGATAGTGTTTAGATGGGTACCTATGCTTTTAGTATAGATATATAGGGATTTATGGGGTTTCAGGGGGACAGGTATCGAGACCTAGTGGTACTCTAAGAGATAGTGGTGCCCCAAGGGCATATCCATGACATGGTTTTAGGACATATTATATATTTTTGTATATCATTTTGATTTTGGATTACAAGTTTATGCGATGAGATGTACATTTTGAGAGAGAGAGAGAGAGAGAGAGAGAGAGAGAGAGAGAGAGAGAGAGAGAGAGAGAGAGAGAGAGAGAGAGAGAGAGAGAGAGAGAGAGAGAGAGAGAGAGAGAGAGAGAGAGAGAGAGAGAGAGAGAGAGACATGTATATTTTTTGTATACATTATGATGTTAGAATCATGATTATATATATGACCCTTATTTATTACTCATTGTCTATGGTTTGCTTTGATGTTTATGGGATGATGTGATGTTTATATTGATTATGTTCATGTTATAGATATTGGATACTAATTAAGACACACCTAGATATGCATGTAATAGATTTTATTTATGGTTATGTTATATGCCATGCTGAATTTTAATGAGTATATGATTCATTATTTGGATTTAAAAATGTGGTGAAAATGGTTGTTTGTGTTATTGTTCATGGATTCTTGACTTTGACATATTTGATGGATATGCTAATGATGAATCTTTTTTATTATGATATATGTTGATGTGTAGTGTTTATGATTATGGTTACTATTACTTAAGGTAAAACACATAAAGCGAGTTAATTAATAACACTAGATATGAGAACAATGGATATAATCAAGAGACAAATGTGTTAGTGAATATATCAACTTAGTCATGATAGGATAGGAAGAGGGCATATTGATTCTTCTTTGACAATGACTAAAACAAAATTGAATTTGGATTGGCTTAAGGAACATAACCCTTAGAATACTTTGCATTAGCATTCATTAGTTGGTTAAAAAAGCGTATTAATCACATAATGTCAAGTGAGATCAAAATCACTTACTTATGGTGTATAAAGGGGAGATGGATGAAAATGGATCATTATTGTGAGACTAGCATGCCTCTTCTATAGGCTTCTAAAGAGTTAGTATAAACAAGTATATATCATACAAAGTGTATATTGATCGATCTAGGAAGTCTACTCATGAGATTTGATTATGGATTTCAATATTGGTTTGCTTATGAGAGCCAATTGCAACTTTTAAAATTATTTTGATTTTGATAATGCTTGATAATAAGTCTTTTACTTAATTTCTTAGGAGGGTTTGGGAAGTTGATCAATGCGAGAAGCTTCTAAGAAATTTCTTGTTTTAACAAAATCTTTGCTCATCCATCCTTTGAGGGAGTGGTCTAATTTTATGTGCTTTGTTTAATGTTTTTGATAACTATCCTTCAAGGGAGTAGTCCACCTTACATTGATAAATTTAAAATATGTTTTCAACATCTATCCTTCAATGGAGTAGTCTGTGAATTCTAAGAATGGCCCATGATTTCTATTGGTAGGTATTTTGCTTTTTTTGTTTTGCTTTGATTTTGCTTGACATAGAGTTGTTTATATTAGCTTAAGGGTTCACCTTTATGAAGGAAAAACTAAAAGCATAAGAAGGTAGATTAGGTGTAAAGAGGTTTAGGTGATAATGATCATGGGAATCCATCCTAGAAAAGGGGTAAAAAGTACCATAAGAATCATGCCATGGGTAGATCGTGGTAACCATTGTTTAAGATTAGGCTATGATTGTGATAGATAATCACATGATTCGTTTTTAATCGATTTCCCCTAAAAATAGGGAGATGAATGTGGTTTATAAGTAAGGGATGAGCTTAAGTTAGATAAAAGGTAAATTTGATCCCTTTTAATAAAATAAAGGACATAGATGTGAATCATTAAGGGGCTCAGGTTGTAGTTTGCCTTCAAGAGAGGATAATTGGCAAGCTTCTGATCCATACTTGTGGGTTATGATATAAGGTCCAAGTCAATTGAAAACAAACTTGCCCCACTTATTTTTCTCCATATTAGTGACATGTTAATTCTCTTTTAGGATGAGGTCTCCAATATTGAATTCTTAGGATCTAAGGTGTTTGTTATAAACACATTTAATGTGCTTTTGATAGACCTAAATATAGGTGAGGGAAGCTAAATGATGCTCATTAAGTAGCTCAAGTTGGGATAAATGATGCTAATGATAATCATCCTTAGTAATAATATCCTAAAAATATATGTGAAGAGAAGGTATTTGGAATTCAAGAGGAAATATGACCTCCACTCCAAACATAATAGAAAAAGGTGTAGCACCCATAGGGGTTTGAATGCTAGTATGGTATGCCCACAAGGAAAAATAGATGTGCAAATGCCAATCTTGACTAGATGTATTAACTATTTTGGTGAGCATATTATTAAGATTTTTTTAGAAGCTTATACTTGTCCATTCACTTAAGGGAGATAGCGTGAGGATAAACTTACATTTATACCAAATACATCACAAAGACCCTAGACTTGATTGTTTTTAATGTATTTACCATTGTCGGTGAAGATCTTATGAGGAACACCAAAGTGGTAGATGATGTAATGATTGATAAAGTTGACAATCTTTTCCACTTTGGTTGAGACTAGAGGAATAACCTCTACCCATTTGGTAAATATTCAATCATGGTGATGATAGAATGGTGTCACTACAAAGAATGGGGGTTAATTTTGATAATAAGTTTTAGACCCCATTGTGAGAAGGGCTATAAATTGGTGGAAACATGAAGACTATGGCTATATACATGATGCAAATTGGTGTGTTATTGACATTTAACACACTTTTTCACATAATCATAACAATATTGGTTAAGGGTAGGCTAGTAATAACTAAGGAAAATGATGCATTTAGCTATGATAAGGCCACTAAAGTATCCCTCATAGATACCATTGTGTGTTTCCTTGATAGTGTGAGAGGCTTCATGATTGCATAGGTAACATAAAAGGAGACCATCAAAGACACATTTATAAATAATTCCTCCCATAATGGTATAACATGAGGTATTATAGATAAATGATCTTTGAGCATTCCTGGAGAGATCAAAAATAATGATGGCATTGTTGAGGTAGTTGAAGGTTTGCTAATACGAAAGGTCAGGTTGGGTTTCTTCCACATTGAAAATGGTAGGAGAATATAGTTTGATTTAGGAAGGCTGGGTAAGTCTATGGATAATGAATTATAGGTTAGAGTTAGAGGGTGTAGATGGGATTTGAGAGGTAAGGTAAGCCATGGTGTTGGAAAACTTATTAGTAGATCATGGGGTTGACTAGAAGTGGTAGTATTTAAATGATGTCAAGAGTTTGTCAACTAGTTATTTGTATTATTGTAAAACATTATTCTTATACTAGTAATATCTATTTACTTGATTGACCATAAGTTGAGAGTCATCAAATATTTTGATTGTTTTGACTCCTAAGGCTAAAATGGTCTAAAAGCTTATCACTAGGGCTTCATACTCAGCCATATTACTAGTACATTCAAAATCAAGCTTAAAGGATATAGGAAGAGGCTCACCATCAAAGGGAATAAGGATGATACCATCTTCGACACCTTGTTGTTTCTTAGATCCATCAAATAACATGGTGACTTGATAGGTGAAGTTTGCTTGAGAGAGGGTCATGATGGACTCATTGGGGAACTCAAAAGGGGGAGGTTGGTTATCTGTTAGTGGTAGTTTGGCCAATTGGTTAGCAATGAATTTCCATTTAATTAAATTTTTATGATAGAACTTAAGGTCAAATTTTGATAAAATCATGAGCCACTTGGCCATATATTGGTTTTGCTATGGCTTGGAGTGCATATAATTGAGTTGTTCAGTATTGGTTATGATACAAGTTTTGTGGTTAAGAAGGTAGTGGTGAAGTTTGGTGGCCATGAAGACTAAGGCTAATCAAAGTTTATTAGTATGGGTGTATCAAGTCTCATATTCTATAAAAATGTAGATGATGTAGTAAATGGTTTGATCTATGTGTTTTTCATCCCAATTCACAAGCACTAGCCCTAGTGAGTGATTGGTGGTAGAGATATAAAGGTAGAAATGTTGGTCATCCTTTGGAGGGTTAAGGATAGGTGGAGACAAAAGGTATTTTTTGAGTGAATAAAAGGCCTTTTGATAGTTTCTATTCCACTTAACAAATACATCCTTCTTTAGAAGGTGGTGGAAGGGTTGACATTAGTTTGAAAGCTGAGAGATAAAGTGATGAATTAATTGGAGCTTCCCCTATAGGATATGAATTTACTTAACATGGGTGAAAGGAGGAATGTTGAGGATTGCTTTGATTTTGGCTGGATTGAATTTGATTTCCTAAAGGAAAATGATAAAGCTAAGGAGCTTTCTTGATAAGATCCATTTAAATGCACTTCTTGGGGTTGAGGTGGACATGGTAATGGATGAGGCACTCAAAGATAATCTTGGGAATAGATAAATGATCCTTTCAAATCTTGGATTTCCCAAGAAGGTCATCTACATAGTCTTCAACAATCTTGTGGATAAGGTCATGGAAGATGTAATTCATGACACATTGGTAGGTTACACCAGTGTTCTTTAGTTTGAAAGGCATGACTCTATATCAAAAGGTTTACCAAGGGGTGATAAAGTTAGTTTTGTGTTTATCTTTAAGGGTAATTAGGATCTAATTTTAACTTGAGAATCCATCCATGAGAGATAACATCTCATGGTTAGATGTAAGATCAACTAATTAATTGATGCTCGGTAGAGGGAATTCATCTTTTGGGCAAGTAAGGTTGAGGTCATGAAATTCCACACAAATGTGTAGTACCCATATGGCTTTGGTGATAGGTATGACATTATAAACCCATTGGGGATAGTCAATGGGTTGAATTAAATTGATAGATAGGAGGCACTGGAGCTCTTCTTTGATAAGAAGGGCTATGTGAGGGTGCATGTGCCAACATTTATACTTGATGGGACTAGAATCATAGTTGGTGACTATGTTTTGGGTGGAAATGATAGGTTAAATTCATATAATATCACTATAATACCAAGCAAATGATATGCTACAGTCTTGGAGGAAAGAGGGGAAGTCCTGAAATTCTTCAAAATTTAATGATTAGCCAATTTTGACAATGCAGGGGTTGTTTGGAGTGCCCAAGTTGATATCCAAGGTGGATTTGTTCAACATGGTCAAATTTTTAGGAGGAAGGGATTTTTGGATGAAATAATCTAGGGTACCAAGGTAAGTGAGAATGGAATCATCATCCTAGCATTGAACAATGTTAATAGTAGGAGAGTCATCTCCTATCATCTTAGGATGGGTTAAAGGGATGGTTATAGTTTCCCCCTCTTTTTTATAAGTTAGGGGTCTAAGGATGATCATGTTGATGAAAAAAATGTTAGGAAGGATGATGTCTAAATCCTCTTGTTCTAGTGATGAGGGAGTCAACACGAACATGACATCAATATCAAGTTTGGTAGTGGGAGTTAAGTTGACATGTTGGGATAGTGGAGAGGAATTGAGGCCATGTTTCTCATGGGGTTTTTGAGTCTCAATGGGAAGAAAATCATGTGGCCCTTGTTCATACCATCTAAGGCCAAATCCATTCTAAGCACATTGATGAAGGTATGTCTTGGTTAAACTTGGTTTTTCTAGGTAAGAAAAGCTGACAGTGAATGGTCAAAGTGTAGAAGCACTGAGGGGTTTATCGAGTCCCCCATAGACAAAATGAGTTTGATAGTTTTTAGGTATAAAGGGAATAATGGATTTGATATTGGGGTCATATTTGGGTTAGTGGTCATTTTTACCATACTCGTGTGGAGTAGGGAAAACATTAAAGGTGAGGAGGTGATATTCCCCTAGTGAAAGGCATTAAAATGTGGATTCCAAGTGGTCTGAGGTGGGGATATGATCTAATGGGATGGATGATTTAGTTGATGCCTAATTATTAGAAGAAGATATGGGTTCATCCTTCAAGGTTAAGGGCTTATATTTGGTTGATGGGAGTGTGATAAATGGAGGTAGGAGGATGTCATTGGATTGATAAGTCATGTTGTATAATGAAAAAGGACTTAGGTTAGCTTATATAGTGACAACATGACCTTCATGCTCAAATTTAATGCAATTATGAAGGGTATAGAGGACAAAACCCATGGAGAAGATCCAAGGTTGACCTAGTAAAACATTGTATTGGACTTCACCTTTTACTATATAGAATAGTTTGGGGAACATGTGGGGTCCTAAATGGATATGAAAGATAATAGTCCCCAAGGTAGTATCTATGGTATCATTGAAAAATCAAAGGATGATTGAGGTTTCAAACATGACATTGTTCGTTAGGTTGAGTTGGTCATAATAATGGGAGGAGATGATGTTAATACAAACTCCCCCATCAGTCATAACCTATTTGATGTTGGTTTGGTTGATGTAAGTAGTGATAAAAAGAGGGGGACCTGGGTCATCAAGATGGATGGAAGGTATTTTTGAATCCTTAAAGGTGACAAGGTTATAAATTTGGTGAGTGCTAATAAAGCCTACTAGAGGTTCAGGTCTTCAGGTTAGACCTCTATGAATTGTAATGCCTCTATCATTGCTTGGTGATGATGAGGTGAGGTAGATATTAAATTGTATAGACTCATATTCATCAAGGTTTGGTAAATTTTTTTGAGAACCACTCTCTTGATTGATTTAGAGGGGTTGGATTTGGAGGTACCCAAGATAGATATCTTGGGTTTGGTTGAAGGTGAAGGTGTTTGAATTTGAATTTTTTAGGAGATAGAAGATGGGTATGTCCATGGGATCGATCCTTTGGCCTTCCCATTATCATTTTATTAAGCATGTGACCATGTGACCACATAGATAGTATGGATAAAAGAAAATTTAGGGTAAGAGATTGGTTTGGTCCCTCATCACTCTGAGGTGAGAGTGGGGGAGTAGGTAGGCATTGAGTAGTGGTTATTAGTTGTTGGACTAGTAATGGGCTTGTGGGAGGTTCATTTGTTAATAGATCATCCTCATCATAGAGCTAATGGATAATGGTTTGGAGAGATTTGTAGTTCTTTATATCATGCCTTGGTGTCTTATGATAGGAACACACTTGGTGTTCATTATACCAGACTAGTTTTGGACTGAGAGGGTCGAATGACCTATTAAGGGGTAAGGTCAAGAAAGAATCTTTCAATAACCTTTGGAAGATAGTTGAGTAAGATTCAACTAAATGTGGAGAGGGTTTAGAGGTTTTGGCTTTGGTTGGTGAGATGGAAGTCTTTTTGGAAATAGGTTTGGTAATAGAATGTTTGGGTGGGGTAGTGTTCTTAATTGATGGTTTTGGTTTTGGTAAGGTGGAGGTTGATAAGTTGGAGGTAAGAGGTTTTAGGGTAGTTAGTCTAGTTATTAATCATTTAGTGAAGATGGGTGTGTCAAAAAGTAGGTGTGTTGATGTAACCAATAATAATGGTTGGGTTTTAGTTGAGGCATTAAACTTCCTAATCAAAGTGGAGGGATGAGGCCCCAAAATAAAGGGCAAGGTTGAGGGAGGTAGGAGTTTGGCTCTCTAGCATTTTGGTGGCTTTACTTCCTTGGTTGATTTGGTTTTGTGTTTGATTTTTGGGTTTGGTGAGGTAAGTTCCACTTTCACATATGGGTGATTAGGGCTCTATGTAGGGAAGGTGCCAAGGTTTTGGGTTGGTTTGGTTGTTTTGGTTGGAAAAGGTGATTTGGTATTTTGGGGTTTGGGTGCATTACATGGTTGAGAAATTGTTGGGTTGGTAAAGGTTTTTATCAATTTGGTTGGTAAGGTATGGGTTTGGATAATAAGAGTGGTGGGTTTTTCTTCCAAAGGTTTAGTTAGAGGTTCATGCTTGGTGATTCAAGATAGCACTAAATTAATACCAAAAGGTGACTCAATTCATGTCAAGGTTGGAGACAAATTCTAATCTATGAACTAGTCTAGAGAAGGATTTGTAGTTTGGTTTCATTCCCTAGGTAGTGGACTCAAAAGATAAGCCCATAGATTGAGACAAAGGGATGGTAAACTCATATTTTTACTCAATCAAAGGATGTAAGGTTTGGATAGGTGGTTCCTCTATAGGAGGTACATACATGGTGGCTTCCTCTTCGAGAGTGAGTATCAAGGAAGTAGTAAATTACTTGATAGTTTAGGGAGAGGGGAAAATGGTTGCTTGTTCTATTATATCAGTCAAAGGAGGGGTTTATGGCTCCACTACCTCAATAAGTGGAGGAGGAGAAAGGGGTGTTTCCTCAGTTTGGGTCTTCAAAAGAGGAGAAGGTAAATCCACTACCTTAATAAGTGGAGAGAAGAATATATAGACTGGGTGGTAGGTTCTTCAATAATGAGTGTGTCAAGAACCATATTGAAGGTATGGGCATCATGAAAACACTCAGTTTTGTTACTCTCATTTTTGGTAGGTGCATGATTGTGAAAAGGTTTCTTGAAAATGTCAAGGGCTTGGTTTTGAGGTGTATTGGGGTTATCCAACACAATCTCTAATTTGTTAATTAGGGATTGGATAATGATTTTGAATGTATTAAACCTACTAACATCATGTCCTACTACTTAATATAAGGAATTTTTATGATGAGAAGAATCAAATTATTAAGGATGTTTGATAGGAGGAATTTGTATGATATTAGCCTTCAACAATTTCTTCACGATTGAAGCATAAGATTCTCCAAGTGGAGTAAATTTTTTCTTGTTGTTCTAGTTTTAGTTCCTTGTGTTTTATTTTGAGGAGTTAGAGGAGTTTGGTTTGTTGATAGATGGTGGAGGAGTGGTTTTAAGGACAACCACATTCATAGTTCCCTTGCTCTTGCTCTTGGTATTGGTTTGGTTGCTTGGTTTGGAAGAAGATGCCTCATTAGTTTTGTAGGTAGAGTTTTTGTTTTTCAACTTTAACTTTCCTTCATCTATGGCTCTATTATATATCTTACACACCATGGTGAAAGATTCATCAAAATTTCTAAATCTCTAGACACTTAATGTAGAAGAGATATGCTTGGCACATGCATGAGCAAAAAGTTATATCAGTTTGGGTTGAGGTAAAGAGAAGGAAAGTTTATTGATTAAGATTCTCTAATGCACCACAAGATCAATAATATATTCATCATCAAATTTCTAGATAGAGTAAAGGCCAGTGATGGAAACCTTCTTGGATATATTTATCAAAAAGTGATCCAAGAAAGGTTGGGCCAATTGGGTGAAGGAGAGCAAAGAGTGTTTGGTTATGGCACGATACCAATCTAATTTCAAATTGAATAGGGGCATGGGGAAGGTACAAAGAAATAGGTAATCATCATAGGAAATCAAATAACACGCATGCCTAAATTCCCTAAGGTAACTTTATGGATCCTCCTTACTTTAAATCTTAAAAAAGTTGGGAATTTCCCATTGGGGAGGATATGATTTGATAGGGATAGATGGGTGGATGGGCTCATTATATATCTAATCATATGATAGGATGTTGTGAGCACCAAATATGGATGAATCTAAGGTAATCATTTTATCCATGATCATTTTCATTAGATCTACTTGGGGTTGTGCACTTAAAGGGTTGTAAGGTGCATACTATTATGGTGATTGGGTGACATACTGATAACTAGTAGGAGGTTGAGGAGAGGCCACATATTGGTATGTAGACACTGATGGTTGGGTGGATGATATGTAGGGGTATGTGGATGTAGGTAGTTTGGTAATAGGTAGAGGTAAATGCCCTTATGGGTTAGGGATGTAAACTAAGTTTGGTTCAATGGGTGCTTTTTAGGTAGGATTAGTGATTAGTTTGGTGATCAGAGGAAGGGTAGAGACCTTTGTACTAATTGATGGTAAGGTAGAAGGTATAGACACCACAAGATTTTGAAGTGGGATAGTAGTTAATGGATTGGGGGTAGTGGATGGAAGCTTGGTAATGCTAGTGGTAGGTACTCCCATGGTGAGGGGAGTATAGGTGGATAGTGATTGGGTTATTCCTAAGGTAGAGGAAATATTGGTGGGGATGGAAGGTATAAGGGTGTTTGTAGGTTGGGTAGGTTGGTTTTACACAATAGTATCAAAGGGATTATTGGTGGATAAGGAAGCTTGGGTAGTCAATGGTTGAGTGGTGACTATGGTGATAGAAGTGTTTCCCATAAGGTGGGAAGGCATGCCATAAGGTGGGTCCATAGGTGGAACTAAAGTAGGGTATGATGGGGCATAGTGTTAATATAATGCTAAAAGGCCACATGATTGTTAGATAAGAAGGTGGTAAAGTTTGTATCCCCTTGGGGAACTTCCCAAGGGAAATGAGGACTTTGTGAAGGATGGGGAGAGTTTTCTAGTTTAGAAATGTACTCCATAGATGAGGAGGTAGAAGAAGTTGATTAGTTTGGTGATGGGTTCTATTCTTCTAGGTTCCTTCATTGTTGGCGAGTCAAAACCATATAAGATTAGGGAGAGAGAGAGGGAATATAAAAACAATCTTACCACTCAAATAAAGAGAAAACAAATAATGAGAGAGGAAAGGAAACACACACTAAAACTCTGTTAGGTCTTAAAGTTCCTTTTAGTCTTTCTTTTGGATTATATCTTAAGCTTTCAAGAAATTGTGTGACTAAAATTAGCTTATAGAGTAGGTACTAGAAAAGAAGTCTATGGTTGGTTTTAGGTTGTTTAGGCTTTCAATAAAAATTTGTATTGAGAATCAATATGTGGCTCGGTATTGGGGCCTACCCCTTCACTTTACACACCACAATGATAAGGGTACTAGGTGCTTAGCCACTATATACCAATTTATAGAGTTTATACTCAACTAGAGAGCTAAGATGGTTCTCCCCTTGGTAATGACTTCCAGGTAGGGTTGTTGGGAAAGGGTACAATGACCTCTAGGTGATGAAATCTTAGTTAGGCCTTATCTCAAGTTGTTTGATGTTTAATTTATGTAGGTGGTTTAGTTTGGTATGTGAAACAAGTGTGATGTTATGATTGAATTACTTCACTTTAATTTAGACTATGTGAGCTAAACTTGTAAGAAATAAATGTATGTAGTTGATTTTTAAAATAAAAAGGGGTAAAAATAATATTAATAAGAAAAGAGAATTACAAGAAGAATGGGGGGCAGAAACCCCCAGAAGAAAGCAACATAAACTGAAAAACTAGGCACACGCCCAACTAGACAATATTATGAACCTCCCTATCAGCCTCCATAATTCTTTCCAAATCAAAATGCAACATTGGGGAGAGAGACCCCCAATCCTCAATGTTTCCACCATCCAAATGGTCAAACGCCCATTTAGCCAAAAAATTCGCTGCCCTATTCCATTCTCATGGAATATGAGCAAAAGTAACGCTATCCATAAGCAAGCATAGAATAAAGAGGAGAATATAAATGCAAACAAATATAAAAATAAACTTGAGCAGAGATTCAAGGTCCCACCGAGCATGCTAGAATGTTTTAGTGAATTTTAGCTCATATTTCTAGAAAAGAAGAAGAAGAAACTAAACATGGGTATGGTTGAAAACCTATTTGATTGTGTGTTTATTAAATCAAATGATTGTGGAGAACTCTTCTTTGGCTTGAGAGGATGACCTAAAAATAAGACAACACTAAATCAAATTGTTGGTTAGATAGATAGATGAGTGGATTGCCTAGTGATAGCTAGATCCTAGAAGCAAGAGATTCCTTAAGGGCTATCAATCCACACATTTAAAAAAATTAAGTTTAGAAAATAAAATATAAATTACTTGCATCAATAATCAAAAGCTACTAAAATTGAGCACAAGAAATGCTTGATAAAAAAATAGACCAAAATGATTAATATGGAAATAAGCAAGCTAATACTAATGCTAAATGGGTCAAGTGTGCTTCAAAAAATAGGATAGGGATCTATGAACAAGTAGGGACACAAAAAGTTAGGTTTTATTGAGTGTAAGAGGGTGAAAATAACTTACTATTATTTTCTACCTTAGTGACTGTCAGTGATTGGTATGACCATTGGTGGTTGAGTTGATCGTTGGTGGTTAAGGCAACCATTGGTGGTTAGATAGACCATCGATGGTCAAGACAACCATCTACAATTACTATTTGTAGGTTGTGGCTAATAAATGGGTAATTGATGATATTATAGAAGGCAATCCTAGGAAATGGCATTATGTTTAGTTGATTATAAAATACAAATAAAGTAATTGAATATTGGAAAATGAATACTTAGCTTACAGAAGATTGATCATATGAGTTGTTGAGGTGGTTAACTTGATGGTAGAGTCTATCATGATTCTAGTAGAGTAATGGTACTTGGTTATCATTTGAGGGGTGGTGGCAAGTTGGCTATCTAATGTGATGGATGGATTATTAGATTCTTGGAAGAACACCAACAAAATAAAGCTCTAGATGTAAAAACTCTTGGTCATTGTGGATGTATTTCACCTCCTACTCCTCTCTTCTCATAGGCAAGGAAGGAGAGGTATAACAAGGAATTAATTAGGCTTTCTAATTATAATTTATGAATGTAATGGCTTGCACATGGATTTAGATGGGTTATTTTTAGAAAATCAAGGTGGAGTTGATGTGGGTGTTTAGTTGGTTAGGTGGTACAACCCTAACCATTGGTAGTCAAAGTGACCTTCGGTGGTCATCTTGACCATTGGTGGTTGAGGGCCAAGGTAATAAGGTGGTAAAATGGAGGTCTTAGTCAGTTGGTCAAACTAACCATGGTCAATCTTAGTTAGGGGTCAAAGGGTCAAATTGGTCCCAAGGGGGTCCTAAGGTAGTCTAGGGATATTTTGACATTCAAAATTATGGTGTGTGTATTTTTGGTGTCTATGGGAAAAACTAAGATTTTATATAAGATCAAGATGGTTTTATAATAAATGTGCCACTTCACCAATGAGAGAAGCATTTAATGAATTTATGGTGCTACAACCATGCTTCTTGAAGTTTGTCTGATGATTAGACCTAGGTTGATGACAAGATTATTTATAGATACATGTGAATTAGAAACTATAAGATTTCCCTATCAATTTTAGAGGATTTTGTGTACTCAATCTCTGAGGTCAAATAACTACTTTAGCATTAAATAATTTTGATAGTGCCTTGAGATTCACTTAACTACCTCCAATGATCTTCATTAACTCTACCAACCTATTGACATGTGGTGCTTTGATGAAATCTTTGGGAATCTCTTTGGATTAATGGATAGGAGTGGTATGGGTGTGATGCGTGGATGGTTGGCACTTATTCTAGGTAGTTGAAAACATCATTATGTTTAAGTGAGCATGGGGTGGCCACATGGTGATATAAAAATAAAGGTTGGGGGCTTCACCATTTAAGGGCATAGATGTGAGATCCTATGTGTAGGTGAAAAACCATCTTAGATGGGTACGAGGAAGATTTTAAAGCAGAGCACACACCAAGATGAATATTTTAGGTGTGATAGAGTGTTTTCATAACTACTTCTTATACTATCTCTTTCACTTGGTCATTTTATAATCCAAGGACCTACACTCTAAAAATTTACGTACCTTATAACTTGTACATCATAAAACCTTGTACAAACATATGCATTAATATCCTTATGCTGGTATGAATCATTACTACAGTGTTATGTAGATCTACACCTCTAGTTTAGGCTTGAGTGTAGATGAAAAGATTATACACTTATTCTACATAAAGTGCTTGGGACCTCAAAACTATGCTAACCTCATGTATGATCATGGGAGGGCTTGTACTGACTAGAGGGTGACTTATACAGTCAATAAGACTCACAATCAATAGGCCCTATATTTACAAAAGAAATGGTAAACTTTTGTGAATGGAAATTACTATGTGACTAGGACTAAGCTAAACTTAATGGAGAATCTAAATTTTGATTACCCTTTGTACCATAACTACCATCATCATACTGATGATCCATAACATACTATGCTTGTTGTTTAGTATGATGAACTCTTGGTATTTTTGGAACCCATCATGGAGTGAATAAATCCTATGTTTGTTCCTTATGTGAGGTACCATTAATTATCTAAAATATCAATTTGTGGTATGGATTAGAGATATTTTTAATATAATCTATGATTAATCTATATGAAAGTGGCCTTGCAAATATATGCCTTCTTAGAATGGTACATTCATGTAGTGGAAATATGTGAGTAGGTTGTAGCTTTTTAAATGGATAGTTTGAAATATTTTATGTAATAACCCAATCTATTTTGATAGGGGGTACTCATATCTAATATCCTAAACTATGATTATTGTTGATGAGATGGATTGCACCCTCTAAAGGGAGGCTTAGCTCTCTTCATCCATGTGACACAATGGAAACATCCCTCTTGCTATGGGTGGAAAACATGAGGGATGAATCTATAGATTAGGGGATATCTCACCTTGATGCACCTTGAGGCCCTAGATCTCCTACTGCTAATTATGGGGGGTTTGAAAAGGGAGAGAAAATACTAAAAATGGGACCTAAACTAGGAGGTGATGCACCAAAACAATTGATCTACTCAGCTTTGACATACACTTTTAACCATGGAAAGAAAGCATACACTTCATTAAAATGAGAACCTTTACTACATCAATGTTTCAATAGGGGTTCCTATGGAGATATAGGGAGAGAGAACTACCAGAGGTGTTCTAAGATACACTATGGACAACTTGTTCACATGCACCTATACTATATTCTAGACACTTATTGTTGACTTTCAAGAGAAGAATTCACAATACACTAGATATGCTGGAATAAACTTATGAAAGCATGAAAATAAAATGACTTAACACAAGATAAAACCATAGACATATGCAAAAGTGTAAGCTCAAATGGAGATAAAAATACTTTTTTTGATTCAAGGTAAATTTCTTCAAGGCTTCTCCATACAAGTTGAGAGATCATTTTTTTAAATGAGCAGTTACAAATATATAGAGAAATGGAAATAAGATAGCTGAAAAATTAAGGAATGGAAACCCATTCCAAGTTAAACACTTTTACAGAGACCAAAAGACCATGCTGCTACCATACTCGTCAAACCACATATAGGAGAGCCATGTTGTAGATGTCCAAGTCACTACCCTTACTATCCTAGGCATACAAAAGCATGGGATACTCCTATAAACTGACAAAGCCATCCCCAAGTTATTGTGGTTGGACCATGATGTCTTCAATGATAGCCACAGCTAGTTGTACATTAATGGTGAAATATGAAAACATAGGATGTTCTCCTCTATAGTTCAAAAACCAATCTATTTTATTGGTTTTTGGTAGATATATTCTACCTAAATGTATTAAATCCTTATTCTAAGTTATCTATGCCACTTGTCTTGGTCTGAGTGGCCATTGATTTTGTCCTTTGTCTTTGTCAACAGCTAAAACTATTCCTTGTTTTATCTTTTCCACTTTGTCTTTACCCATGTTTTGTCTCTTTCCTTAGACTTCTCCTTTGCCTTGGCCTTTTCTTTGCTTGATCTTTTAAGGTCTTTTTTATGGGATGGCTTTTCTTTGACATGTCCTTTAGACAAAATTTTTGAAGGAATTCTCCTTGGATTTGTTCCTTTGAGTTGTCAGCCTTCGGGCTTTTTTGTGACCATTGAATTTCTTCAGACAAAATGTTTGAAGGAATTCCTTTGGACATTTTATTTGAAATAATTCCTTTAGACATTTTGTTTGAATGAATTTGACCTTGGCTTGCCTTCTTTGGTTTTCCTTGAGATAAAATGTTTGAAGGAATTCCTTCAAACATCTTGTCTAAATGAAAACTCCTTCCACTTGTCACTTTTCTTAAAGGGCAAGTGTCCTTCGAGATTCTTGTCTTTACCCCTTTAATTCAATTAACTACCCTTTGTAAGGGCATTTCAAGCCTCTAGTTTCCCTTTAGAACTTTTGTATTGGTCCTCACACTGATGAAAAATCCTCCACAAGGTCCCTTATACCTTTAAACATACCCTTCAAAAGTTTTGTAAAGGTCCATTTCATATTTGAACTGCCCCCCACAAAGGCACATACCCTTCAAGGAAATTGAAAATGACCCTATAGAATTCCCAGGTACCCTCTATGAAAAAACACTTGCCTTAAGAAGCATCTAAGACCAGTTTGAGCTCTTTAGAAGGACTTACTCAAAAAGCTTGAAGTAAAGACGTCTCAAAAAACCTGATTGCTTTTTCCTTACCCTTTTGGGTTTGTGAATGACTCCAACTCATGAAAGATCATAAGTCAAGTAATTCCATAAACCCAAATTGAAATAATCTAACCCTTATCGGGTTTCTAAAATGCTTTTATTCATGAAAATTGGTAAGTAAAGTACTTTGCAAAACCTGACTTGCACTAGACCTAGCCATAAACCCTTTCAGGTTTGTCAAGTGATCCTGCTTATTACTTGTAATGTTTATAAGTAGTGCTATTTTGAGAACCCAATTTGATCTATGAGTACTATAAAAGACCAATTCTTGATGAGATAACACCTACACCTATACAAAAGTAACTTTTCCTTGATTTTTAAAGGGTTAAGACCTAGTTTTAGGGCGAAAGGTCATGTAGAACAAGGTTTCAAGGCAAAAAAGAGGGGGGGTACCCATTTTGGCATGAAAGATTCACAAAATGGTCAAAAAATTGGTGACTCATAGGGGAAGCATGCTTGTTATGCTTGAGAAGATTGGTGGCCTAAAAGTCCATTAGGCATGGAGTTAAGATGCAGCTTGAAAATTTGGTAACAACCTTGTAAGGACTTATGAACCAACAAAGATTTACCTCAAACAAATAATAAAAACAACATGCAACAAAGGTAAAAACAACAAACCTATGCAACAACACTTAGGTAAAATGAGTAAGAATAAGGAAAACTATGTACATGATAAAATAAACTTAGTAAAAATGTTTAAGGTATATCCCATTGACTGGGATATGTAGCTCTTCATCATCCAACTTGGAGAGTTGGAAAGCATTGTGTTTCTTGCATTAGGTAATGACATATGGGCCACTCCATAAAGCATCAAATTTTGTGTGCCTTCTAAGCTTGGCTTGATCCTCATCCCACTTCAAAATAATGTCACCTTCCAAGAAACTCCTTAGTGTAGACCTTTTGTCAAAAAAATGCTTCTTTGTTTGTTGTTGGTAGCTGGTCATGGTATCCATGGCTTGTTCTCTCACTTATTGAAGCTCCATTAGCTCATAATACCTAACTTTCAGGCTGTTACTCTCCATCAATTATAGTTTAAGGGTAAAATTTAAGGCTGGTAACTTAAGTGAGATAGGAAGTTGAGCTTCACTTCCATACACAAGTGTGTATGATGAATTCTTTATTTCCCTCTTTAGAGTGATCCTATATGCCCAAAAAGGTGTCTTTAACTTGGCATGCCAAGTCCATTGATTTTCTTCCATTGTCCTATTTATGATCCTAATCAAATTCTTATTTATGGACTCAGCCATCCCATTTCCTTGTGGATAGTAGTTGGAAGAAGTGTTGAGATAGATTACATACATCAATGTTTACTCACTTGTATTTGTTCCCAAAAAATCCAATGCATTATCTGAAATGATTATGGTTGGGACTTCAAACCTTGTCACTATGCCTTCATAGAAGTCTAAGACTTCACTCTCATTAGAATTTTTCAAAGCTATGGCCTCTACCCACCTTTTAAAATAATACACGGTAGTCAAAAACCACTTGTGGCCAGCACTAGAAGGAGGATTGACCAGTCCTATGAAGTCTAACCCCCATTGCATGAATGGTTGTTCCACCTAAATAAGATAAAGAGGAATGGTAGCCAACTATTTTTTGCCATCAAAGAAGGCATATTTTTGACATTTCCTTACCCAAGCATGACTTTCTTTAAACAAACTAGGTCAAAAGTAACCAACCCTGATAATCCTTGCAGCTGTGGCCTTGGGAGTAAAGTGGCCACCATCTGGTGCATCGTAGAACTCAGATAGTACCTTATGAACTTGGTATAAATAAATACATCTCAAGAGTACCCATGAAAATTATTTTCTAAATATCACTCCATCAACTAGGACATAAGGAAGAGATTGGAGTCTAAAATACCTCCTATTGGTCCTATCAAGACTTTGTGGACACTCACCAATTTGAAGGAAATGAGCCATGTCTTGTGCCTAGCCCTTTATGACTATAGGTACAATTATTGTAGGTTCATCATGGAGTACCAAAACATCCTCCTGTGGCTCTTTCAAGTTTTTATCAAGGTGTTCACACAAACCTTTTCCTCTTACCAGCTTAGTGGTCATGACCTCTACGTCATACTCCATTATTTTGGTGATTCAACCTGCCCTTTTCTCATTCAAGTCTCAATTTAGCAAGAAGTTTTTTACACTAGGATGTGGCACCATGCTATTAAATTTTCTTCTAGACAACATATGTCTGAACTTCTTTAGACTTCATATTACTGCAAGCACTTGCTTTTCAACATACGTGTATCTAACCTCATAGCCTTCTAAACCTTGGCTGAAAAAAGTAAGATGCTATTCTAAATTCTCACCATTTGCTTGAGTGAGCATAACAAAGATTACCTCTTCATTACCAAAGCTATATATATTGAATTCCTTAGAGAATTTTGGACTAGAAAGGGTAGGAGCTTAGGTGATAGCTTGCTTGATGCCTTTAAAGATTTCTCTTCTTCTTGCTATCCACATGAATGTCTCATCCTTCTTTAGCATAGAAGTTAGTGGCTTGACAATCTCAAAAAAGTTAGGAATGAATATCCTAATGAAATTTATCTTACCAAAGAAAATTTTTAGGCCCTTCTTGTGCTTAGGCAAGTACAATGCTAAGATGGCATTCACCTTCTTTAAATCAATGGATAGGCCTTATTTCAAAATGACATGACCTAAGAGCTTACCTTCATAGACAACAAACACATATTTCTTTGGGTTGAGAGAGATGCCAAACTCCCTAAACCTTTCAAAGATTTGCCTCAGGTGCTTCAATTGTTCTCTTGCCTCCTTGGAGAAGAATGTCACATTATTAAGATAAACCAGCACAATTTTATTGATCAAACCTTGGCAAGCCATGTCTATAACATGTTGGAAGGTAGCTCTAGCATTTGAAAATCTAAATGGCATCTTCTTATAAGCATATGTTCCCCACTTTGTGGTCAAGTCTATCTTGTATTGGTCACATTCTTGCACCAAGATTTGATTATGCTCAGAGTATCCATCTAAGAGAGAGAACTTTTCACTGACTATCACCATTTAAAGAATTTACTCCATACTTGGAAGGGGATAGTGATCTCTTAGTAAGACTCTATTTAGGTCTATGAAATCCACAGATAATATGACTTCTCCATTATTCTTCCTAATAGGGGCCAAATTGGTTAGCCAAGAAGAGTGTTTGATAGGGAAAATGATCCTGGACTTGATCAATTTGGTGAGATCCTTCATCATGAGAGGATTGATCTTTGGATTACTTAGCCTTTACTTTTTCTTGATGGGTTTGACACCTTCATCCAACTCAATGGTGTGTTGGTCCAATCTTGGATCAAATCACCATACTCCCAAATGAAGACATCAACAAACTCTTGACATAGCATAATGACAACATGCTTTTCCTTATTGGTACATAGATTCCCAAGTACAAGTAACTTATCCTTCTAGATCTCTACCCTTTCATAATTTTCCTTCTTGGCTGACATGATTGCTTTGTCTCTCTTGAGTTGGTCATCTTCATTGAAAATGATCTCAAGAGTTACCAAATCTTTAGGAATCTTATTGGTCTTTAGTTGAACAATCTGCCCATCGTACTATAATTATAGCTTGGACTAATTTTTAGAAGCAAAATCAGCTTCTTCCTATAAGAAAAGTGTTATTTTCTAGTCACTTTTAAACACCTACCAATTGGTGACATTGTCTAGTACGGAGAGTCTCATAATCACCTTTAAATGATGTTGATTTTTGCTTTGTCTCATCCCCTTTGGGATGTCAAACTAAACACCAACTACAGCTAGTCTATCATCATGCTTGTTCTCCTCTCTTGGAATGGGAGTTATGTTGAAAGCAATGAATTTCTCTACAAGGTCCCACACTCTATGCTTATAATATTTGAGTAAGTATTTCTTGGTCAAGCTTTGACCTCTTACTTAGTTCACAATCAACTCACTGTCTCCAAACACTTGGAATTATTTGATTCCTATTTTCCTTGCCCATTCTAGGCCATAAAAAAGGGCCTCATACTCTAATACATTGCAAGTGTAGGAGAAATGAAACCTAAAAGCTGATAAGTATTTATCCTTTAAAGGTGAAACTAGCATTGCCGCACCACCAACTCCTAACTTGCTTCTAGATCCATTAAAGAACAACTGCCACAAACCACAGTCCTCTTGGTCTATCTTCATTAATTTTAGCCTGAAATCATCTTTATCATGTATGTAGTAGACTCCAAGACTAGATTATTCAATGAACTTGTAATGATCATGCTCAAATTTGTCATTTCCCCATTCATTTAGGAGCAAATCAACAACTCCTACAAGGGAAGATGATAGAGATTGATCCACCTAGAGCTCTTCTTCATCAATGATTACATAGTTCACATTTGCCACTTTGGGTGAGTATGGCTCTAAGTGATACTTATGTATGGGATCTCACTCAATATTCACTTTAGTTCCATACTTTATCCTAAAACCATGTAAGACTAGTTGGCTACCAAGTATCCACCTATCTTGGATGTGAAATCCCTTGACAAGAAAAGAGCAAAGTAAGGAGGAACATTTGCCACTACCACATCATGGGGAATTGAGAAGGTTGGTTAGGCATGGAGAGTCAGATTCAATCCTCTTACCACTCCCAAGGTCTTATTTGGTGATCCATCCAACTATAGAAATTCTTTGGTCATTTTCTCATACTTGAGGCCTAGCTTATCAGCTATGAATTTGGGCATAACTGAGGTACTTGCTCCAATATAAATGATTCAATTATGGACCAATAAATCATCAATAATTAAGGAAAAATATAAGGGAGGGACCTTCTCATCTTTCTTTGCTTGACCAGCCATGGGAGGAGCCCCATTTACTACTAGCACATTATCATTTCTTACTAGGATAGCTTTCTCACCTAGCCTGTATAATTCCTTTTGGAGTATATCTTTTTATCCTAGAAGTGCTAAATAATCCCAAAATGATATTTTCATGTGTAACTTATTCATTTGGTCCACTATATTGATTTAAGGATTACCCCCTTTAGATTTCTCCTTGGGAACATTCATAACCTATGGTGCAACTTGAGGAGCTAAAGCTACTGCTACTAGCCTAAAATGGGGAAACTTTCAATTTGCATGTGCTTTTGGGGATGCTTCAGTTACACTTCCTACTTAATTGGGTGAAGGAGATATGGTAGGTGCTTGAGTGGTTGCTTGAGCCTCATCAATGGCTCTCCTTTTGGACCTGGTGTTAGATGCAACACCAACATTTTGATTACTTGTCCTCCCCACATAGTTGACTACATAAAACTCTCCTTTCAAGTGATTCATGAGATTGGAATGAGATTGAGACTACCTTATATCTATCTCAAGCTATGTTAATATCTCAAATTTTGATAATTGGGCTACCTGATCACCTTGTGTAGTCATACTTTGATTTAGTAGCTTATTAGTATAAGCAACCTGTTCTTGGACATGCTCCAAGGGTGGATAGTTGGGCTACTCCTACACCAAATTATTTTAAGTGGAGACAAGAGCCTTAGAAGATAAAGGGTACTTTGGATTATAGCTTTGATAAGGCTTGACATATGTAATTTGACCTTACCCTTGATTATAGTTTTAAAAGGGAGGCCTATTTGCTTGACCAAACAACTGGTAGCCTTGATTTGGCCTATAACTCTGATCTTGTTATCTCTTGAGGGAAACAAACTCATTGGTAATACTCTATAGTAGGCTCTTAACTTCATGTATGTCATTTGTAGGGGTATCAACTGGCTTCTCTTGATTAGGTAGAGGAGATAGAGTGGTCAAAGTAGGCTAGACTAAGGGCTGTAAATCAGGAAAGAGTGGCATAGGAGATCTAGGATCTATCTTTCCTTCTTGAACAAGGAAATTTTTAGTAGCTATGGCTATCTCATAAGTAAGAAGTAGAATGTTTCCACCCATGGACTGTATCATGAAAACAATGTCACTATTTAGGGCTTTCAAGTAGTAAAGGAAAGCATAGCTTGGGGTTGGCCTCACAAGAACTGGGATCCTATCCCAAGTCTTTTAGAACCTAGTGTTAAAATCCTGCATAAACTCATTTGGGGCTCTCTTCATGGTGGTTAACTACTTAGCTAGAGACAAATGGTCACTTTTTTCCCCAAACCTATTGGTCAAGAGGGTCCCTAACTCATTTCATGAGCCAACTGAGTTCATAGGCAAGGTCCCATACTAGTCCATAACTTTCCCTTTGAAGGACAAGGTTAGAAATCTAATGTCTATATTTTATTTAGTGATATTATGGATGTTGTAGAGGTTTTCTATGTTTCTAATATGCTCAACAATAGTGATTGAGCCCTCTCCACTAAAGGGAGGAACACTTTTGAGAGATGTTCCTAGAATTAGGTCATATTTTTGAAGGTTTAAGGGGCTTTGACCATTAAAGGCCACAAAAGGGAAAGCCCTAAGGGTTGTCATGGATATGAAAGGATTCAATAGGGGTCTCCTTGAGTAGGTATATTTTATGGCTATCTTAAGAAAATGGCTCGCTACGTAAGGATGGGTATTTTCAAACCTCAACCTTTTTGTTGAGTTCAAAGGTAACTCAATAAATTTAAAAGGGACATCCCTAGAAGAAGATCTTGTAGTGACCTTTGGCATGGGATGCTAGACTGGTCATTAACCAGAGACTTGGTTCCCAAATGGAGTCATCAGGTGCTGAATATAGCTCCTTCTTTTAGATTTTTAACAATATCAAGACCAACACCAATCCTAAAACTTTTAGGACACAAAAAATGTCCCACTAGGTGTACCAAAAACTATTGACATGGTGGATTACACACTCTAAAGGGAGGATCAAATCTCTTCATCCATGTGACACAATGGAGACATCCTTCATGCTATGGGTGGCAAACATGAGGGATGAATCTCTAAATTAGGGGATAGCTCCTCTTGATGCACCTTGAGGCCCTGGATCTCCTACTACTAATTGGGGGGGATGAAAAGGGAGAGAAAATATTGAAAATGGGACCTAAACTAAGAGGTGATGCACAAAAACAATTGGTCTACTCATCTTTGGCATATACTTTGAACCATGGAAAATAAGCATACACTTCATTGAAATAAGAGCCTTTTTTACATCAATGTTTCAATAGGGGGTCCTATGGATATATAGGGAGGGAGAACTACTAGAGATGTTCTAAGACACACTATAAATAGCCTATTCACATGTGCATATACTCTATTCTAGACACTTATTATTAAACTGTAAGAGAATAACTCATAATACACTAGATATGTTAGAATAAACTTATGAAATAATGAAAATAAAATGACTTAACATAAGATAAAACCATAGACATGCAAAAGTGTAAGCTCAGATGGAGGTAAAAATGCTTTTTCTAATTTAAGGTAAATGCCTTCAGGGCTTCACCATACAAGCTAAGAGATCCCTTTTTTAAATGAGAAGTTACAAATATATAGAGAACTAGAAATAAGATAGCTAACAAATTAAGGAATGGAAACCCATGATGAGTTAAACACTTTTGTAGAGACGAAAAGACCATGTTGTTATCGTATTCTTCAAACTACGTATGGGAGAGCCATGTTATAGATGTCCAAGTCACTGCCATTTCTATCCTAGGCATAAAAAGAATGAGATACTCCTAATAATTATGAAATCCATCCCCAAGTTTTTGTGGTTGGACCATGCTCTCTTCAATGCTAGGTGAAATTGGTTGTTTGTAAATGGTGAAGCATGAAAACATGGGCTACTCTCCTCATAGTTTGAAAACCAATCTATGTTATTGGTTTTTGGTAGATATATTCTACCTAAATGTATTAACTCCTACTAAGTTGTCTATGCTACTTGTCTTGGTCTGAGTGGTCATTGATTATGTCCTTTGTCTTTGTCAGCAGCTATAATTATTCCTTGTTTTGTCTTTTCCACTTTGTCTTTGCTGATGTTTTATCTCTTTCCTTCGAGTTTTCCTTTACCTTGGCCTTTTCTTTGATTTCTCTTTGTGTGTCTTTTCTATGGGTGATATTTTCTTTGACATGTCCTTCAGATAATTTTGTTCAAAGGAATTCTCCTTGGTTTTGTTCCTTTGCATTATCACCCTTCAGGCTTTTTTACAATGATCAAATTTCCTTAGACAAAATGTCTAAAGGAGTTTAACCTTAGCTCACCTTATTTAGTTTTCATTAAAAATTTTTTTTTGAAGGAAAACTCCTTTCGCTTGTCACTTTTCCTTAAGGGCAAGTTCCCTTCGAGCTTCTTATCTTTGCCCCTTTGCTTCAACTAGATGCCCTCTACAAGGGCATTTTGAGCATATAGTTGCCCTTCAAAACTTTTGTATTGGTCCTCATGATAAAAAAATTCCCTCCACAAGGTCCATTATACCTTCAAACATACCCTTCAAAATTTTTATAAAGGTCTGTTTCATCTTTGAAGTGCCCCCCACAAGGGCACATACCCTTCAAGGAAATTGTAAATGACCCTACATAACGCCTAGGTGCCCTCCACAGAAAAACACTTGACTTAAAAATCATCTAAGACCAATTTGATCTCTTTCAAATGACTTACTCAAAAATCTTGAATAAAGATGTCTCAGAAAACCTGATCGCTTCTTCCTTACCCTTTTGGGTTTGTGAGTGACTCCAACTCATGAAAGATCATAAGTTAAGTAATCCCATAAACCTAAATTAAACTGCTCTAACCCTTATCATGTCTCTAAACTAATTTTAATCATGAAAATTGGAAATTAAAGTACTTTTCAAAACTTGACTTGTACTAGAACTGGCCATAGACCCTTTTGGGTTTGTCATGTGCTCCTGCTTATTACTTGTAAAGTTTACAAGTAGTGATGTTCTGAGAACCCAATTTGCTCTGTGAGTGTTGGAAAAGACCAATACTTGATGAGACAACACTTGTACCCTCATAAAATCAACTTTTCCTTGATTTTTAAAGGGTTAAGATATATTTTTAGGGTAAAAGTTCATGAAGAACAAGGTTTCAAGGCAAAAAAGAGGGGAGGGGTGCCCATTTTGGCATGCAGGATTCAAAAAATGGTCAATAATTACCTCATTAACATAGATATAATTTAAAACCTTGTGAACTATAAAAGGAACTACCCAAATATAAATAATATAAAATAAACCCAATAACACATAAAATACCCCTATACTAGGTACTAATATAAATCTAGTGGCCAAACTATCAAATCCTGTATCTTGTACCTCAAATTGCTACATTTGTTGTTAGTATGGCTTGGTGCCCTATGATAATCACAAAAAGTGTTCTAGTCAAAAACTTTTGGAAGAGGCCTATTCATATCAACCTATTTAATGGGAGGGAGAGATATGACATTACATTCTAATAGTGTTTTGAGGACATTATATGGATCTTCTCTTAGTCTAGTAAATTGTCTCCTTGGAGGAGCTAATAAGACAATGTATTGAGTAGGCTTAAAGACTGCATGTTTGTTGCCTTTTGATCATTAATATTATCAATTGGCCTCACCTTATATGGTTAATTATCTTAATCATGTGTATTGTCATATGAATTGGTTTTATAATTAATCTTGTTCATTTCCAATAATTTTACTCCCTTTCCTTTCCTATGGCATAAATATGTGAATTAAGTAAACTTTGTAAACATAATAGATTCATGCAAAGGTGGGAGAAAAAATTGCTTGAAGATATCTTATAATTATTTGTCTACGATAGGATTTTTCAATTTAGATTACACTGTCTTATACCTTAAGACATTTTTTCATAGGCTCACTAGATTTCTATTTGATTTGAGCAATGTGAACATAAGAAACAGTCTCAACTATATTGATTAAAAAGTGTGCTAGGCATATATTGACCAATTGATTGAAAACATGTTCCAATTGATGAGTTAAATTTTAAAACCATTATAAATCATAGTAATTTATACTCCTTGGAATAACATAGTTAATAATCTATCATTAGACACATATTCCAATCATGTTGCATGAAATGCTCTCAAATGTTATTCAGGGTCACCCTTTCTATCCTATAGTGTAATATTAGATGCCATAAAACCTATAAGTAGAGGATATAATTCTATGTATGGTGAAAATGGAGTATGCAATAAATTATGAGAATCACGATCCTAATTTTGTTTTGAAGCACCTTACTCCAAATGTAACACCTTAGCTTGAAAAGTATGAAGCTCATGCATAAGGTATTTTACATCAAGTATGGAAGAATATGTGATAACCAAAGATGGTGTTCGATAATTGAGTTGAAATTGGCATAGTAATTTGTTGAATCCCTTGGGTTTCCCCCATAATAAATTTTCATACAAAATTTGTATCAATGAGGGTCATAAGATTAGAAGTATCAAATTACTATGTCATGCTTGCATTTTTGATATCCAAAAGCATTTGTAAAATTTTGGAATGATTGAGAGGTTGTTCATTGAATCTCTCTTAAAATATATTAATAAATTCAAATTTTTTGAGTACTAATTTTTCCCCACTTATAGGTGGAAGCTCATCTTGATATCCATTTTGAGGACCAAGGTTATATTGATCATATTATTCATGCTTTGAATTATTATCAAGAATCTCAACATGGTTACTATGTTCATTAGCATTCAAAGTTTTTGGAGTACCCTTAATCTTATAAATGTTATGTATATTGATAAAATTAATATGAGTATTCTCAATTAGAATACCACTTAATATATCACTTATAATATAGGTAGAAATAAAGTTTTTATAGTGCATATAATATGAAATAAAAAATTGAAGGATTATTGCTATAACATAGCTGATCAAATCTGAAAAATCTGAAAACAACACATCAAAAAGAAGGATACATGAGTTTAAAAATATGTTTTATCACATATTTTTAGACTATGTAAATGCATTACATAACATGGAAAACTATTGTGTAAAATAAGACTAATACGGATATGCAATAAATGCTATAAGCTGATTTAAAACTTTTTAAAATTTTAAATATACTAAATATGGAAAATGTAAAATAAAAATATAAAGTTAGATGAAAAATAAATATTCAAACTATTTATGTATATGAGACTAATTGACATATTATGTTTATTGAGTGTGGACCTAGAATAGGCATTGATAAGTTTCTTAGATAATAGTAGTATAACTAGATAGAAGTGGGGGGCACTATTGTCTAAATAAGGCAACCTTGTCCAACAAACAATAGGCCTTTGAAATTTTTGGGTTATGTTCACCTTTACCTATTTATTTAATGTATTGTGTGGGATATTTTGATCTAATCTAGGGGCCACTATATAACTCTTTATTTTATTGAAATCCTATTTCAAATAAAAAAGAAGACAAAATCAAATCATGAATCAAAAATGGGTCAATGGATTGAAGTTGTGCTTGAACTAAACACCCCCCTATGTTTATCACTACCTACATACAAATACTTTGATGAAGTATCAAATTTGATGTAGATTTCCATTCTATAATGATGTGTGTGAAACTAGTGCAAAATTATATATGTTGGTGCAATCCTGGTGTGATTAAGTGATTTAACCATGACTTGTGACCTTGGAGGTTATATACACATAATATTTCTCAATTTATCATTTGATAATGCTTTCTCTTACACCAACCCATTGATATTCAATCTCATTGATTGTTTATAACTTAAAAGGTGTATGAAGAAATGGGTGGGTAAGCCCTTGGTCTTTGAGAGAGATATTATTGATTATCTATTAGTATTATTTCCATTCTAGCCTCCTTATATTTTATCCCCTACTTATCTCCTTCCATGTTACATCCTCTAGATTTATATGTAACTATATTTTCTACTAGATTATCCCAATCTAATGTAGTCATATCTAACACTTGTCCTTTCCAAACCACATCAAACTGATCAATGTAGTTCCACATGTGTCATCTTGATCTTCAAAACTATATCATCCAGACCAACATATTGGTAGGTTGATTGCATCATCTTAACTTTTAAGATGTGTTATGGATATTTATCACTATGAATATAAGTTATTATTTCATTCCAATAGAGGGACATTTATTCTTATTTTCTATTACTCTCACTTCTACCATCATCTAAACTTAGAAGGGTTATTTCTTAGGATCTTATCTTAAAAGAAATCTTGTCTTGTGGAGTCTTGTAGATTCATTATGAGGAGTTCTTTTATCATGGATCTTGATATAACCTTTGATATATTCACAACCACAACAATCTCTTACAAATAACCATTGGCCAAGTGGGAGATTGAGGTTCTAGGGGTCCTCTTAAAGGCAAGTATATTCTAACCCTAGATCTTTCACTTATTAGATAGAAGTTAAATAATTTATTATTGAATGAATTATATCCTTTTTTAATAGTTATCTAAACTTATACTTAGTTTGGATATATGATTGATTGAACTTTGCATCTATCCATTCTAGGTAGCCTAATTCCCCATTTGCCTACCATGGCTCCTTACCCATTTTGATGTTTCTAAACAATCCCATTTACTTACATTGATTTTTTGTAGTATTATATATATATATATATATATATATATATATATATATATATATATATATATATATATAAGGAAATAACTCTAACTATATATATATATAGAGAGAGAGAGTTATTTCCTTATTTTATTGGCCTAAAGGCTTTGGAACCCTTTCCTTTGACATTTTGTTTTAGGTTCTCCTCTTGTTAGGTCTATGAATCCATTTTGTCATATATTGAATCATTAATTATTATTGGGCTCTCTTTTATCCTTATTTGATTTTGGATATTTATAGCTAGGATAGTTTTAGGTTGATCCTATACCGTTTCATATATTTTATTGAACTTGATGTGAAGGTTACCACTGAATTAATGTCTTCAACCAACTATACTGAATAGTTTTAAACAGTTCTTTAGCAATATTTTTTTCATAAATTTGCATCAAACAACTTTCTACAACTCTATAAGTAGTTTTATCCTTAGTCAACTATATCAAAAAAATTGATACAATTCTATCTCTATTTATTTTTCGTAAATTATATAGAATAAAGTGATATAGTTCTATCTCCAATCTTATTTCCATCCAGCTATATGTAACATGTTATAGTTCAATATTTTTTCCTATTCCAATTTACTATATCATCTAGACATAATATCATTATGTATTCAACCCTTTTTATATAAATTGCATCAAATAACTTGATACAATTTTCCCCTATCTATGATTATATGTGTGTGTAGAATTCATCAATCAAATTGATATAATTTTATACTATATATACAATTGTATAGACTAACACTGATATAGTTCTATTTTTTTACTTTTCAATCATAAGGAAAAGAAATTATTTTTTAATTTCAAATCCCAATCAAATATTTCATTTCATGATAGGTGCCTATTTATTTCAATTCATTGAATGCTACAAATTGGTTTCTAATATTGAATTTCAAACTTTATTTTCCATTTTTTTAAATTTTTTTAGAAACTATATTCTAGCGGTTTTCAAACTATTTAGTGGTTGTCATATAGGGCTACACAATGTTCTATTTATAGACATATGGTTTGAGGGTCTTACCCCAATACTCATAACTATAGTACAACACTAAACATCAAATTAAGTTTTCATATTCCTCATGGTATCTCATAATGTCTAGGATTCCATTTTTATTGAACCTTAAGAAGCCAAGCCATCTATTTGATTTTGTGGTGTACCTAAGAGGAGCATATCACCTAGGGAAGTTATCCTAACTCACCCTTGAAAATGGGGTTAGTAAAAAACATGCACATTTTAGCCTCTATAGTTATATTATAAAATATTGGGATGACAATAATCAATGCACGAGAAAGTATATTTGAGAGCCTACACTATCAATCAAATATTTTTAGTACATCTACATGATCTTAGTTTTGGAAAAATAGTTAGCAAATATAATTATATTTAAGTTTGTTACTTGCTATTGTATATTTTATTGTAGACTGCATTAGCCAATGGTAATACTATTATGTGATGTGTGTTGTGACTACATTGACCAATGTCAATACATTTACCTGTGTAAATGGAAGACATTAACTAGTTTAATAGAGTCCCCTATGCTTGGATCCTCAACTGAATAGATTCATTTGATGTAGTCTATTTATTTATCATTTTATAATAATTTACTTTCAAGCCTACGTCAAATAGCTTGATATAATATGTTTGCTATTATTTTCACTTTTCTCATTAAAAACTACAAACAACTTGATACAATATGTTTCTTGTTATTTTATTTTTCCCCATAATAAACTAAATTTAATGACTTGTGTAGACACCGAAATCATGTCAACTCCCCTGGTCATCCCCCGTTTTATTCTTCTTCGCCTATTTAACCCTTGTCGATCACTTGTTCCACCAACCTTGACCCTGGCAGCATGTACAAATGAGCACAGAGCTAAAGCTAGACTCTATCCCCATTGTGCATCTGCCGACGACGGTCTTTACCCGGCTGATGTCACCGACGTCGGTCACTTATCGGCCGACGTCGGCAATCCTGCCGATGTCGGTCACCATGCCGTTATCTGTTATCAGTTGCCATTCGGTTCCCGATCGGTTTCCTGAGACGGTTATCGAACCGTCTCTCGAACCGTCCCTCGCCTTCATCAGCATCCGCTGATCAATCCCGAAGGCTAATCAACCATTTTTCGAACAAACAAGAAGAACTCAATCATTCAATGAATCTCCAAACTCCGACATCCACAGACTCTGGCAATCTCGCGATCAACTGACTCCAGCATCCACCAACTCCAGCGTTCGTTTCAATCCAGCACTGCACAAACAACTTCAACTATGGCTTTCATCACGGCTTCTGACAGGTAAGTATTTTCTTTGTTTATTTTTATTTCTTCTTGATTATTCTTCGTTCACTATTTCTGTCATCCCGAAGCTTCAAACCACAGACCCAAGTTCTGAATCTCTCCTTTACATTCCTGCCCACTATCTGAATCCATAACTCAGTCCAACTCGGCTAAAACCCCCAGACTCTGTCCAAACCCGACCTTACCTTATCCAGAACCTGTCCTGACCTTATCTTGATTCTATCAGACCCCGTCTCGACTCTGTCTAAACCTTGTCCCGACTCTCCCAGACTTTGTGCAACTCTGTCCAGAACCTGCCCCGACTGACGCCGATCACTGCCCCGACCGACGACGGCATTTCAACTGATGTCGGCACCTTCCAGACCGACGCCGGCACCACAGAGACCGACGCCGGTGACTGTGCAGAACAGTGCCGCTTATTAGGTATGCATTTTTATTTTCTGTCATTTATTTCTCTCATTTTCTCTTTCATTATCTACTTTCGTCAAATATTCTACTTTTTTTATTAGTGGGTTGATATCCTTCTAGGGAGTCTTCGTACTTCCAGGATCAGGCGTTCGCCTGACAACCCACTATATCTTTGACTAACATCTTTCCGTGTTTTAGTCTCTTTTCTTCACAGGTGTCATTCCTCCACAGCCAAAGAGGAGAATCTTCCAACGTCTAATTTCGGTGCGCACAACTTTATCAGGTACTTTTAGCCTTAACCATTTATTTCAGTTTCTTATTTCTTCTTTGAATGTAGAAAGCAAATTAGCGATAGAAACATTCTGGCATGCCCGGTGGGACCCTAGGTCCTCCTTGGGTTCTTTCTCTCTTTCTTTCGTTCATTTAGGCGCATTAGGTTTCTTCCTTTTCGCCTCCTTTCGTCACTTCTTAAACGACATCATAAGCAGAACTAAAATGAACATTTCTTTCTTTCTTGCACTTTTAGACTAGCTAAAACTCATATTCTTTGACTCTTTCTCCATTCGTCTTCATACGAACAAACATTTCGACTTGGACATTAAAACACTTTGCATTCATTTCTGTTTGCCTGCATCTCTTAGACCACACATAGTAATTAAACCGCATATTGAATTAATCTAGATCACTTGATGTTACACGACCAAACCACCTGCACAAAATAAACATTTTAACTTACCTGAGACAAGGCCCGACTGGGATTTCATCCCCCAGCGGATACCTTACCCATCCCGGTGACTCTACTTGGATTTCATCACCAAGGGAGAAGCCCACTCCATTCTCTGGCGGAGGATAATCTCTAGTGGAAGTATATTTTGGCTAAGCGAAACCAGCTAACCACTGGAATCGTGAAGTGAGGGGAGCTTGCTCCTTAGCACCAGGCCTGTACGGAAGCTAACACAGATTTCTTGAGCACCATAACAAAACCCGAAACCTTCCATAGACTGCTTCTTCTAGGACCCGACTCACAAAGCCAATCTTCTTTTACACACATTCTAAGGCATAAGCCACTATAATCCTAATAATTTACTTCTAGGGTTTTAGGATCTGCTTGTGTCTTCATCTTTTTGGTTCTTATCTGCTTGTTTGAGCTTGTGAGGACGTTCTTCCTTGCCTTGAATGGTTCTGACTCGTAGCCAAGCCAAGGCTCTAGTCGATCACGCGAGGCATCATCCTCTTCCATCTACCCCGCCTATAACCAACCCTATAATGGAGTTCAACTCAGAAATTGAAAGAACTCCTACCAGACCATCTCTGACCCAAATGCCTATTATTCCAGAAGGGGACCAAGATTTCGCACGATTCTTGGACCTCAATACCACAGCCTTGCAATACTATCTCGCGAATAGCTGAACGCGAGACTCCTCGGGCAATCCAATCTATGGAATGCCGACTTCTCTCCTCGAGACTGCGGTCGTATCAACAACATCTGTAGTCCAACCCTAAGACACCCAGGCTGTTGCCTCAACCAATGACCAACCTTTTACCAACCATCCAAGTGTGGCCTCTCCTTCCATCATTGGGCCCACTTTCACCGGGGTTTCGGCCCCCAATTAGTCTCAGTCCACTCAACCACTTTCTACCCCCTTTCAAAACCTGGTCGTCTCCATTCCGCCTACCCTTACTCCTATCAACACGAGGGTGGCTACCCATCCATTGGCCCATGTTACCTCTAGCCAACCTCCCATGACCACATCAAACCTAGCCATGCCTTCCATCCAACCATCCTTAGTCACTTCTTCTGTCCCTATGACTGGTCATCCGTACGTTGCGCCCTTATTGGTACAACCGACTACGTCGTATACCTCTTCCAGCCTCTTTCAAGCGCCTTATAATTTAGGAGGCGTTCCATCCACCAATCCATCAGTAGATATTATCAAGATGCTGATGGATAAAATGTCCAACCTAGAGACCTCCGTTACCGGCTCGCACAATACTCTCTTGTACGAACAAATCTGCAACGAGCCCATCCATCCTTCTGTCCCCATCAGACCATATCCCAGCCAGTGGGAACTTCCTAAGTTTTCTCATTTCTAGAGCAAGGAAGACCCACAACAACATTTACGGGCATTCAGACACGCCTGTTACCTTATCGCCCATGATGATGCGTTACTCTTACGCACGTTTCCCATGTCTCTCTCGGGTGCTGCACTTGACTGGTACAGCTCTCTTCCCAACCATTCCATCTTTACGTTCACTCAGTTGGCCCAGATCTTCCTCGATCATTTCTCCATCAATATCACCAAGAAGGTCTCTATCACAGACCTCTATTCTATCCGCCAGTTCGAGGATGAATTTATTGCTGATTTCGTCGCTCGGTGGAGGGGCCTTATCAATCAACTTTCATTTTTCTTACCCCAGCCTGAGCTTATTGAACTTTTCTCTCAAGCCTGCGCTAAACATATTTCTTCTACCTTGAGGGTTCAAACCTTCCGCACTTTTGATGAAGCCTTCACGATGGCTCGTAAACTTGAGTTACGTGTCGTTGAGGAGAATAAAGTCAAGTTGCGGAGTAAGAATCTCAACTCCAAAACCAATGACCCCTCTTCTAAGCCTTCCTCATCCAATTCTAAATCTAAAGCTTCAGCAAATGCTGTGGTTATTAGATCTTCTTCCTCTTCACCTTCAACTAATCAATCTGAACCATCCACATCTATGAGCGCCACTCGTCAATTTTAGCAGAGATACATACAGCGACAGTTTACTCCACTTGGAGAATCATACGCATCTGTGCTGGAAAAACTCGTCAAACAAGGGGCCATCAATCTCCCTTAGATCCGACCTCCACCACAATTTGATCCCTCACGCACTATCCCTGCGTGGTATAGGGAAGATGACTTCTGTAACTACCACCGTGTTAAAGGTCATGACACGGGCAACTGTAAAACCCTCAAAAACAAAATCCAAGACATGTTGGAAAAGGGTGACCTCATCCCCGACAATCCTAATGCCCCTCCTAATCAGGGTATCGATATTTTCAAACAACCGTTCCTTAATCATCCACCAACCCAAAACAACGTTCAGACCTTGACTGACAATACCCATGAACATAATATTCAAACAGTCAATACAATCTCGCCCCTCATTTCTAACCAACCCCAAGAGGTGAGTTCATCCATCAGTCCATCACATGTGGACGAACCTCTTTCACCAGCTAGTTCTCCCTCAACTTCTCTCATTTTGGAGGACGCCTCGACCTTACCAGCACCGCCAGTTTCACCATCTTCCTTCTTGCTGCCCATGGAAGACCCAACCTTTCCTACTCCTCGACCACAAGTGGAGGGCACTATCATCCCTGCCCTTTACCCGCTTGAGGAGCTTCATTCTCCAGTGTCTTCTCCACCCAGGGAAGAACCTATCTCTCCTTCCTCTCCAACCAAACATGAACCTGTCATGACTTCACCATGCTTTGAGGCCGAAACTACCATACCTTCAGTCCCACAACCGTCGACGTCTTCTCAAGAGCCCAAACTTCATCCCGCATCTTCTCAGCCATTTTCCCGACTAGTGGAGAGACTCAAACTTCTCCCTTCTAGGAAAGTGGAACATCAGGGATTGTGGGATCGTCTCACAGCTCTTCAACAAGCCTGGGCCCTCTCATCTCATGATGCTAATCCTCTCATGGCAGAACCTCCTAAGACTATCAACAAAAATCAGATTTCTGCCTCTAGACCATCTACATCTCCATCAACCTCATCAAAACTAAAACCCTCATCTACTCCGCCTAAATCTATCAAATCGCTTGGCATTCGCCCCATCTCTAACCTCACTCATCCACAAGTGAAGGTGGACTTAAACCAGACTTCAACTAATAGTCATCTTCAACCTAAATCACAAAAGACTGCCAAACCACAGAGGCGAACGCCTCCTCTTTTGTCACCATTGCCCTCCATTTTGGGCCCGCATCCTTCAACCCTAACCAGAGTCCTTCCCACTCCAACCTTTAATCAAAACCGATTGCCTCCTTTGCTTCCTTTACCGACCACTAGCCTACCCTCTCCCAAAAGGGCGATACCTCTCATGAAGAGTGTACCGTCTCAGCCTGTCATCGCACCATCAACCCAGAAGGTGGTACAAAAACCCCCTCCAACTTTGCCCAAGCAAAAGTCACCGACATCGCATACATCGATGAGCATGGACCCTTTCGTGGGCTCATACTCTTTGATCTTGCAACGACTTTTGCAAACTTCTAGCATAACTCTTCCACCCATCAAGCCCTTTCAACCTCTCGGGTCTAAACCCTCCTGGTTCGATGACACAAAGATTTGTTTATATCATCGTACACCAGGACACGACACCGAGGCTTGCTGTGCCCTCAAGGCTGTCATTCACCGTTATCTGGAGAAAGACACTCTTCTCTTTGAGGACACTTTCGACCGCCCCCTGACTCCTTCTCATAACCCTTTAACCTCTTCAAACCCATCTACATCTCATCAACCAGTTACAACCCCTTCATCATCTTCACCTCCCATCTTTGAAATCAATGCCATTCACATCACCACTAGGTCACAGAAGGACAAGGCGAAAGAAAAAGCCGCCATTCCTTGGACCTACCCTTTTGTCAATCCACCTCAACCGCCTAAGCCTAAGATTTCTATCCTTGGCACGCCTCAACCCTCCTCTTCTTCTTCTTCTTCCGGACCAATCCATGACTCCATGTTGAAACAGCTTCACCAGACGCCTGTGAAGATGTCCCTCTATGATCTCATCCAAACCTCGCCCCAACATCGTCAGGCCCTCATCCAAGCCCTGCAGGTAGCAGAGGTCCAACCCGAGGATCCCCAGCCACTTACTGCCCTTGTCCACTCCTTAGCCCCTATCGCCTCCATTACATTCAGCGATTTTGAGATTCCTACATCCAACACGGAACATCAGGATGCCGCCCTCTTCATCACTGCCTATATTGATCGGACATGCATTAAACACGTTATGATCGACGGGGGCGCTAGCATCAACATCATCTCCACCCATGCCTTTGATTAGTTGGCTCTTCTCAAGAATTGCGTCTCCAAAACTGACGTGATCTTGCGCTCTTTTAATGACACTACTGCCATGACCATTGGCACAGTCATCCTTCATATTCACGTTGGTCGACGCACAGTCCCGGAGCTCTTCTACATCATCGAAGGAGAGTTCCAATACAACATCTTGCTGGGCCGACCCTGGATCCGCGCCATGTCTTGTGTCCCCTCCACCCTGCACCGTTGTGTGAAATTTGAGCATGACAGACAAGTCCACACCATTCCTACTGACCCTTCGCCCTTCAAAACATGCAACACCACCTACCATCCAAATGATGTCCTCATCCCTATCAAGCCGTTAACCCCGGCCTTGCCTTCATCTGCGGAAGCTTCGACCAGTTCATAACAGGCAGTCGCCCTTACACCTCCCCTTCAAGCGATGACCACAGACCCCATGGAAGAAGTCTTCCAAAGACTTTCATTGGGAGAGTATCGCTTGCTGGCTTTAGACATGTTCCAAACTCCACAAGAGTATGGACGCCTTCATCACAGCCCCAGCTACGGCCATCGGATCGGGATGATCATACCTTATGGTCCCCCTCACCTTCGCACTAACCTCATCTATGGGGGGCTTAATCAAGCTCCTATTGACGGTAATCCTCTTTCTTCACCTCAACCTTTCACATCAGACTTTTCATTTCTTAGCAACCCCGCCTTTGCACACACTTATCTTTACAGGTGTGCATGGAAGGGTTTTGGTTTCAGACGCTATGAGCAGGGCTCCCATCAGCCTATCCAACCGGTCAATGATGATGACGCCAAGAAATGATATGGTCTGGGATATCATGACCCCACTCAAGACCCTTTAGACCTTTGTCCTAAACCAATTATTGACCAATCACCTCCACACTCGCCTGTTTCGCCCCCTTCACCTACGGAGTCAGTGGTTTCCATTCCTCTTAGTTTTTTTTTTCCATAAACACCATCCGCCTGGACCCCTTGATTTATCAGCTCAATGGGGTATCCAAGTCTCTCCCTCTCATTCTTCCCAGCATGATCGAAGATGAGTCGGCAACCATCTACACTATTCACTGCGTTGACGATGACGCCATTCTTTCTTACATGGGCGCTGACGATTCTTTCATCTAGCGCTCCCTCCCTTCTGAGACCCAGGTTATGTTAAATGAATCAACTATTGACATCAACCTTCCTTCTTCTGATGTTCTTCATGTCTTAAAGATTGGCCAATCTTTAGACGCTCAGGAGCAGCTTGACTATACCCATTTCCTCTCCGACCATAGCAAGGCCTTTGCCTGGACTTACAGTGATATGCCTGGCATCGACCCCACCATCGTTACCCATAACATTGTCACCAAACCAGAGGCTAAGCCTGTTAGGCAAAAGCTTCGAAAGATGCATCCTCGCGTTGCCCTCCTTGTTAAAGAGGAGCTTCAGCACCTTCTTTCTGTCTCCTTCATCTAGCCCATCGACTATCCACAGTGGGTCTCTAACATCATCCCAGTCACCAAGGCAACTGGGGGGATTCAGATCTGCACAGACTATCGCGACCTTAACCTAGCCTGTCTTAAAGACGATTTTCCTCTTCCTAATATCGACCAGCTTGTTGATCTTACAGTCGGCCATGAGATGTTATCTCTTATGGACGGGTTTTTAGGATACAATCAAATCTTGATTGCTCCAGAAGATCAGCACAAGACTACCTTTATCACCCCATGGGGGACTTTCTGCTATCGAGTCATGCCTTTCGGCTTGAAAAACGTAGGCACCACTTATCAGCGCGCCATGACCTACATTTTCCACGATCTCCTCCACAAAATCATGGAGGACTATGTGGATGACCTGCTTGGCAAGTCCAAGCTTCTCCGCGACCACTTGACCATTCTCAAAATCATCTTTTCTCATCTTCTTCAGTACAATGTTTGTCTTAACCCCAAGAAATGTGTCTTTGGGGTCCTCTTTGGCAAGCTTCTCAGCTTCATCGTTTCCTTCCGTGGCATCGAGATAGATCCTGCCAAGATTCACGCTATCCTCAAAATGCTGCCTCCGACCAATCTTAAGCAGCTTCGCAGTTTGCAAGGCAAGCTCCAGTCCATTCGCCGTTTCATCTCGCAGCTCTCTGACTGCTGTCAACCTTTTCATCATCTCCTTAAGAAAGACGTCATTTTTACATGGGATTTTTACATGGGATAAGAACTGTCAAGAGGCTTTTGAAGCCTTAAAATGCTATCTAGTCTCTCCACCGGTCCTCATTCCACCTAAAGATGACCAACCCTTCTACCTTTATATCTCAGCCACTCACCATTTGTTAGGTGCCATGATCGCGCACCGAGACGAGCATCACCGTGAGCAAGCAGTTTATTATATCAGCCGAACACTGGTCGACTATGAAACTCGGTATACCCATATCGAGAAACTCTGTTTGGCGTTAGTCTTTGCTGCTACTAAGCTTCGCCACTATCTTCTCAGTCACAAAACCTTTGTCATCACTCACACCGACCCTCTCAAGTATATGCACTCCAAGCCATATCAGAATCAACGTATGGCTCAGTGGCTCATGCTGCTTGCTGAGTTCGATCTCGAATTCATCCAGCAGAAATCTATCAAGGGGCAAACCATCGCTGATCAACTAGTAGATGCCCCTCTTCCTGACAATCAACCTTCACAGTGTGAATTCCCTGATGAGTCTATCGCTGCGCTTTCCTCCGATGACACCACCTATCAGATGACTATGTTCTTTGACGGTTCCAAATGTCAACTAGGTGCGGGTGCTGGGGTTATTCTCATTCCACTCGAAGGAGAGCCCATGCCTCTGTCTTTTAAACTCGACTTTGATTGTACCAATAATATGGCCGAATACGAGGCCTTAATTTTGGGACTCCAGACTGCCCTCTCTCTCAGCATCAAGTCCATCAACATCTTCGGTGACTCGCAGCTCGTCGTCAATCAGGTCAATGGTTCATACCTCTGTAAAAATGAAATTTTGCAAAGGTACAAAAATTGTGTTGACATTCTCCTTGCATCTTTCGACCATTTCCTCCTGCAGACTGTTCCTCGATCCACGAATAAGTTTGCTGACACCATGGCTTCTCTTACTTCACATATCCCATCTTCCTCATCTGCATCCAGACTTTTTTGTCACGGTGCATCGTGTGCCATTGCCTTCATATATCTCTCCTCACATTCATCATGTCAACACTATAGACCCTAGTCCACAAGACGCTTGGTATAAGCAACTTGTAGACTTCTTATCTTTCTCTGTCATTCCTCCCAACCTCTCTAGTAATGCACGATGAGCTTTTATCAAGCGTACCGCTCGCTATACCATGCTAGGGGGTCTTCTCTATAAGCAAGGCTTCGACGGCCTCCTTCTTCGCTATCTCACCTCCACTGAAGCATCCCAAGCCATTCAACAAGTCCACGACGGGATTTGTGGTGGACATTTCAGTGGGAATTCGGTTGCCAAGCGCATCCTTCGTCTGGGCTATTATTGGCCTACCCTTCATCAAGACTGTAGCGACTATGTTCAGTGTTGCATCAAGTGTCAGCAGCACTCTAACTTGCTTCATCTTCCTAGTCACGCCTTACAAATTGCTCAGGATTTCTGGCCTTTTTCTCAATGGGGTTTAGATCTCATCGGTGAGATTAACCCTCATTCGTCTCTTCATCATCAATCCATCATCACAGCCACTAAATATTTCACCAAGTGGGTGGAAGCCATTCCTCTCATCTCCACAAAAGCCGACAAGATCGTCGACTTCATCAACACCCACATCATCTATCATTTTGGTGTCCCTCATAAAATCATCACTGATAACGGCAAGTCCTTCAAAAACAAAACTGTCCAAAAGCTATGCGACTCCTTCGGCATCAAACTCAATTTCTCTTCGCCTTACTACCCACAAGCAAATGGGCAGGCCGAGGCTTCCAACAAAATTCTCACCAAAATTCTCATGAAAGTGGTTAGTGAACAGGCAGGGATTGGCACATTCACATTCCCTTCGCTATGTGGGCCTATCACACTAGCATCCGAACCTCTACGGGTGCTACCCCTTTTTCTCTCGTGTACAGAACAGAGGCTATCTTACCTCTCGAAGTACAGATCCCGTCTCTCCGCATTTCTCTACATGATATCCTTTCCAACGATGACTTTCGTCAAGATCGCTTAGCTCAACTTGAGTTACTTGACGAACGCCGTCTTGCTGCCCTTAATCATCTCCATGTCTATCAACATCGCATCAAACGCACCTATGACAAAAATCTGTGAGAATGAGATTTCAACATCGAAGACCTCGTCCTCAAAGAGAATCAACACGTGACCAATATGGAGCGAAGTAAACGAGGCAAGTTTGCTCCTAATTGGCTCGGACCTTTTATTATCACGCACAAGTATGGATCAGGAACTTATCGTCTATCTTCTCTTGATGGACGCCCAGAACCTGAGCCTCTTAATGCGTTGCATCTGCGACCATTCTACTGTTAGTCGAGTACTCGTCCACTTGACACTTAACTTGAGCTCGTCCCTTGAGCAATCCTCGTCCTCTTAATCCTACCTCCTTTCAACCCTATTCCTCTTAACAATTTCTATAACCCTTCTATGCCGTATGGATGCTTTGTCCTCATAAAAGGGAGCCCTTGACCTTCTATAATCTTGTCCACGACTCACATTTCTGTCAAAATAAATCAAGATGTCACAATATCCATGGTCACTATATCAATATCAAAATAAAAAAAAGTAGACTGCTCCCTCGAAGGACAGCTGTACTATCATTGCTGTAATTAATAGACTGATCCCTCGAAGGACAGCTATTCAAAAGCCCTTTTATTAAACAAAAATCTAGACCACTCCCTTGAAGGATGGCTATGACTAAATCTGGCAATAAACAACACTATTTTAGAAGCTTCCTGCATTGATCAGCTTCACAACTGACCACCAAGCAAATGACATCTCTATGCAGGCTTCCCGCATTGATCAGTCTGCGCTTAAAAAAAAAAAAAAAAAGAGTCATGGACTTGACTTATAGTTATCTCAGGGTCTCCTATAAAAAGGGGCAAAGTTATCTCTGCTCTTAAAATGGGTTACCCTCTTTCCTCCTCCTATCACCTGCTCAAGGGACTTCGAGCTCACTTTAATGTCGAAGTGATTCGATTACCGCTCTAACATAACCACGGTCAACGACGTCACGCATGAATGGGGCTCTTGGTTCTCATAACCCCTATCTATGCTATCTTTTTGGTCCTTGTCAATGAAAGAGCAATATGCTTTTCACTTCTTCTACACTTTGGTCACATTCACCTTCATCACTTGTCAATCGACTCAACTCAACTCTCTTTTTAGACCACTGACCTAGCCTATTCACCCTAGTTTCTATGGACACCAATACACATAGAAACTATCGACCCGCCATAATTTATGTTCAGCATAAACCAATACTTGCTGAAGCATAAATAAACCTCAATTCATTTTTAGCATACATCCATCACGAATATGGAATATTGCTAGGGATGAAAAACCCCTCAACCAATGTTGCAGAATACACCATTTGGAAAAGGCTGCAACATCTTTTTTCCTCATCATTTCATCATAACCACGACCAATCTATCAACCATTTTAACCACCTATCTACCACTCGGACCCTTTGTCTGAACTACATTGGTCTGAGGCCCTATCACCAGGGCTATGTAGGCAGCACTCAGTTGACATGGGGTCTTCTGGGGTTAGCTCGACCATTCTCGTTTGTTAATCTCTCTGATGGACAAACCTTATTTCCTTCTTTTAACCATAACCTTGTCCTTGACCATGACCCATTTTATCCCTTTGACCCTCCCTCCCTTCTAGGGAGAACTACATTGGCCTGAGGCCCTATCACCAGGGCTATGTAGGCAGCACTCAGTTGACATGGGGTCTTCTGGGGTTAGCTCAGCCACATCCTTTCGTCCATTCCTCCCCTCGACCACCAACCATTGGAGATCATGCCTATCTCCTCCGACCTCGCCTACTTTCAAGACACTATTGCCTTGGTTGTTTTTGCATGTATGCCACCTCATGACTGGTTAGCAAAATTGTGCGCAGACCTTTTTGGACCCTCACAAGTATAGGATCGCAAACCGGTTGATCCACCCTACTTGTGACTTTTTCATGTTTTTAGGAGCACTTCCTGAGCCTGGGATACCTGGAACACGATGAACATTTGGAGCTTCAGCTTAGATTGAGTGACCCGATCAGCAGATGACTAAATGCTGGGGCCCAGTTATTTCAATTTTGGCACTCCTCGACCCTTGACTTGCGACACTTTTGACCTGACCATCTCGTGCAGTGGTATGCGCACAATCATGACTATTGCAGCGTTCACCCTCACCCCTTTTTCATCCACTCTTTGTCAAATCAGCACCCGATTCTCGGTTCCCTTCCCTCGACTCCTACTTTGAGGGGGAATACCTCATCCATAATCGGGGCAACCTATCCGCTTCTTATTTTTGTCTTGCAGTTCATTCGAACAACCAACAAGACAAAATCAACCTTATCTCACACCTGGGGCAATCACTCTTATTTTTGTCTTGCAGTTCGTCTAGAACAACCAACAAGACAAAAAGGGGCAAATGTAGACACCGAAATCATGTCAACTCCCTTGGTCATCCCCCGTTTTATTCTTCTTCACCTATTTAACCCTTGTTGATCACTTGTTCCACCATCCTTGACCCTGGCAGCATGTACAAATGAGCACAGAGCTAAAGCTAGACTCTATCCCCATTGTGCATCTACCGACGACGGTCTTTACCCGGCCGATGTCGCCGACATCGGTCACTTATCGGCCGACGTCGGCAATCCTGTCGACGTCGGTCACCATGCCGTTATCCGTTATCAGTTGCCATTCGGTTCCCAATCGATTTCCCGAGATGGATATCAAACCGTCTCTCAAACTGTCCCTCGCCTTCATCAGCATCCGCTAATCAATCCCGAAGGCTAATCAACCATTTTTTGAACAAACACGAAGAACTCAATCATTCAATGGATCTCCGAACTCCGACATCCAGAGACTCTAGCAATCTCGTGATCAACTGACTCCAGCATCCACCAACTCCAGCGTTCGTTTCAATCCGGCACTGCACATACAACTTCAACTATGGCTTTCATCACGGCTTCTGACAGGTAAGTATTTTCTTTGTTTATTTTTATTTCTTCTTGATTATTCTTCGTTCACTATTTCTGTCATCCCGAAGCTTCAAACCACAGACCCAAGTTCTGAATCTCTCCTTTACATTCCTGCCCACTATCCGAATCCATAACTCAATCCAACTCGGCTAAAACCCCCAGACTCTGTCCAAACCCGACCTTACCTTGTCCAGAACCTGTCCTGACCTTATCTTGATTCTATCAGACCCCATCCCGACTTTGTCTAAACCTTGTCCCGACCCTGTCAAGACCCTATCCCGACTCTCCCAGACTTTCTGCAACTCTGTCCAGAACCTGCCCCGACCGACGCCGGTCACTGCCCCGACCGACGACAGCATTTCAACCGACGTCGGCACCTTCCAGACCGACGCCGGCACCACAGAGACCGATGCCAGCGACTGTGTAGAACAATGCCACTTATCAGGTACGCATTTTTATTTTCTGTCATTTATTTCTCTCATTTTCTCTTTCATTATCTACTTTCGTCAAATATTCTACTTTTTTTATCAGTGGGTTGATATCCTTCTAGGGAGTCTTCGTACTTTCGGGATCAGGCATTCACCTGACAACCCACTATATCTTTGACTAACGTCTTTCCATGTTTTAGTCTCTTTTCTTCGCAGGTGTCATTCCTCCACAGCCAAAGAGGAGAATCTTCCAACGTCTGATTTCGGTGCGCACAACTTTATCAGGTACTTCTAGCCTTAACCATTTATTTCAGTTTCTTATTTCTTCTTTGAATGTAGAAAGCAAATTAGCGATAGAAACAACTTGATATAGTTTTATTATTTTATATTTTCCATCGTGCTTCCAAACTACATTAGATAGTCTTACCCAATTTGTGTTTCATTCTTTTTCTAGTCTAACTAAATTAACCTACTCAATATAGTTTTATTATCTCTTTTTCAGTTCTTAACCATATCAAGTTTGCTGGTACAGTCTATTTTCTATATTTTTACTACATCGGCCAAACTAGTTCAATTTTTATCCTCACCTTCCATCATGCAATATATTTTTGTTGAATCCTAACAAAGAACACAACACAACATGATGGAATTAATTAATTACGACAAATATCCTACGTCTCATTTTAACATTATAAAAAACTAAGATAAAATCAATTATCATGTTACTACTAGGACTAAAAAATATGATTCAATCATTACTTACAAACTTCTTGATCCACTTAACCATCCCTCACACAAGATTATTGTATAGAATGGGAGTGATCTTGAGTATACTATCAAAATGATATTTTTCATTAATAAACATCATAATCATAGGGACAAGGGCCCTATATTAATCTATAACCTCATGATAGTACCTCACATAGGATGCCCCCCTTAACCTACACACAACTTTTCTAAAATATTTGGGGTAAGTCTCCTCCTTTCCTTCTTCTCCACCATGCCTAGTATTATTATTAACATGGTAGGTATTTCCTTTAGTGGGCATACTCAAAGTGACCATGTTAACACTCATGTTAATGCTACCACTATTGCATCTCGAACTACCTCTTGTAGTCAAAAATATCTTAATACTAATCAAATATTATTACAAGACATGAATCAAATGGCTACCTTCCAAACAAACAACATCAATCAAATGATGTAAAAGCACAATCAACTCTTAGAATTATAAAATCATCCTCAAGAATCTAAATGGGAAGTGAAAACCCCAAATCCATGCCCCTCTTATGATATGCATATGATAATATCATTCTACACCCTTCAATTCTTAACAAAGTGATCAAACATCTTCAAAATGAGCCATTAATTCCTCAAATTGTAAACATAGACATAGGTGGTATCACTTATACTATCACCTATAATGGATCCATTGATCTTGATTTTTATTTGAAAGTTTTTTTTAATCTTTAGAAAGGCTAGATTAAGCTAAACACTTTTGCCGCTACCAAACTTCTATGCAAAACCTTTTTAGGTGATGCCCTAGATTGGTACAATCAACTTAAGTATAACACTATATCCAACTTGTAAGAATTATTTAATACATTGGCTCAATAATTTTATACTAATGATAGTCTTAAAAACAAATTACTCCATTTCATTAAATATTAAAAAATGGAATCTAAAACTTCCCAAGTATCTATTAAGTATTTTAAATCCTTAATTAATAACATTGAAAATAATATGTTGGAATAAAACCTCTTCCACTCGCTTACTAACACTCTCCATACTAAAATCCAATATAGAGTTAGGAATCTTTCCAATAAATATTTGGAATAAATCCTTGATCAAGCTAAATGCCAAGACTTTATCATAAAAAAACTTGGGCCTTCCCAACCTACATCAAGAAATCAGATGCTTATGAAACCTAAAAATAAATAAGATACCAATGATGGTCTTATGGACACTTATGATTCCACATACAACATCCATGATATTATTCTCATTGGATATAATTAATCAATTTTTTCCCTACCTTTCATGGTATGTCCCTTTCATCTTCCTCCCTCTTCATAAACACATGAATAATGTTGATTTCTAAATGACTCTTTCCCTAGCTAAAATCTAAAAAAGTATTCCTAAACCTTCAACTAGAGAACTTGATCCTTATTTCCCTACAAAAAGTTTGTATGATCCCAAATTTTTTTTCTAGTATCATTCAAGTTGGGGACATTCTCATGAAACATTTAAGACACTTAGAATATTTAATCTTGAATTTCTCCTTGGACCCAACTTCAATCATAAAACTATGATTTGTGAATGTCAATAGGCCTATGATAAAGTGGTTAAATCCCATGATTCTAAAGTCAAAGATGATGCTTGCAATCAGGCTAATGCTTACCTTTCCATTTATAAAATATCCACTTCTAAACCATCATATTAAAACTACATAACCTCCTACCTCCAATGTTTTTAAAACTTTAGTTTACACTCACTATTATACTAATGATGAAAACATGATCAACATGAAAAACATGAGACATCTAGTTTATTATAATGATCCTTACCCACATTATACTTACTCTAATTTTTCCACTTATAGAACCATTAAATACACATATCCATCTCATTTTTTAGATGTTGAGTATACATAAATCACTACCCACTCAGTTACCATAATTACATCAACCTAATAAATGCATTCACCAATAGCTAAAACTATATCATGCACCTAGGTACCTTTTGGTAGTCCTTCTCTCACTGTATCACCCACCCTAATATAATCCACTAATTTTCACCCCTATATAACTACTGCATCAACCAACCTGATATAGTAAGTTATTCCTAGACCATAACCAATTGCATTGACTAGTTTGAAGTAGTCTATTCCTATTTCCATTCCTATAGCTATTAAATCAACTAACTTGATGCAATCCCATACTGCTACTACCACATTGACTAGATTGATGCAAGCAATTTTTAGTTTTCCTACATAATCAAATCCATTAACTATCTCAATGCAATATATTCTCATTGACCAAACTACATCAGTTGATTTGAGACCATAGATTTATGTTTATACACAATTTAAGTGATCTTTAGACCCTCTCTTAGTTATTTTTATTAAACATTACACACCTTTTTTTAATTTTGGATTATCTCTCTTATGATATGATGATTAGTAATCAATTGAATAAGTTTCTCACCTCCCCTCTCAAATTCCTTTCCTCAAACTCATGAGTTCTTTCCCTCATCATTAAAATTTATTGATGTAAATTCTATTTGAAATTAACATCCCTATACCTCTACTTATGGGAAAATAAGCTACCTTGACTAGCTCTGAGGATGGTATCCTTCAATAGTGTGAATAAATATCCATTCAAGTTGATGAAAATTTGGATGATCTTCTCTCAAATAATATTCCTATTATTTCTATGATCCTAGACAAAATATTAATGTGTGTAAATCATCCTCCTCTATTCATTAGTGTCAACTATAGTGATATTAAAGTCAATCATGCCTTGATTGATGAAGAACTAATAACTATTGATAATTTTGACCTCATAAGCCAAATTATCACCCTTATCATTTGAAACTTAGCATATCATCTAAGTTTTCCTTGTGAGTCAGGTTGGTCTTAAAAGTTCCTTAAGATGATGTATAATGTGCCATGGTTATCCCATGCAATTTTAGTGTCTTGGTGCATTTTTTATCTACATATATAAGCCTTCAAAAAATGAACCAACAATGCAGATGTGCTTAGGGATGTCAAACTTAAGCCATAAGAAATAGCCATTTGAGTTTAAAATCTTCAAAGGATACTAAGCCTAATATAGAGCTACTAAGTGGTGAAATTACATTCTATCAAATCAAATATCAATGATAAGTAGGCTATCAATAAGTTTAGTGGGTTCAAAATATACAATGAATTACATTAAATCAAGTATTTAAAGATCAATGGTGAACTCATAATCAAAAGGTCAACATATCCTAAGATTGGATGTATCGATGATGAGTGGCATGATCATGATGACTTATTAGATCAATGGTGTGCATTTGATCAAGAAAAAGGAGATTGATGACACACATTATATCATACAAAGGATATCGATGGTGTGCATGAGGTCAAGAGGTCAACAAGCTCAAGGTGAATGAAAAGTCAACATGTGGCATAATCATGTTAATCACTAAAACTAATAGCGGGATCTTGAGGATAAATGTAGGGTTACTAAATGGCATGATCTAGGGAGTGTAGACACCTAAATCTGGTCACCAATGACCTCCAACTAGGATTTTGACCAATTTCCACCTAAAGTGCACAATTTGGCCCAAAAAAACTAAAGCATATTAAATGAATTGAAATTGACATATTCAAGTATTGATTCTGGCTAGGGTATCCCTAAATGGGGCAATACAATTTATGGGCCAACTAACTTTGATCAATTCATTTTGAGTCAAAATGCTAATTTTACACTTGGGTGCTCTAGATTCCTCTTTCCTATCAAATATATTGCACAAGACATATTCCTTTATTATTTGGTGTTGGTAACATCCTAAATTGGATAATGGATCCAACACATCTGACATCGCATTCTAATTCCAATCTAGTCAAATTTTAGATCAATAACAAGGCATTCTGATCAATTTGTGCACAAAGTACTTAAACATGCTTAAGGGCTAATTAAACCAAATTAAAACCTAATCAAGAATTCCATGGAAACTTGTTGAATAATTTATTTTGCAAATGAATATTGAATATCTACATCATCAGGTGACCTCATTTCTTAGGAAGACATCCTAGGCAATAAATGCCACAAATATCAAGATTAATGCCATCCATGCCTCATCAATGCCCGCCATGCCTCTTAATTTCCCCTTTTTCCAATGTCATGATGAGGATAATTATAAACTTAATTCAAAAAAATTTAATTAATCCTCAACCACACATCTTCATCTTAAGATGGATGGTTAAGGTTGATTCTGATCAATCTCAAAAATCTATAAATAGAGAGGCCATAAACATCATTAAAAAGCTTAATTTGTGCAAAGTTATAATACAAGATTGGTTCCACAAGATTTATGCAAACTAGTGTTACCATGCCAAATTGATTCCAAGCCAAGCCAAACCAAAGTTGAAAGTTCCAAGGAGAGATGGAGGTAGCCAATATTCTATTGATGAGGACTTCATGAGCACAAACTGAGCAAGCCAATCAAATAATAATCTTGGAGCATCAAGGAAGGTGATAAATATGTGTTTTCTTGAATTTTTAGTTATGCTTTGTTCATTTATATTTCTTCACTAAGCTCACCCTAGTAACTAGGTATGAAGATGCTAGTTTAGTGTGTTTTTGATTTGATTTCATTTACTAACACAATACTAATCTCCCCTTAGTCAAATTCTTAGTTCACATAATGGCATGCTTGGTGGGACCTTCCTAACTTCACAAGAATGGTCACAAAGCTCTTTCAAGAAACTTAATAATCTTTTCCTTGTGGAATCTTGGAGTAAGGAACCAAAAAAAGAGAAAATTTAAAGTAAATTTTTTTTGTGTGGAAGTCATGGGTTTATTCTAAGTCAATCACAGTATTATCCTACAAGTAGTGGGATTATTATTTAGACTAGTGGTATTGTTCTTGACCATTTTTATTTTTGTAATTTGTGTTTTGTCTAAGGTTGACAATACTGCTACTAACTCAATCATAGGATTGTTTAACAACTCATGGGGTTACCAAACCAAGTCATGATATTATCTAACCACTATCAAGTTAAATGATAATACTACTAATTTTAAATTGGTGGGATTGTCCTACAAGTAGCAGGATTTTCACTATGAGTCATGGTATTGTAATTTACAAAACATGCCATTTTTTAGAGCTTCATTTGGGGTCATCCAAACTCCATTTTTGATGATTTTTTTTTTTTTTTTTAAACTATGTGTTTTCTCTAAATTTTCATAATATGGTATTAGTTTAGCCTGAATTTGTATAATGTTTTCAAAAAACCTTATTTTATACCAAGTAGCAGGATTATTGTTTGCAATACCATGAATCTTAAAGTAGCGGTATTATCTTACAACTAGTAGGACTATCATTTAGAGTCATATTATTGTGACTAAATGGTTAGTGGTTAGTTATAATATCGTAACTCGTAAAGTTGTGGGATTATCTTGCAAGTAGTGGGATTACTCTGTCAAGTAGTGGTATTGCACCACTGTGACAACTCGAGAGCTCCTTTTTCTAACTTTATTATTTAAAACTAATTTTAGCTTCAAATATAAACCTCTTTATAATAATTTTATTACAAGACCAACTTGGAAAATTGCTAAAAACATATTTAAAACATCTTTTTCATGGTTTAAAATGAACTAGGAACATTATTTTTGTGCTTAATGTAACATTTAGGTGCTTAAGTAAGTTTTTAGCATTATTTTTCAAAGTTAATAATCTTAAGACCAAGGGGTCAAATGAACACCACCACATCTTTTTTTTTGGGCTTAAAATTGAATACACTTGTCATTTTTGTCTTGAATAATTGCTTGATCTAATTTTGTTTAGTAAAAAGAGGGGTGTTGTGTGTATGCTCTTCCATTTGTCCCCTTTAGGTAACCCTTAGAATCAAAAGTTCCATTCTTATTGAAAATTTCCAAGTCAGGGCATAGAAATAACATCATCTAAAGCACTCCCCAAAAACTCATCAAAGTTTGGGTGACCTTGAAAATGACCCTAAAGTCTCTCTCTTTTAGTCTTTTATTTCATGCAAACTTGGATTGCAAGGGGAACTTCATCACCTCCAACAAGTTCTTTAGGGAAGATTTAACCCAAGGTTTCACCTCCTAGAATTGACCTCATTTAGCTTCTAAAAAGAGTTACACATGGGATGTATCTACATTTTGACATCACACTAAACTGAACGAATAACATGATGTAGTGGTTGTAAAAAAGACTAGACCTTTTTACAACTAGCCAATGCCATGATCACCCAATTTCCATGATTTTATTTTGTATCATTTGACATGAAAGTTATTTTGAAATTTATTCCCCTAGAAATGTTCAAAAACTTGATAGTTAGTCAACCCCACATTATCATACCCTTGTTAGGATTTAGATGATTATAATTAGTGTATTTTGTTCATTTATCTTACTTGGTGTTTTTGAGACTAAAACTTGTTTGTTTGTTCATAAAGACATGTCAAAACCAAATTATCTATACATCACTCTTTTGTCTAAAGAGGCGTTATGCTGATCATTTTACACCACACTTGTGCCTTTAAATTTTTACTAAACTTGTTTGTGTGTGTGTCATTTGAGTTGCAAAGGGTAGCGTTATACTACCTAAATCATGTCAAAACATTTTGAGCCTTTTGAATCATTAAAACATAACATAGATCACATCATTCAAGCATGCTTACACTTTTAGGCTACTCAATTTGCTTCAAGACTAGTTTACCTTGTATTAAAAAAAAACTATTTATTTTAAACCATGTCATGTATACCATTTGGACCTTTATCTTGTGCCATCATGCTATCCAATCTTGTCTAGTTTGTTTGGTTAGATCCTAGTTTTCATCATTGAGTTTTCAATTAGCCTTGTCAAGTTTGGATTCAAACATTAATTTATTTATATTTAGACCTTAATTCATGGGGTTGATACATAGATATTTCTCTTTTGGGTTGCATAACTTTAGTTAAATCAATTACCTAAATTTGAAAACTGTTGATGGTTTGTTTGTTCAATACCTATCCTTATCATTATTTGTGCCTTTATTTGGGAGAAAAAAACTTTCTCCAAAATCCTTTTGCCTCATGCCTTATGCCAACTGATCATGTTTATGTTTGATTCCATATGTCGAGTCTATGTTAAAGTTGTTTCCAAACTTATTAAATTAAATCAAATCACATCATCCTTTATTTCAAGTCTAGATTTTGATGCCATTTAGCCAAAAGTCCTAGTGTATGCCTATTTTCTTGAGCCTATATTTTGACTCTGTGTTGGATAAAATACCTAGCAACTCAACTTTTCCCTTTCCTAGTTTATACCTTGTTTGGAACACTTTGACCTAGACTTTTGACATGCCAATTTTTATTCAGACGCTTGACCTTTTGTGTGTATGGCATTTAACATTATAAATTTTATGTTGGGTTATTTTATGCCAAGTCTTAGCACAAATCATTTTGGAGATTCAACTCCACTTTTAGACCACATTGGAGATACAACTCCACCTTTTGACCTAGTTAGACCAAGCTTGAACCATTTGTCCTTTAGACATAATTTTTTTAGAGTTTTTAGAACTCTAAGCCTTTTAATTTTAGAGCTTTCATCATTTACATGAATATGTCTCACTACACTTATGGTGGAGTCATGTAAAATACAACTTATGATATAATGGCTACACAAAATCCCACTAAGAACCCCTATAGAGAAAGATTTTCTAAGGAGTTTTATTATTCTCCCTATAATACTCCATATGGGGAACATAGTCAAAATCCACAAAATCCAAATCAAAACCTTGATTGGCATGAAGAGGCTTGTGAGGAGGACTTTGAAGACCCAACTATAGATAATGTTATTTGAGATACAGATCCATACCCTCTTTTTAATAATCAATAAATAGAGCACAGTTAAGAACCAACTTATGAGCCAACTCATGACTGGGATGATATGGTTTATGAGGAAAACTTGGATTCTTTGGCTTATGTGAGTAATCAGGCTCTACCACATCATACCATTTTTATTCTAGGACCATAATGTCACACCATTCCCATACCTAGACCTCATCCTTTGATTTGTGTGAGTAATCAGGCTCCATAATGCCAAACCATTTCTATACCAGGACCTCATCCTTTGGCTTGTGTGATAAATCAAGTTCCAAAATTCCCCTTCATCATTCTAGGACTTAGTCCTTTAGCTTGTGTAAGAAATCAAGCCCCAAAACACCCTATCGTTACCATTTCAAGACTTCATTCTTTGGCTCATGTGAGCAATCATGATCCATAATGCCCTACCATTATCCAAAGTCATTCCTTATCTAGTACCAATCCCATCCAAACCTCAATTGATCCAATCATTTGAAGACCAAGTTGTGTTCAAAATTGGTATCTTCCAATGATTAGAAACAAGGCCAAAATAACCAACCAATCCAAGATGGTTTTATTGAACCAACCATTTGTGATAAGTCATCCTATGATGAATTTTCTATTGATCCTATACCATTTGTCAATGAGTCTCACACTAATGAGTCAGTCTTTATCGAGTCATTTCTTAATGATTATAACTGCCTTTGGGTAAATCATTACCTTGACCATAGGCCTATTTTTCAAGGCCACCTATTGACAAACTAGTCTTTGAGGAGTTGTCTCTTGACCTTTTTCTCATCCTAGAGAAGTCTCACTTTGATAAACTAGTATTTGTGGAGCCCATTATGCCATCATAGGTCATTACTTGTCCAATATTAGACATTCAACAAGACATCATTTTAATAGAGTACCTATTAGATCAAGAATCAGAGTTAGAGTTAGGTTATATTCTTGAACTAATATCAGATTTACCATCAAAATCTAAATCAAAATTAGTCTCAACATTAGATTTAGACTCCCTTGAGTTAGAATCAGATTCAGAAGAAGAATATGTTCATGGTTGTGACAACATTGGTTATGCATGCTTGAATATCAATTTGAATAAATTTGTGATCCTTCTATAGTTTTTGAGGATGAGTACTTTAGCTTCAACATGAGTTATCCTAGAATCTTACATGAGGATTATGTAGACTTTCCCCATTCCATAGGCCATTACCATCAACCAAAATAGCCATATTATTGACATTCCATCTCCCATAAGTGTTGATTGGGATTGACAGAATCACACTTTGTTGAACTGCATACATGGTGACATAACAGTTGAAGAAGAGAAAAGAGGCCAAGACCACATTCATATAGTAGAGAACATTCTCCTAGTGAAACCTTTTCAAAGGCACTAGGGAATAATCAAAGTCAGAACTCAACATCTTCTAGTGAAATTTTTTCAAAATCATTAGAAGACAATCAAAGTCAAAAGTCAACATTCCTAAGTGAAACCTTCTTGAAGGCACTACAAGAAAATCAAGGCAACTTCATTGGTGAAAACCTCATTAAGGTACCAATAGCTAAGCACAAAATTTATTCACTACTTGATGAATACAAAATCAAATATCAGATCAAAATATCTTCCAATCTATAGCCTAATCAGATAGTAGATACTCTTAAGAGCAAACAACAAAAAAATCTAGTGGTCTTATCGAGAAAATAGGTCTTTGGCTCTGCCACATCTAAATTTATGTTGAATCTAGTATCAAAAACATTACATGTGACTGAAAGTCTCAATCTTCATTTATTTTCCTACCATTCCACATTCTATTATCATCTACCATTCCATTTCACAAACCAACATATCATGCAAATTTTATCCTTATTTACCATACATGGCCACACTTTCCTTTATAGAGGATACAAAGATACCTTGTCTTAATGCTTGATGGAATCAAAATCAATGACCAATGAAGATCACAAAGCATTCTTGACAACCAGATTTGCATAAAGTTCTTGATAGAGTAGCTATTAAGGTGAGGTGTGGGATAGTGATTAACATGATCAAGTATTTTGCTTATATCATTTGTTGATTAGGAAATGCATCTCCATCTCAACAAGAAAAATAGAATCATATACCATTTACCACACCCATACCATTTCATGTACCATACCATTTCATTTCCATGCCATTGTCATTATTACATATCCATTTTCCATTATCACATATTCCTGCTATTTACCTTATCACTTGGGGGCAAACCCTCTTACTATTTTATCCATCTTATCATTCCATTCCTATCTAGACCAAAGCCTACTTTACTCATCATACCCAATCTCGTTTTGATCTTGGTTACTTTGGTTTTTCCCACACTTTTTATGAGAGGATTCCAATCATGTTTCAACAATCAATCCAATCCATGTTTATAATGACAGTCTATGAAAGTAGTGTGACAATTGATCTAGCAAGATATCTTTCATCCTTTATCTAAGTTAGTCTATGTGAGCTTAATTATAACCATTTATGGGAAAATTAGTGTTTTACCAGTCTTGGTACTAATTTTAATTGCCTATGAATAAATTAGTATCATTGACCTATTCTATTGTATCCTAGTTATAACCACCTATGGGAAAACTAGGGGAAACACTTGTATATCATGCATTGCCACATCACCTTGCCATTACTATTTTTATTTGACTAGCCATTTGCCAATTTTGAGAACTTCTTGGGTCATAGTTGGTTTTTCTTCACCTTTTGTGTGGGTGGAATTACTATGATTTGAGGTCATTTCAGGACTATGTAGGTCATGCTCAATTCATTTTGAGTTCATCTCATTTCCCTTTTCCTTATGCTCTCACCATTTTTCAAGCAAACTAAGCCAAATGCTCTCATCATTTTTTGAGTAGGTATCTTTTCATTCTCTAATGAGTTAAGATACATAAAAAAAACCAAAAACATTCATAACATTTTAAAAATCCAAAAACATTTGTCCTATCTAAGCCTAGCCAACTATCCTCGATCTGCCTTATTGGGGCATGGTCATTGTTAGGATGCTTTCTTTTTCTTCTATTTTCAAGCTTTCTATTTGTTTATTTATTTCAAGTTGTTTGTTTCTTTTTTTTTTTTTTTTGTTTATTTATTTGTTTGTTCGCTTGCCTATTTATTTTCTTTCAACACTAATGCCTTGACTTAGTCTATATGTGTTCATTGGGTGATTCCTTGAAAATGTTATTCTTGAGTTCATCCATATTCATATGTTAACATTGTCATCATGGTTTTTATCATTGGTGTTTTATTTTTGAGTGTTTATTGGATATTGGGAGTCAATGCTTATGCATATTTTACCAAGTATTGATGGTGTTCTATCATGATGCCTACCATTACATGCTATAACAAAAAATAGCTTCAATAAGGTCTACAATAAATGGAGCCACAAAATTTTTCTCCTTGGCACCTTGGCAAATCCTCCCACCCACCTTGATCAATATAACTTATTTGACCATTCTAGTTGTATCATTGTTAATCAAGACAAGCATCTCCTCATTAACAGGTATAACTGAATCATTCTATTGATCAATCTCATTCCTCTATTCATCTTTCTCATCACTCTGTGCCCACTCATCTTTAATATATATTCTAGGTTATATACTTTATTTATGCTTGCTAATCAACCCTAACTTGGGCACAATCATCTTTAACAAATCCAAATCCCTATAATGATTAAAAATGTCTATCGACAAATCATTATTTTGACTTTTATTATTGATTATAACTACCTTTGGGTAAATAAACATCTTTTTTAAATCAATGCATGCATTTATTTTCTCATTTGGATTAATCTCAACCATAGGTTAATTCCATCTTTCTTATGTTTCTTTTCGAGGGACTACCCATCAATAAATGTGATGACCACTTTTTCAAGGGGGCGTCACCATAGGCTTCCCAAAATCATTTGGAGATTTCTTCTTTAATCATCATCTTATTTTTGTCATATAAGACATCTCTCATTATTTAATAAAACATTGCTTTTCCTATAGTTTGCAACATCTTCCCAAATAGGGGAAAATTGTAGACACCTAAATCTGGCCACCAATGACCTCCAGCCAGGATTTTGACTAATTTCCACCTAAAGTGCATAATTTGGCCTAAAAATAGTAAATCATATTAAATGAGTTGAAATTAACATATTCAAGTGTTGATTTTAGCTAGGGTATCCCTAAATGGAACAATGTAATTTATAGGCCAACTAACTTTGATCAGTTCATTTTGAGTCAAAATGCCAATTTTTTACCTAGGTACTCTAGATTGCTCTTTCCTATAAAATATCTTACATGAGACATGTGACTTTGTTATTTGGTGTTTGTAACATCCTAAATGGGATAACAGATCTAACGCATCTGATATCACATTCTAATTCTAATCTAGTCAAATTTTGGACCAATAACAAGACATTATGACCAATTTGAGTAATTTTTGCACAAAGTTCTTAAACACGCTTAAGGGATAATTAAACCAAATTAGAGTCTAGTCAAGAATTATATGGAAAATTGTTAAATAATTTGTTTTGGAAATGAATATTGAATATCTACATCATCAGGTGACCTCATTTCTTGGGAAGACATCCCTAGGCTGTAAATGCCATAAATATCAGGATTCATGCCCTCCATGCCTCATAAATTCCCTCCATGCCTCTTAATTTCCCCATTTTCCAATGTCATGATGAGGATAATTATTAACTTGATTCTAAAAAATGAATCAATCCTCAACCACACATCTTTATCTCAGGATGGATGGTTCAAATTGATTCTAATCAATCTCAAAAATCTATAAATAAAGAGGCCATGAACATCATTAAAAAGCTTAATTTGTGCAAAGTTATAATGCAAGATTGGTTCCAAAAGATTCATGCAAAATAATGTTACCATGCCAAATTGATTCCAATCCAAGCCAAGCCAAAGCCAAAGGTGTAAAGGAGAGATGAAGGGAGTCAAGCTTCTATTGATGAGGACTTCATGAGCACAAAATGAGCAAGCCAATCGAAGAATACTCTTGGAGCATTAAAGAAGGTGAGAAATGTGTGTTTTCTTACATTTTTAGTTGTGTTTTTTCCATTTGTCTTTCTTCACTAAGCTCACCCTAGTAATTAGGCATGGAGATGTTAGATTAGTATGTTTTTTATTTAATTTCATTCACTAACACAATACTAATATTCTCTTCTTAGTCAAATTCCTAGTTCACAGGGAGCAAATAAAATATTGATGGCCAATAATGAAGGTTAAAGATAGAAGAATTTGGAAAAGATCAATAGATCAGGTTTAATCAAATATCTAGGTGACATAGGATGAGGACACATGTCTTAGTCAACTATAGTCAAGTTTTTAAATGAATAAAGTACATTGATAGGATGCCATGGAGGTAGACACATTAATTTCCAAGGGTTCATCACCAAAACTAGTAGCATGGTTAAGCCTTTGGTAAGGTGGTCCTAAAGTTTATTATGACCTTTTTCTCCATTCTTACACACCAAAAATGAACCAGTAGGGAGCAATCAACATCAAAAGAAAATCAAAATAGATTAATTAAGCTATTTTAACTACATCAACACTAGAAATAGATTGAAAATGATTTGATTTGACTATTGAAATTTTAAGGAGCATCAATGTAGACAAAAATAGATTTAAAATTATTGATATGGTTTTATTTATTTTCTAGAAGTAATCTTTGACAATATGATCTATTATAATTGCATCAACACCAAGAAAGATTGTAGGATCTTGGTCATTATGTTCCCTTCTCCATATTTATATGCATCCCTCCCCATCTCTCTCATCCCATTCTGATATAAATATATGATTTTAAGCCTTGAAAAGGATCCCTTGCTTTGGATTGCCAAGACTTTTATTGTAACACCTATTTGATGCAATAAAAGACTAAACTCTTCCATTTTACAAGTTGAATTAAAGTGTGTCTCATGAATTCATTGATGTGGTTAAGTGAATATATGTTTTCCTTACCTCTATCTAAATTTTCTCACCTTCATGAAGTGTTTTGGTAGTTCTCACATGTCATTCTAAGTGCAATATATAGTTTATTGATTAGTTTAGAAGTGGACAACTTCCCTCCCATGCTAGGTTGATAGCTAGTCTATGCCTTTTGTGAAATACTTATATGAGGGATGATCAAAGAGTAAGTGAATTTATCTTATGCAATCTTGAATTTTTCTTATAATGTGTCTTTTGAAAGTATAAGTATCAAAACATTTAGTGTATCGCCTCCTTTTTATATGCTTTCATGGATTATTATTTATCTCTCTCCCCTTTTCCTAGAAAAAAGCTAGTTTAGGTTTAGTATAAATGATATACCTAAAAGGAAGCTAGCATTCTCCAGAGGTTTGAACCAAGATTAGGTGACCCACAACTTAGTATCATTCCCATGTTGGACTAGGTTTGAGCAAGAGGACTTGAATAATCCCCTTCTCAGGTAGGATACAACCTAAAACACCAATAATTTATAGCACACCTAGTGGGACACATTATCTTTAGCATAACTAAAGTTTAAAGTTGAGAATATGTATTTTAAATAAAGGGAAACATCCACCATCATCAGAAGCTAGAGATTTTTCAAGTTGCAAAGTTCATAGCATCATCTAGACAACATTCTCATGCCTAAGGTTACCACAAGGTCATCTAGTAAAGCTATTCCCCTTAAATTCATTGAGATACCTTCTATTTCATATAAGAGAGCATTATTTAATAAGACAAGACCTTATTCTAAAAATTAATATTTATCTCCTGGTCATACCATTATTTTAAGCAGTGTAATCCCCACTACCCAAATGAACATCAAGAATCAAGTGTTCATCCCATTCAATAGAGGTAGTTCACTAAATTTGGCCCATTTTGATGGAATTCCTATGTTTTCCCTTAAGAGTATCCCATTATTATCAAGATAACGTCAAACAAATTCTATTTAACATATCTAAGATGTTGCCAACCTTTGTTTTGTTCATAATATTATTCAAGATAATGTGTTTATCAAATTAATTTTTACTTCCTTCAAAGGAAAAGCATTATAGTGGTATGGAAATCTTCTATTGAATTCCATTAATAACTAGGATTAGCTATGTGTAACCTTAGTCAGATAATTTGAGGACAAATCTAATCACCTATCTTTAGTTGACCACTAACATAAAGAGAGTTGCTCATGAGTTCATGTTTGATTTCAACTTCAGATTCCAAAAGATATAGACTAGAATACCTAAATTGATCAGACCATCCCTTGAATATTCCTTCTTATATTATTTAAGAGCCCTTAATTCTGATATTAGTGTGATGATATAGTCCATGGGTCGTATTACCTTGATAAATGCTTATGACGTTGTAATAAAAGCAAAAAATAGTTTGATACAATATGGTAAGCTTTATCCAAGGCCTCCAATGCATATATTCCCAAATTTTCAATCTATTTCACCCCCTCAATTTTCTTAGTTTTGATTATTATCCCCTATTCCACCTCCTCAAGTTCAAGTTGCAGCCCCTTCTAGTTAAGACAATGAGCTTGGCGAGCTGAAAGGTTTACTTCAATATTTTATAATTTAAATATTACAACTCAAGAGGAAATAATAAAAAGCTAATATGCCCTATCAACAATATAATTATACCTCCTATCATCCCTTCAGAGATCAAAGGTCTCCTTATCAAGGATTTAGAGAAAATAGACCACCTTACCAATCACAAAGAGCCATAGTTACATCTAAACCATATGCATCTCTTGATCTTAATTCACCTTAGACATAAAAATTTATTTCTCCCATACCACCTCAAAATAATTTGATGCATGACTCAATTTGGCAGCCCTCCAACCTTAATGATGCTCAGGACCAAGCCTAGGTATCACAGAACATTATTATGCCTCAAATGACACAAGAAGATTTTTCTCTTCAAGGACGTCAGTATCAGGAGACAAGTTTGGTACCCTAAATATAGGCCCAATAATTTCAAATGTATCATTATTACATTAATGTAATTTGGTAAATAGATGATTATGTTTATTTCAATCATGGTGGTGAGACTAGTAGTTCAAATGGTCAAGTTATAATTGTAACTAGAGATAAAAAAATCCATTGATGAGGCTCAAGATTTTATTAACACTTAAATTAATCCTAAGCTTATTTTCAATATCACCAAAGATCAACTTTCTCCCTCTATAACATAGAAAGACTAGAATGCAAAGGCTAAGAGGGTCCCTCAAATACCTCTAGTTCATGAACAACTAGTGGTTCAAAAGATGTAGCCAAAGGTTAGTGGAGATTCACTCATGATAATGGATCATATGAATTAAAAAAATATCATCATTATCATGTGTGATTCACTTGATATTCTAGGACAAAAGGATATGCTCATCTAAGAGATTTCAACTCTCAAGGTGTCCCCAAAACTAGTTGAGAAACAAGGTGTTATCGTAACAAATTTAGACCAACCAATAAATTATTAAGTATATATGGTAAATGGGGAAAAATATAAGTTAAATTAAAGTAAAACTCCTACTTTCTACCTCTCTTTGATAGTTGGTGACTATTTAGTTCATAGCTGTATGGTGGACAATGGAGCTAGTAACACTATCATGCCTAAGCAAATTACAGACAAGCTTGGTCTTGTCTATGAACTAAATGTTAAATTAGTATTGAAATTATATGGTTCACTAATAAATACAATAAGAATCATTAACTATATAAATTTAACACTATATGCTTTTCCCAATGTTACCATTCAGTAGGATGTAGTTGTGGTGGACTTGCCTCCCTATTTTGCCATGTGTCTTTCAAGGGACTTCACCTCAAATATTGGAGGATAATTATCATTTGATTGGATATATTTGATTTTTATAACTAGGTATTGTGCTATGGTAACAATACACTTTGAACCCATTTCATGTTTCCATTTGGATCCATATATGCCAAGTATTGTAAACACTAATTGTGTCATCTCAGATAAGGTGCTAGAAACTAGTGTAGAGGAAACTAAATCACCTTTAGATGGGATTATATTTTTTTTCCTTGATGATTATTTCTTTATATCACATTAATATTATCCTTATAATCTAATTAAATAATAATGACTTGGTGTTTATTGCCTCCATGAGAAAGATGCACTAATTCTAGCCTTGATGAAGGAGGATAAGTCTAGTGATGGTCTACGATAGTTATACTTTAATGGATAGAGGAATAAGAATGGTATTATGTTGATTTATATATAAAATCAAAGGTATTTCTTTTCTATTAAATTTAAATTTGGTTTTTCAAATAATGTTGTAGAATATGTGGCACTAGTTCATGGTTTACAATGGGTTAGGAAGATGAAAGTCAACACCTCATAATTCTTTGGTGATAGTGAACTTGTATTTCACCAAGTGAGAGGTCTTAACATATGAAAAAACCCATTAATTAAATATATAAATCATATAATATGGGACTTACTTGGAGAGCTTCAAGCCTTCAACATTCAAGTAATACCAAGAGATGAGAACAAATATGCAGATAGATTGGCTGCCATTAGGGCACAATTTAGTATCTCATCTGGTGTAAGAAATGAAAAAATCTAGTCAAACATTAAGGTGGTTGTAAGGCCTTATGTTCTAGATGATGATGATAATAATAATAATAATAATAATAATAATAATAATAATAATAATAATAATAATAATAATAATAATAATAATAATAATAATAATAATAATATAATTGGTAAGTGTTTGAAGATGACAATCAAATTATCAGGATCTTATAAGAAGAGGTTGATTTTTCCTTAATAAATTAGTCAAAGTACTTGCAACTTTATGGTGATTATATTATGAAAGTAAAAACAAATAAGTTGCCCAAAGGATTAGTCACACTTGAGAAAATATATAAGGTGATGGTGAACTGAGGAAGGAAAAGTCATCTTTGTCAACAAAGGAATATCACTATGCCAATGTGGAAGTTAAACCTAATAAGAGATTAAAGTTTGGTAAACTATTTACTTATTAAGAAAAATAAGCTTTCATTGAGTTATGTGCAAGTTTTTATGATTTATTTATATGACAATATAGTGATCTTAAGGGATTTGACCCAAGTCTAGCTCAACACACCATTAAGCTAGAAGCTAAAACTAAACCAGTGAGACAAATACAAAGGCTTATTAATCACAAGTTTGAGCCTTTGATGAGAGATAAGCTTCATAAGCTCATTGAGCTAGATATTATATTTCCAATCAAGCACTCAACTTGGGTGGCAAACCTTGTTTTAGTATGGAAAAAGAATGGTGAAATTAGACTGTGTGTTGAGTTTCATGACTTGAACAAGGCTTCCCTTAAAGACCACTATCCATTTCCATCTATGGAACAAATTTTATAGTTGTTTGTGGGTTCAAAAAATGTCTCCTTGTTGGATAGCTATAGTGGTTACAATCAAATTTTGGTCAAGGAAGAAGACCAATTCAAGACAACCTTCACCATAAAGTGGGGGACATTTTAATATAGAAATATGCCCTTTAATTTACCTAATGCTAGATCAAATTTTTAGAGAGCTAGGGATATGGCATTCTAGGGCCTTCTTAATAAGTTTGTACTAGTCTATTTAGATGATATAATAGTGTTTTCAAATAATGCGAGTGAGCACATGATTCACCTCAACAAAGTGTTTGACAGGTGTAGGCAATTTAGGGTATCCCTAAATCCCAAAAAATGTGTCTTCTTAGTTCATGAAGGTAAGCTTCTTGGACATACAGTTTCAAATCATGGTTTAAGCATAGATCCTAAAATAATAGCTTCATTCTTTTACTTTTCTTTCCCAAGAACAAAATATCTTTGAAAAGTTTCTTAGGGGAGATCAATTTTATCAAAAGATACATCTCAAAATTTTCCACTTTATCTAAGCCACTTAAAGCCATACTAAATAAGAATCAGAGTTTTAGATGGTCTAAGGAAGGAGTAAATAGTTTTAATGGAGTTAATAAATCCATGGCTAGTGCTCTTATGCTCATGAACTTAAATTTCACAAAGGATTTCATATTGTACACCTATGCTAACATTGACACCATTTCAAGCATTCAATGTAGTGGAATCATGAGGCTTTGGAGTATCCAATAGCCTTCTTTGGTCAAGTCTTGGAAGAATATGAAACAAGTGCTATTTTTTTAAAAATCATATACTTTTAGTTATAATGTCTCTCAAAAATTTCATATACTTATTATCTAATAATGCGATACACCTAATGGTTACCCATCCAAGTATCAAGGAGTTTCTCTTAAACAAGGAAATATATGAAAAAAGAACTGATTGGTTAACAAAGGTAATGGAGTATGATGTGGATATCAAGGTCACAAAGATGATTAGATACAAAGGACTTTGTCAGCATTTAGCCTAGGACTTACAAGAAGCCAATGAGGTGGTTATGGTGTGAACTGATGAAGAGGTTACAACTAATTTACTTTAGCTTCCAGTTAGTTTCATGATTTGATAAGATATATGTAGGATGGTATTTATCCCTTTTATCTAAATCCTTAAAAAATAAGACATTTTATATTACAATCAATTCCATTCCTTCTTGTTAATGGTGTTTTGTTCAAGAAAGATATCAATGGTATGTTGTTAAGATGCATTGAATCACATCAAACAGAAAGGCTACTTGAAGAGTTCCATGATGGACATGGTGGAGGGCATTACTCAGTAAGGACTACAGCCCACAAGATCATTAAAGGTGGGTATTATTGGCCAAGTATATTTTGTAATCGTTATCCATGGGTTAGGAAATGCAGATAGTGTGCTATGTTTATAGGAAAAGTGAAACTTGCAGCCTTACCTCTCTAGCTAATTGTAGTGGATCAGCCCTTTGTACAATGGGATTAGATGTTATTGGCCTCATTAATCCTCTTTCAAGCTTAGGTCATAAATGGATACTAATTTCTATAGATTACTTCACTAGATGGACAAAAATAGTGGTATTGAAAGAAGACAATGAGTCCAATGTTCTAGATTTATATGAAGGTTTGATTACTAGATTTAGAATCCCTTCAACCATTATTTCTAACAATGTTATGGCTTTTTGGGGGTCTAAAATCAGCCAATGGGAAGTTTAACATGGTGTCTTTCTCGGCACTTCATAAAATTGCTACCCACAAGGCAATGGTATTGTTGAGTCCATAAATAAGAACCTATTGAAGGCCATAAAAATAATAATTGAATATAATTAGAGGTAATGGCATCTCAAATTAAATTCATTTCTATTGGATAATAGTATCACCTAAAAAAGATCAATAATTAGATCTACATACAAGCTGGTATATGGTAAGGAAGTAAGAATGCTTATTTCTCTTAAATTTCTTACCTTAGAATTGATGCATCAACCTGATTTGTTAGAAAATAAACCAATGGAGATTAGGTATGTGGAGATTATGGAGCTATAAGAGATAAGACATCAATCCATGTTATCCATGGAAAGCCATCAAGAAAAAGTGAAGAGATCCTTTAAAAAAAGAGCTTCTTCATGAAGTTTCAAAAAAGGAGATTTAGTCCTCAAGTGGGATGAGGATAAATCTAAGCTAGGAAGGAATATAAAGTTTTAATCTCTTTGGAGTGGTTCTTACATAATCTCTAGCTACAAATTCCATAATGCCTTCCAAATTACAAGGATGGATAGTGGGGATCTTCCTATCCTAGTTAATGGGATACACCTAAAACTTTGCTACATAAAAGTTGATTTTTTATGCATAGTTTATTTGTTTATTTTCCTCCAAGTACTTCCCTAACACTTTTGTTTGTTTGCTTTTCCTTTGTTTATTTAATTTCCTTACTTTCTATGTTTATTTTCTTGTTTTGGTGGGAGTTGCCTTTTCTCAAGTTAGGGTTTTGTTTACAGTCAGGGATCAAATATATTTATTCATGAGTCTAAAGGTCATGTAAATGGTCTAGTTCTCAAACATAGTAGGCATGCTTCCTAGTTGAGTCACCCGAATGTTGACAATTTTGACCCCACAGGTCAAATTATCACCCTTATCATTTGAAACTTAGCATATCATGTCAGTTTACCTTATGAGTCAATTTGGTCTTAAAATTTCCTTAAGATGATGTATTTTGTGCCATGATTATCCCATGCAAGTTTGGTGTCTTGGTGCATTTTCTATTTTTAGATATAAGCCTTCAAATAATGAACCAACAGTGTGAGATGTGCTCAGGGACATCAAACTTAAGCCAAAAAAATAGCTATTTTATTTTAAAATATTTAAAGGATCTTGATCTTAAATATGGATATGCCAAGTGGTGAAATTGTGCTCATTCATATCAAATATCAATCGTGAGTGGGTGATTAGTGAGGTTAGTGGGTCTAGAAGATCTAATGGAGCATGTTACATCATGCATTCAAAGATCAATGGTGAGCTTGAAATTAAAAAATTAGTGTATCCTAAGATTTAATGCATCTATGATAAGTGGCATGATCATGGTGACTTATCAGATTATTGATGTGCATTCAATCAATAATAAAGGATATCAATGACACACATTCAATTGTGCCAAGGAGATCAATGATGAACATGAGGTTAGGAGCTCAACATTATTAGGGTGAATGAGAATTCAACACATGGCATAAACATGTTAATCACTAAAATTGATAGTAGGATCTTGAGGATAAATGTGGGGATGCTAAGTGGCATGATCTAGGGAGCAAATTAAAGATCAATGACCAATAATGAATTTTGAAGATATAAGACTCCAGAGGAGATTAATGAAGTAGGTTTAATCAAATCTCTAGGTGGCACATGATCAGGACACATGTCTTAATTGATTATGGTTAAGTTTTCAGATGAGAATGCAACTCGAGAAGATGTCATGGAGGTAAACATGCTAGTTTTAAAGGGTTCATCACCAAAAATAGTAGTGTGGTTAAACCTTTGGAAAGGTGGTCTTGAAGTTAATTATGACATTTTTATCCCTTATTACACACCTAAATTGAACCATTAGGGAGTAATCAACACTAGAACAAGATCAAAATATATTAATTAAGTTGTTTTAACTACATCAACACTATAAGGATATTGAAAATGATTTGATCTAGTTATTATAACTATAAGGAGCATCAATGTAAACATAAATAAATTGAAAAGGATTGATACAATTATTGTATCCATTTTATAGAAGTAGTCTTAGACATTATGATCTTTTATAATTGCATCAACACCAGGATAGATTATAAGATCTTGGTCATTATGTTCCATTTTCCATCCTTATGTGTATTCCTTCCCATCTCTCTCATTTTATTCTACTATAAATATAGTCTTCTAGGCCTTGAAAAGGATCCCTCACTTTGGCTTGCCCAGGCTATGCCAAGATTTATACTATAGTACCTATTTGATGTAATAAAAGACTAAATTCCTCCATTTTACAAGTTGAATAGAAGTGTGTCTTATGAATTCATTGGTGTGGTTAAGTGAATATATGTTTTCCTTGCCTCTATATAAATTTTGTCACCTTCATAAAGTGTTTTGGTAGTTTTCATAGGTCATTCTAAGTACAATATATAGGTTGTTGATTAGTTTGGAAGTAGACAACTACCCTGCCATGCTAGGTTGATATATAGTCCATGCCTTTTTTTGAAATACTTATGTGAGGTATGATCAAAGAGTGAGTGAATTGATCTTCTATAGTCTTGATTGTGTCTTATAGTGTGTCTTATATAATTATAAGTATCAAAACATTTGGTGCATCACCTCCTTTTTATGTGCTTTATTGGATTATTGTTAATATTTCTCCTTGTTTCCCAAAAAGAAGATATTTTATGTTTAGTATAGGTGATAGACCCAAAAGGAAGCCTTCCTTATCTATAGGTCTGCCCCAAGATTAGGAAACCCACAACCTAGAGTTATTCCCATGTTGGAATAGGTTTGAGCAAGAGGACCTAAACAATCCCCTTCTTAGCTAGGGTGTAACCTAAGATGCCAACAAGAACTTGTGTCACCTCCCTTGAATTCATAAAAACTCTTGGATACTCCAAATGCAAGATTAAAAATACCCAAAGCATGTGCTAAGGCTATGATAAAATACAAACTCCTCCTCTTGGTTGTGTTTGGCTACCTGTAATTTTCCATCTCATCATGCTTAGAGTTAAGGTCATGATTTTTAACTTCTCATTATCCTATAACATGTTACCTTGTTATCCTTGGATGCATCACATGAGAGAAATCACCTCTTCTACGTAATACTGTGTCCTACTTACCCATAATGGTGATATATATAATATTCAAGGTGATACTGACTCTTAGAATTTCTAACAATTATAAAATCTTAGTGTATTTAAAATATCTACCCCTAAACCCTTACCTAACATCCCATTTCATGAATATCAACATTTAAACTATCCCATTAATTTTAACCATAGTTATAATGGAAAACCTAAACTAGTGGAAAACATACCACCTAAACTCTTAGAGTTTGATGATGATGAGACTAATGAGATCAATCCTTGAATCTCCCTCCTAGTATTATTATTCAATTACCTCCTTTGTAACTGCATTCTCATAAGAAGGTGATTGATGAGTTTACCTCTTTGATAGTTATGCCTAATAAATCAGCTCCTAACTCTTCCTTAAATTTTAGAGTGGTTAATGCCTTACATATCAATATTCAGACACCTAATTATGATGATGGATATTCCTTTGATGACCCATTTTATCTAACTATGCCCAAGCCAAGGATGAACAAATCCTTTGCTACCAATCCTCCTTACAACATTATTATGATTCTACTTTACATTTACATAGTATTTAGTTAGTATATGTTTTTTATTCTCATTATACTACACATGACATTATTTCTCCTTCGATTGATGTTCATAAGTCTGATATGGATCAAGTATTATCTTTCTTACATTCTGATCTAGTCCCTTTTGAGCCTCTTCAAAGTATTTTCTTTTATCATTTCATGAAAGGACCATATTAATTTTCCATATTTTTTGATAATTTAATAATCCTCCATCTTGATATGTTGGACACACTACTATGACCCACACTGAGGCAGTCTCCTAAAGACATAACTTATGTGCCTAGTTATCAACCTACTCTTAGATTATTCCATTATGATGATATATTTTATGAGGTCCCAATAAGATCCCAACATGACTCCCCTTTTATATGATGTATATATGAGCCATATTGTGAGTTTCATTAAATAAATAGTCATTAGGCCAAGGATTATTGATCATACTAGAGATCCCTAAGTTCATTTCATGCCATAAATAGTCGATACCCATATTTAACTAGTCATAGGCACACTTATTACCTTCATGGTATGAATACATATAATTTGACCCACTATTGAGTTATTCGATAATACATCAACACACTTCATCTTAAAGTAACCTAACCTCATAGTAACTAGAACCTACCACCTACCAAGATATCTCTAGATTATATTCCCAATCACAAGAGTCTATTAACTTTGACATTAGTGCATGACTCATAATACAGATATATGTAGAGTAATTTAATATTATTTCCTTGGTTTTATAATGTGTATGCCTCAAACTTCTTAGTAACACTCTTAGGATCATTCTCAGATGAAGGCACAACCCTTTTCATGACCCACACCTTCTTGCAAATCAAAATATTTTAGCCATACATCGATGCAAATTCATCACATTGATTATCTTTCATAGGAGACACCACACCCTCCTATTTATTCTTACAACACTCGTAATTTCTTCATAGATCTCATGCACCAAGTCACACTCACATGATTCTATATAAAGATATATGAGACTATGATCAAATCTAGATTTCATCTACAACAAAACTTATTCCATATTATTGAGGATGTATGTAGATATATATAAACATTTGTGAGCACTCTATGTATCATTTCATATTATTCTTCACATTGTCACATGATTGATTTTGAAAATTACATTTAATTATAGAATTTATGATGCCTTGTTGTATATAACTTTCTTATATTATGTTTCTCTTTCAGTTTAGAATTTTCCTTTTCTGTATTTACTTTACATTTATGTCATCTTATTTACACCATTTTTTACTTTTTGGTCATTTGGTACTTAATTTAAACCTTTGTGTATAACTTGTAGTTAAATTAACAAATTTGGGTTTTTTTTTTTTATCATTTTTTGCCTTCATCCTTTTATTGATCATTTCTATTTCCCATATTCTTGGAGTAACCACTTATATTCCTCCTATTTTGGGATGATTTTTAATTTCATTGGTGCTTGTGTTATATCATTTGTAGGTTCTTATAGTTTCCTAGTAACATGGATATCATAACATAGCCCTCACCTCTTTCATAATTATATTTTACCTCATTATGATCAACTATGCACATACCCATCATCGTATCACTTATTACATGTACTAATCTCTCATGACCACCATAATCCCAGTTTTTCCTTCCATCTAAATCACACATAGGTAAGTTTTGAGATTTCACACCTAATTATGGGAAAATCTAAGAGTCTTTAGACACCATGGTATTTAGGTCATCCTCTCTAGTGAAAAAGTGTAAGATCTCTTGCATTTACCACCTATTTCAATCATGTTTAGTTTTATAAATTTATATGTAGGAGGAATAGAAAAAGGCATAAAATTTAAAATCCATATCATAACAAACAAAATAAAATGATCAAAAGGTAAATACAATCTTAAAATTTAGATCATACCAAAATATGTGATATTTATTTTGCACGTCTCTTATCCTAGTTGAATGTCAAACTCCACAATTGGCCTCATGATAGAGATGAGGTCCATTGGAGTGTGGTAGGATATAATATTTGGTTATGAGGTTCATTATATCATATACTTATCATGTCACCTACTTTCCCACATATGTACCCAATATTAATAGTATACCAAATATTCTGTAAGGGGTTTTCAAGAATGGGGAACACATTGTGGAAAGGTAAGACCATTTTAATTTTCACACATATAACCTTCATGGAATAATATAAATACTTCACTTATTAGCCCTAGCTTTGTGTTCAGTAGTTATAGTGTCCTAGGTCCTCGATGTCACCAATTCTTTGCACTTGCTAATTTTTTTCATGTGTCTGATTTTTTATAAGGATTTACACATCACCCATGTGGAACCTAACACTACATATTTACATCATATTACCCCCAATATCCCCTTTTATGGATATTTATTTTTAGCTAATCACATCCTTCATCACATTTCATCCATATGCCTCTTGTCTTAGTTTATGATTTGTAGTATAAAGCCCACATGATTTCCTCACAAACATATCTACCCCATATTATTTTTCATCTCCTTCAGTGGCCATACTTTTATACACTAAATACTAGCATAAGCATTAAGTTTGAGTTGTCATTCTCTATAAATTCCTATTATTTTCATTCACCCATGTTTTACTCCACATGATAATCTTACATTTTGGGGTCAAATTTATTTACACATATTTGTCTAGATTTGTCATTCATTGATATTTCAATTACATATTTATTTGATTTTTTCATTCATTTATATATTTCCTTACATCTTTATTTGAGTTTTTCTTTCCTTGATATTTTTTCACTTACATCTTTGTTTGAGTTTTTCATTCATTGATATTTTTACTTACATATTTTTTGAGTATTTCATTTACTAATAATTCTCATTTCACATGTTACATATTTTTTGGTATGTTTTATATTAATTTTACCATTAATTTTTCCATTTTTTTGTGTTTATTTATTTTGTTTTTATTTATCATCTTAAATTACTTTCACTCTCTTTGACCATGCATTTGCTCACATTTGTTAAAACATAATAAAAGATACACCATACATCATAAAATTTTCCCATAGCATAATTTTTGTGGTTAAAAATGTGCACCCATGGATGTTCTATAGTATGGGGGAGATTTATGGTGGGGTGTTGATCATGAAGTCCTTCCATAGGGTGTAATAGTCTACGGAACTAGGCATGGAAGTATTATTTCTTAGCTACATGTGTGATAATTAATTATTTTGTCACAATGATGGGAATGTCCCCAAGGTGAGGGACCCATGCACTCCTTGGGATGAGCCTCCAGAGTAGGGACATGGTTTAAGACCAATGTGCAAGCCTAAAGTGCAAAATGGTAAATCTACCACTAGATTAAACTTAAAATTTTGAGGGAAATGGGGAGGGAAAAGATAAGAGATGCTAAAATATAAAAAAGGTGATGCTCCTAGAATAGAATGAACATTCCTACAACCATAAACACACTACAAACCTATGAAAATAAGACATTTCCACATAAATTCTACCAGGGTCACTCTAAGTGCATAAGTTTTTTTCATAGAGGCACGAGGATGCAGTGAAACACTAAGAGGGATGACAAATGATCCACAGACAATATCAATATACACCTGAATACACATAGGATATGACCTACAAGTGATTTCTAAGTTCTATGAGGAGGTGATGGGAATGGAAAATGGTGAAAGGGGGAACATTACCCATAGACAAAGATAAATAAACATAAATATCACACGGAATATTAGAAGAATGGAAGGAGGTGAAATTAATTCTCATTAGTCTACAATATTTATCTAATATAAGTACTTTTGGAGGGAAAATTTCAGCAGCGTGAGGTTTCTAACAAATGTCAAACCTTTTACAAGTGAAGAACTAGGATTTTGTAGTGAACAAGCCTATTTTACAATAAACGCACCACTCGGGGTGGTATATGCAGCTTTTAATTCCTTTGTAGTGTTGTGGCCATGCATTGAAATTCTATCTAGTTGATCAGATTTGGAGTTGGTAGAAGGATCTTGTTAGGGCATACATGTGCATAGAAGAATAGAAGATTTTCTTGATAAGTTTAGAGGGTGGTGTGTACTCATGTCCCAATGTCTATTAGTTGTTTATGCATTTACTTGATATGATAATACCTAATGCTTCATTCAAATACCTTCAACTACCTCTAGACATGTGGCACTTTCTAATTGATCTCAGGTGCTCATTGGTAATTATTAACAACTTTATAGTAAACATGTGGTTCAGATGAGGACATGCATCATCTTGATGGGATCTTATAAGAGTCCTTTGGATTTTCATATAGGATTAGCATAGGCATGACATATATCTTTTTGAGGGACACTTGTCACTCTTAAAAGGGGCCATGAATATCTATACACCATTAAGTCTAAGATCTAATAATTTGGGTGCTTCTATATGTCAATCTTAGAAGGCTTTCATGTTGTAATTAGATATAATAGCTCAAGAGTTTCCATGTGTTGATCTCATAATGCTCTTACATTACACTTGGAGCATGCAACATCATCTTTTAGACTATTGGATTATACTGGGACTTATGGTAACTCAGATTTGAATGGACTTGCTCATGGGATGAGGGATTTTTGCAAGTAACCCATGGACTTAAATTCCAATGGCTAGTTCATCTATGAGCTCTCAGGATGATGCCGCATTTTATTTTTTGGGCCTAGTAGATTTTATCCAAATGTCATGTGTAGAGTGCCTTTCCTCCAGCTAATGGTGTAACTTGAAGTTATGATAGAAATAAACTTACCTTGGATGAGTGTTGGGTCACCACGTGGAGAGCTATCACTACTCCTGGATAGACCAAGAAAATATTCATGATAAGTGTGTGTCACGATTCATGTGGTAGTAGTAGAAGGAAGCCAAAATTATAAGTTTTAATGAAGGTAGCACATGGATTTAGATTGCACTTTGTGCAATTCAAGGGTGTATATGTAGGATCCTATGCATTAGTATAGAACTCATGACTTATAATTCTCCATATGTGCTTATTACTCATCCATCCAAGACCTTGGGGTCCTACATCTTTAAACCTTCATGCCTCTTGAGTTATGCACCAAGGAATCCTATATAGGGTGTACATTAAGGACTCATGATGGGCATGAACCATTACCTTGTTGTTTCACAAACCTGCACTTGATTATCCTAGGTGTCGATAGAGAATTTCTATATATATTTTGATCAAGAACCTAGGATATTTTAGGTGCACAACTCTTCTTATGATATCAACAAGTCTTATACTGAATGGGGGTGACTTAGAAAGTCAACACTTTTGGTGACCTTTGCGGGACACTTGCCTTCTAAGTGGAGATTCAATAGCCTTAAGTGATACATTGGGAACTAAGTCATAAAAGCTATAACCTTCTTGGTCTTGCACCTAAATAAATTGAAATGATTCCTACCCTCAACAAATCAAAAGGAGAAGAACAAGAAATAGATGTGTAAAATACACCTATAAGAAAATTAAACTAAACTAGGACTATACAATGTACCCATAGGCACTTAAATAAATGTAATTTGAGCTAATCTAATATAATATATACAACCTAAAAACATGTGCACTAATCCCTCAATTTGAATGAGCCTTTTGATGACTCATTAATGCTTAGATGTGTGCCTAGATCACTATGGGCCTCCCCCATCTATGAGGTTATAAAATCATCTATGTGTTCATCCTTGTTTTCTATGAAATATAATTAAAATTGATAGTTGGCATAGAAATGGGCATGGGTATGCTCTTGAAGGGATATCAGTTTGTCATCTAGACTTGATCGAAATTCCTCTAGCTCATCCAAAATGAATCCTCCTTTTGTGCTTACAATTATACCTATGGTCTCACCTTGGGGTGATCATGGCCATTATCTTTAATCATGCACTCCTATTGAAAATTTGATCCTTATTTGAGGTCTTCTTCCATAGTATCAAATGGTACCTCATCTACCCAAGAGAGGTCTAGCCTAGGATTTTGGATGAATTCTAGAGTGACATAGACTAATTCTTCCTGATTAAGATCCTCTCCTTCTACCACCACTTTGTTCATTTGCTCATCAACCTAATACTCTATTTAATTATATCTATATTCTTCTTGCATTAGGGTTTATTTTTATAGTGTGGTAGCATAGAGGGGACTACCAATAATGATTTCCTCATCATACTCAATTAAAATATTCTCCTCCTCATTTAAATGGTTTTCACTTTCCTTCCATACAATTGGTCCTCCTTTGAAAAGGGAGATGGTGGGAGGGTAAGGAGTCTCCAATAGCATAATAGTAGTGGTATTGACTAAGGCAAGCATCTTGAAGTCAGAGTGTTAAGTCTAAGAGGGATACCATGATTGCATTTGAGGCTCCTGAGGAAGGATGGGTTCTTGAGTTGGCACAAGCACATACTCTTGTAAAGGGTGGGGACCTATGAATATTGGTACTTTGAAGTCATGGGATTTACTTGAAAGCACAAAGGGTTTGTCTTATCTAAATGCTTTATGTTTCATAGGTTAGCTTGTAAGTGCAAGGGGAGCCTACTTGAAGTTAGGAAAGGAAGGAGTGGGGGCACTTAAATGCAATTCAACTTCTTTCATATACACAAGTAGTTGGTGTATTTTCTCTTCTTTGGCTATGATATTTCTAGCCAAGCATTCCTATTCAAATCTACACTGCTCAATTATCTCCCATTGTTGAGTGTGAACTTTATGAGCAAGCTCTTCTTTTTTCCTACCATACCCCTAATCTTTCTTGATATCCATCAACTATCTCTAAAAATCTAGACATATATTACTAAATATCTTTTGAGGATGATAAGGAGGGTAATAATGTGTATTAGGAGCAATGTATCTTACATAGGGATACATAAAATCATAAGCAAGTTGTCATAGGGGCTAAATTGGGGGAAAGTTACAAGCACTCACATGAGTTTGATATAAGAAATGGGAAGGTGTGATAGTAACATTTTTATGGAATGAGGGTGGAAAGACATACTATTAAGTATTCAAACTAATTAAACTAGTAGATTTGGACATTCAGAGTCTCCAAGTTCTCTATTGAGTGTTTTCAACACTTGATAGCTGAGGGTAGCACTGATTCCCTAGCTCTTTCTTCAAACTAGTCCCATTAAGTATGCTATAAACTATTGTGGTTTGAAATATGAACCTATGGATGTTTTACAATGTAAGGGAACTATATAATGGGTTACTAAGCATGAAAGCCTTTTGTGGGGCAAAATAGTCTATGGTGTTGGGCATGAAAGTATTATCACCCAGCTACATGTATGAGAATCAGTTGTCTTATCACAATTATGGGAATGTCCCCAAGGTGAGGGACCCTTTCACTCCTTAGGATGAGCCTTTGAAGTAGGCTAGATTCCTTCTATTCTAAATGCACCTAGTTTAAGACTCGTGCACAAGCCTAAAGATCCGAAAGGTAAATCTACCACTAGCCTAAACCTAAACTTTTGAGAGAAAAGGGGAGGGAGAAGGTAAGAGATGCTTAAATATAAAAAAGGTGATGCACCTAGAATAGAGTAAGTGATCCTACTACCATAAACACAATATAAACCTTTGAGAATAAGATATTTACACACAAATTTTTCCAAGGTCACTCTAAGTGCATAATTATTTCACATAGAGGCACAAAAATGTAGTGCAACACTAAAAGGGATGACAAATGATCCACAAATAATATCAACACAAACTTGAATGCACATAGGATATAGCCTACAAGTGAGTTCTAAGTTTGATGAGGAGGTGTTGGGAATGGGCATTGGTGAGATGAGTGAAAATTACCCATAGACAAGGATCAACAAATATATATAACACATAGAATATCACAAGAGCAAAATGAGTTAAACTTAATTCTCATTAGTTCTATAAGATTTAGCTAGTTCAAGTGCTCTTAGAGGGAAAATTTTAGTAGCATGAGGTTGTTAAAAAATGTTGACCCTTTTACAAGTGAAAAACCATCATTTTATAGTGAACAAGCCTATTTCACAATAAATCCACCACTTGGGGTAACAGATGTAGCTTTTAATTACTTTATAGTTCTACGACCTTGCCTTTAAATTTTGTTTGGTGGATCAAATCTAGATTTGGTGGAAGGATGTTGTTAGGGCATACAGGTGCATATAAGAATGGAATATTTTCTTGATAATGTTGAAGGGTGGTGTGCACTCATGTCCTAATGTCTAGCAACCACTTATGCATTTAATTGCTTGGATAATACCTCAAGCTCCACTCAACTACATTTAACTACCTCTAGACACATGACACTTTCTAATTTGTCTTGAGTGCTTATTGATAATTGTTAATAACTTTATATTAAATGTGCAAATTAGATGAGGACACACATCATCTTGATGGGATCTTAGAAGAGACATTTAGATTGTTAGATATGAGCATCACAGGCATGACACATGTCCTTTGGAGGGATACTTGTCACTCTCAAAAGGGGTTGTGAACAAATTTACACCATTGAATCTTAGATCTAATGGTCTAGGTACTTATACATGTCGATCTTGGAAGGATCTCGTATTACACTTGGATTTGATGGACATGAGTTTCTCCATGTTGATCTTAGAAGGCTATTATATTAAAACTGGGATATGCATCATCATCTCATAGACTACTAAATTGTATTGGGACATGTGGTAGATTATGCAGTTCAAGGGTGTATATGTAGGATCCTACATGCCGGCATGGAACTCATGATTTATACTACTCCTTGCATGATTCTTTTACTCAGCCATCCAAGACCTTGGGGCCTTGCATATTTAAACCTATGTGCCTTTTGAGTTGTACACCAAGGAATCCTATGTTGGGGCATATGTTAATGTCTCCTAGTGGGCATGAACCATTATCTTGATGTTGTTTTGACTTGTGATAAACTATCTTGGGTATAAATAAAGAATGCTTGCGTATATTTTTCTCAAGTACTTAGGATCTCATAGGTGCACAACTCTTTTTATGGTCTCAATAAGTCTTACACTAACTGGGGGTGACTTAGAAATTCAATAATAATAATTCATAAACATGTGATATAAAGAAAATACATCCATATAATACATAAAATGAGTCATATAACACAAACACACACACACAATGGATTGTCATTTTTATACATCATGATAAAAAAAAGTACAAAATCAGCTTTAAGGTTATGTTCTACCCTACCCATTAGGTCTGGGATGTGACACATGGCCCATGGAATCTTATCTAGGTGGCCCACCATGTATATTTCATTGAAAAGTCTATGTATGTAACTTTATCCCTTAGACCTACCCATATAGACTAGCCACCTGAAATTGTAATCTACCACTTGCCCTACTCTAATCAGATGTATAGCCCTCCCCTAATCTATTGTTTACCTTGCCTATATTATATCTACCTAAATCTTGGCGGTAGTTCAACTTGGGCATTAATAGGTGTTTTGTCTACGTAGTTCTTAGGTATCCTCCCCAAATAGTCTAAACCAACCAACTATTTAATCCTAAGTCTAGATATGGGGAATCTAAGGTTAAAAGGGGAAGAGATACCTTAGGGCATAAGGATGGTAGAGTATCTCAAAAGTAGGCTAATTATTTATGAAACTTAGATAAACATATACTAAAATTACTATTTTGATATGCTAAATAAATAAATTAAAGCTATGCTTGATATTGTACAAATAATGAAAACAAGATACTTAGTTCATTCTAATGTTAATAAGTATCTAGATCTCAACAGGAAGGAAGTGTAATACATCTAGATTCTATAATAGTCACCTAATTTTGTAAATTATGTATATTTAATCATAAACACTTGCATAAACCTAGTATAGTTTAATCAACATTACTATCTAAATTAGATGTAGGTGTCCAAACAAAATATCTAATGAAATTAGATGTGACCACTTGGATGTTTTTGGGTTCTATGTCACCTTTTCTCTAGTGAATTTATATCTAGGTCATGGGCTATCACTCCTTGTCAAATATCATAACCCTAGTTCTTCATCTTCATATTGGTTATGTTAAAAAATATGTTATTGTGCACATGGTGTTAAACTACCTCAAAGACCCCTCTATCAATGAGCATTGCCTACATATCCAATACTATGAAGAGAGCCTCAAACTTATGTAGTTATCCCCTATGTGTTGGCTTGTGTGTGAATCATGTAATGTGTGATAAGCAAGTAAAATAGTGACCTATCTTATAACTTATAAAATATATATTTTAGAATGCTCTTTCAGTACTTCAAATCTATAGATGTGTTGTTATTATGACTAATATGGAAATAAGATAAAATAGGGAAGCTTTGCTCACTTGAGTGCTTGATAGAATGATTTTGGTAAGTTACCTTGGTCTCTAGTAGATATCTTCTAGTGAGGAATGAATGATGATTTATCTCATATTTATACCAATCTCTTTGGAGATTATCTCACATTAAATCACTTAGGCCAATCATAGGAATATGTTTCATTTACAAATTTGATGACTTTAGGGCATTGAACACTTGTATTAGGATAATACACTTAAATCGACATATTTATCTGACTAAGATGCAAGTATCTAAGAAATTATAAAATAGGTTTAGGTCCATAAATTTCAAATATGGAAGATAATCGGGTTTATAACATTATGGTAAAGATAGAAGGTTTGAGTCATCATAATAACATTGGTCAAAATAAGAGATAAGAAATTAGGCACAGAGAGATAGTGTATGTGATTATTTTAAAAGTGAGAAAGGCCTATAAGTTGAACATACACACATGATAGGTATTTTCCAAGTTTACAATTCTAAGGTGATATATAATTTATAAATAGTGTCTACATTTCCCTCCTTAATCTAGTAATGAAATTGCTAGTCTAAAATAAAATAAATGCATACCTGGGTGTGTATAACTCTCCTTGTCTTTACTTGAGTCCAATTTGAGTTATTTATTGGTAATTTACCTACAATAAAGAGAATGTTATAGTATATAATTATTCAATATAATATGAAATTGAAAGCATTAAAATGATTGAAATTGAAGAAGAATAAGGTTTAGGAGTACACTTGTGTACTGATGCAACCATCTTACCTTTAAAAAAATTAATTTGAAATATGTATAATTATGAGTCATTGAAATTGAGATTAGGATAAATATAAATATATAAATTTCATATATCTAAAGAGATAGATATTGGATTACACAATCCCCCAACCTTGGAGAAAAGGTGAGTTTCCACCTAGTGGTTGATATTAACTCAACCTTGTAACCCAATCATACTTATAATATGGTGAGTGTGAGTGAACCAAGTCATATCACACTATATAATGGTGAGGATATATGATTTAATCAATTCTAACCAATAAACTTGGTAAGATTGAGTTATTTAATCACCTTAACCATACAAAAAATAGAACCAACTATTATAGTAGATTGGCTCAATACAATCCATAAAAGTCCAATCTAGTGGGTGGTGATAGTCCATAAATGTGTTTAAAATTTTAAACTAATTTGATTTTGAAATATTAGGTGCACATTGAAACCATATTCACCTTATATATTGCTAAACCTATGTATAAAATGGTACCAATGTATAGAATTCTTATACAATTGTGTATTTCAATCATATAACTATGAAATTTGGCCAATTTGAAACTATGTAAGTGTGGAGAGCATGATTTCAAAACATGCCTCAAGTGTATATGGAGAAATATGAAAATTAATATAAGTGAAAATATGGAGGACATGTTTCAAAAACATGTCCCCACTATAATTTAGGTATGTTTAATACTAAATAAGTGTGGATAAAATGTTTCCAAAACATGCCCCCACTATAATCTGAATTGTGACAAATGTGGAGAACATGTTTCTAAAACATGCCCATAATGCAATTTGAATCTGTGAAGCAATGTGAGAATCATGATTATATGATATTCACCCACTAATATTCCCCACTTTTGAGGTGAGGGAAAGTAACAATTGTTAATTACTTTACCTCAAAATGATAAGATAACCATGTAAACTATGAATGTACAATGTAGCATATAAAGGGAACATGTCTAGGTAGATATATCATTGAATCATAAAGAATGTGATCACAACAAGTCCTAAGATGCATGATGTGAATAATGGTAATGTCTAGATAGTAAAATTACAAGATCAAAAATAAATCAAGCACACACAATAACACTCAAAAATAAAATCAATAGACAATGGTCCAAGGCAACCTTAAACAAGGGGCAAGTTTAAATTCCACATAATTAAAGGGACATGGATTAGTCAAATAACCATAAAGCAATAAGTGACATATTATTATGCCAACATAAAACAAGCAATGACATATTAAAATGTTATTGAGTAAAACAAAGGCACAATGGTAAAAAAAATAAAGCGTATTCAAATGCTCAAACAAGTAAGATAATAACAAGGCAATACAATCAAGGAAGTGCATGAATGAAGGCATAAGAAACTAACATAAACATAACATATTATCCCATGTATCATATGTGTTATCAAAAAATATTAAGTAAATAGCATATCAAGTACACTTTTAAAGATATAAGCATGAATAAAGTCATGTGTAAGTACATATATGATCTTGAACATAATAATGTAAAGTGACCATAGAATGATATAGTCTTGATATATTGTGATCAAAGAGGTAGATGCCCCCAACTCCAAGTGACGTGAGTAGATGGAAATCGCAACATATAAAATTATATAGATAATATATCTATGTATGCTTGTATCACACTCAAAGGATGTGTGAAACATATGTGTATATAAAAATATTGTTATGCCATCTACCAACATGGAATTGACAACATTTATGCCAAGGAGATAATAGGATATGTAAATATAGAACACATTTTTGGATTTTTGAAGTTTTATTTTATTTTTTGAATAAATTTTATGTGAGATGCATAGAATTCACCTAGGGTCACCCCTGACCAAAAACAACTTATACTAATTAAGCAATTAATTGAAAATAAATAGAGTTCTGATTATCTAGTTTTCTTGCTTGCTTGATTACAACACCAATACTTTCCCTATATTTATATTAATTTGAGGTAAGCTGAGGATGATTCATTTAGAAATGTGAAAGTGGTTTAGTTATCAAATTAATAGTCACCTAACAAGGCCACTTAATGTCGACATCCCAATAACCATGTTGACCTCTTATTTTGACATTTGGGTGTGCAACATTAAACCCCAAAAGGGTTATTATAACTATGGTGAAGATTCCCTTGGTTAAGACCCAAGTTAATATTATAACTCTAATTAATCTAACATACACCCTTAAGATTAACTTGGGGAGAAGATAAAAATCTAAAAAATGGGTCCCAGTAATAAGGCCTGATCAGGTATCCATGTACAATCAAGAGGAAGGAAGAATTGTAGGTAATCCCACTTCACTGACAACTTCCTTAACCCCTAATATATCCTTGAGAGATACATAGAATAGAGAGATAGAAATCCCCCAAATGATGAGGCCTAAAGAGTGTCGTTGATATGGGACTCTGTCTGAAGACCAAATGAAGTCCATTTGTATCAAATAATATTTCTTCCCTTTGGAAGAGGAAGGACAAAATAAATGTACTAAAAATCAATCCACTCCATGAAAGAAGACAAAGGCAACATTATGAATATCTCTATAATTGGTCCAAAATTGAAATGTGGTATAGGTTTAGCAAGATGATGAACAATAAATGATGGTAATGTCATTAAAGTAGACCTAAAAGAAGAAGGAAATGGATAATTTGCTAAAAGAATGTCCATATAAAGTGAAGGGCATGGCTCATCAATCCTTACAATTGAATGATGAGGATCCATAAGCAAAAGGTGAATTATTGATGAGTGTCAAAATAGTAGAAATGATAAATAACCTAATAGGGGCACTCTCAAATGAATCCTTTAAAGTAAACATATGTGATTATTCTAGAACTAGCAAAGTAACTTCCTATACTAAAACATAAGTAGAGTCTACCAAAAGACATTTGAGGTTGGAAATAACTAATCCCAAGGTAGAGGCTTGAAAAAATGAAGAGAAATATTAGTCAATAATATATCATCATCACAAGAAGTAGGAGTGGAAACTACAGCTCAGAATAAGAGTCTTTAAAGAGAACTTGAAGAATGCTCCAAACCGTATGAGGACAATTCATGTGCACCAAATAAGGTTTTAGAGGCATGGAAACATACATCAACAAGACACTAAGGACCATGTAACAAGAATTAAGCTAGTCACTATTTGAACTAGGTCAGAGGGAATAGGTACTTGGACATATAAAAATGGATAAAGGCCTTTTTGAAGGAAAAAATGTTCCATGCACAAATACCATTGTTCATAATTAGACCAACCAAGAAGAACTGGTGGAGGCCACGATGTAGAATTGGTCTTATGACATAGAAATTAAGGAGGTGAATCTTCCATCATGCATCCACAAAAGAGAAAAATTTGTGAAGTAGTGATGCAAGTGATAATGCATGCTCAGAAAATGGACATTGGACTCAACTAAAAATACATCCATAAATGAGAGAAATGCAAAACATTAGAGACCAATCAGAAGTGCATTAAAATAACACCCTTCAAAAAAATAAAATTTAGGCACACAAAATGGATCCAATCAACCCACCTTGATTATATGAGGCACAAAATAGTGCTTTGACACCCCCAACTACTTATAATAGCACCGAATTATATTTTTGAGTTAAAATAAAAATGTAATTTTTTTTGTAAAATGATTCAAATTTAATTACAAATGTGGATTCCTTGTAAAAAAAACACACTTTCAAAACAGTGACACCTCAAAAAGTGCCCTAAGTGTGAAGTAAAGTGCCTAAAAAGTCTAGTAATGTTCACACACCAAGAAGGACTTTATACATATGAAAAATTGACACATTTTCTTGTGAAGTATCATAAAATTGAATATAATTCATTTAAGATCTTAGATATATATTTTAATGCAAAAATAATTTCCTCCAAATGCCAAATAATGCTCAAGATATGAGCAAAATAGTGTAAGGGTGTCTACAAAAACTTACAATAGAGGGGCCTACAAAAGATGATCTACACAAATAGCCTCAAAAAACACCACTAGGTAGTTTAAATGGATCATAAATCATAATTTAAAAAAAAAGGTTTTTTTATGGGTGGGGGGGGGATTTGACCACCTATCAAACTAGGCCCCACTCGTCGGTCTTCGAATGGCCAAAAAATACCTTATCAAAAGCTCCTTATTACCAAAAATAAAATGAGGAATCAAACCATGGACCCCACACATCAAAAATGGCATAATAAAATGGATAATAAACTTACTAGTAGACAACCCAACAACCATCAAGGTTAATCTTTTAAATGGCAAAATAGGTGTTTAAAAACATGTAAATTTCAAAAGTCCACAAATGCTACTAGTTGGTGGCTAGTTTGATTAATAATGCACAATTTCAACATGAAAATTAAAATCATACAATGATAATTCAAATAATACCAATGGCAAGTTATAATACCATGTTGTAATTATACCATGCAAAGGCAATTTTAATGCCTAGGAAAATCCAATGCTTTAATTAAATCATTCAATAGAAATAATGTTTTATTTTGTTTGATATAATCATTGGAGGTAGGGAGGATGGAGGAATAGATCATGGTAAGAGTGGGTTGAGAGTGGAATGGGAAATGTATAGGGATGGAGTGGATGGAGCTGCAGAGGGGCAACTGGTGGTGGGGAGAGGATGCAATGACTACAAAGGTCATGGGAGGAGGTGCATGGGTGGTGCAGCCTAAGGGAAAAGACAATGGTACTGAGGAAGGAGTGGCACAAGGGTAGAGATATGGGATGGGGGATCTAGGGGAGGATGGTGGTGGATGAGCCCTATTTGACCACAAATAATTTAAAAAATATCAAAACCCCCTTTTTAAACTTTTTTTAAAGATTTTAATTTTAAAATTTTAAAATTCAAAAACCAAAAAGGCCCCAAACTAATTTTTTTTCAAACACTCTTACCTAATAGATGTTCAGAATTGATCAAGAAATTTGGGCATATTAAGAGCATTCGATGTCTATTTTTTGCAAAATGAAAACTCTTCTTATTTAAATTGACTATTGTGGATGTATTCATGTGGTCAAACCTACCTAAAAACATGCAAATTATTTGAAAAATCAATAGCAACAAGCATGCTTGATGGGTGAATTGGGAGCTCTAGATGATTATTTTTAAACAAAATGAATGTTTGTACCACCTTTCTTGGATGTAATAAACTTATCCATGAACTTTGATCAGCTCTAAAATGCAGTGTGATATTCAAAAAGAATATTTTTATAAAACTAACCTTTTGGGCTAAACAAAGGCCTCCTTTCAACACTACTGCATAAATTTTGGTAGTATGACAGGATGAAGGTCTTTACAAAAGGAGGGTAATAGGTTGTGCTCTGATACCATAAAGAAATTATATGTGAGATGTATACAATTCACCTAAGGTCACCCCTGACGAAAAAGACCTTCTACTAATAAAGTAATTAATTAAACATAAATGGAGTTATGATTATCTAACTTTCTTACTTGCTTTCTTACAACACTCAATCTTTGCCTTCTATTTATAAAAATTAGAGGGAAGGTGAGGATTATTCATTTGGCAATATGAAATTGTTTTATTTTATAAATGAATATTTACCTAACAAGGCCACTTAATGCCAACATCCTAATAATCATGTTGACCTCGAATTCTGACATGTGGATGTGCAATATTAAACCCCACATGGGTTATTATAACTATGATGAAGCTTCCCTTTGTTAAGACCCAAGTTCAGCTTAGCACTCTAATCACTCTAACATTTTTTATTATTTTTGGAATATTTTAAAGGAAAATACTATTATATGTAGCATCTAAAGAATGCTCATAGATATTTGTCCACTATGAACCTAGTATAATAAATTGGTGACACTGTCAAGGAATATGTATATGTGAAATATCTATCACTAAGTATCTTTAATATTATGCATATATAGAATTAGAATTTTTGGTCATGAAGAAATATTAGTAGAGGTTTGTGTAACCCATTATAAAGTGTTCTATGGTTTCCTTAGAAAAATAGTAATAAGAACACGTGTATGTGCTCTAGATATTTGAATATGGTGTGTATTATATGAGGATTCCATATAACCCACCATGTATATCTCATGTAATTGTGACTCAAGTACTGACCACTTTATAAATGGGATTACATGATGCTTACCATTTTTTAGAAGATTAACCTTAAGAGTTTTGATAATCAATTGCCTACATATAGATTTTTCTTGTTTAAGAGGATGTTCATATAGAATTATAGAAACTATAATTACCTTATTGGCATGAAGGTATTTAACACATCCATGTACTATATAAGGTTATTTTTTAATTTTATGTATCCAAGGTCATCCCAATAACATATCAAAGACACTCATGAAAGGTATAAATGAGAAGGTAGTAACCGCATGGGTAGGACCCACCTATAAAGTTAAGTTAATCTAACTGAGAACCTACAGTGATGCCCATAAAATGTTCTAATTGATCTAGTTGAAGGATTCAAATATTTATTTGTATAACCTAAATGTGTAATAGTTTCATGGTACAAATTTTCTCATTTGTACTATTATCAATCCTAATATTGTGTATAGGTTGGTGGTCATGGTATGCTTGAATGAATATCTAATTCATCATCCCTAATCTCACTTCATCAAAATTAATTGAGGGCCTCTAAACCATAGGAGGTTTATTTTTCATAAATTTACAAATAATCTCATCTAATGGGTACTCATGATAAAATGAAAGAGGGTGCACATTATATGCCATTTGCACTTTTGGGTCTTTCTTTGAATGATCATGCAAAGGATTGTTAAATATTTTTTATTTATGGTGGTCACCAGGCTATGAACATGATTTCTTTGGAGTATCATCAAATTTAATCTTTTGGTCATTGATGAGGTCTTGGATCTTATGCTTCAAGGTAAAACATTCATTTGTATAATGCCTAGGCCTTGGTGATGGCCACAATAAACATTCACATCATACTCTTTGGGTAGAGGTATAATCTTATCAACCTATGTGGGATTAAGGAAAGATATAAGAAGACACTTTAAAAACTATGGGAGTAATGAAATGAGAGATTTAGGTAAACACATAAATGATCTCCTTGGTGCATTTGTTAAGACAAACTACTTAGGTTTTTGTAATAATGTATCAGCCAATGTTGTGTTTTCTATAGGAGATATGGGTTGAGCTATACCCTACTCATGTTTGCCTAATATTTTTCCTTTTTTATAGATATTTTATCAAATATCAAAGATCAAAATCAGGTTTATAAGATTGTGACATTAGATTATTTATTTGTGGGATCATTGTATGATGTTTATAGGGATTAGTATCCATGGGACATGTATAAATAAATCCCTAATGACTAAATTTTTAAAATGCATGAAAAGTATATGGAACTGCATACATTTAATGTATCCAAGGTATTCCCAACAATATATTATAGTTTGAATCATTTGGAAAAATATAGCATAAAGTAGGTAATGTACGTGTTCCCACATTAATGTTCAATCTTATTTGCCCAATATTTTTCATGAAATATTATCAAATATTTTTATGCTCATATTGGAAGTTTCCAAATCATTAGGCCCAATGAAAAGTAAGGAAATAAAGGATATGTTGTAAATGTTGACCCCTGAACCATTATCCACAAGGACCATTTTTACAATTTTATTCCACATACAAACCTAAATATATAATGGTAAGCAAAAATTTGTGAGGCCTTACAGTGGTAGGTCTTCCTTTTCAAATAATATATTATGTTCAATCCATTTGATGGAATTTAACACAAGCCATGTATGGAGGCTCTACAATGTTTGGTAAAAAGGTCATGCACAATGCATCCAAAAGAACATCCTTGTAATTAAAGGAAAATTTGAGCAAGTCCCAAAGTGAATTTTTAGCTATAATATCATTGTAAGAGTTTGTATCATGGTGGAATATAGGCATTTAATCTATAGTATTATAAAAGAAATTTTAAAGAGAGATTAAGCATTGTTTTTTATTTAAAATCGTCTCATTATATTGATGAACCTACTTATTTATTCAGATAGTACATTGGATTAGCATAGTAAAATAGTAGACTATTTATACAACTACAAATTAAAACATAAAATGAGATACACATGCATCCATATAGAACATATGGATAAAAAAGGAGATATTTTTTTCAACTTTTAAAATATTGTTAAATACAAAATAAAGAATCAAGAAACTATAGATCAATATCTAGGGATTTGTAGACAAAAGGTCATAGTCATAAAATGTTTAACCCTAAAATCTATATATGGGGAATCTATGGTTAAAATGGGAAGAGATATCCTAGGGCACAATGATGGTATGATATCTCTAAAGTAGGCTAATTGTTTATGAAACTCAGATAAACATATACTAAATTTATTATGTTGAGATGATAAAGATAGAAAGAATATCTATGCTAGACATTGTAATAATAATGAAAATAATTTAATGAGATATTTTTTATGATAATATATATCTAAATCTATATTAGGTAGGAAGTGAATAGGTATAGACTCTAGAATAGTCCCTTGATTCTAAAAATTATGCCTATGTAGTCATAAACACTTGCATTAACCTGGGATAGTTATGTCAATGATACTATCTGATGCGGACTAGGTCTCTAGTATAGAATATATACTAAATTTGGATGTGACCACTTGGATTTTTCTATGTTTTGTGTCACCTTTACTCTGGTGTAATCAAATCTGGTCCATGGTTTATTGTTCCTTATCAACTAGCAAAATCCTAATTCTTCATCTTTATATTGGATATGGGTAAAAAAGGGTTAGTGGGAACATGGTGTTAAGATGCCCCAAATAACCCTCTCATAATGACTTATACCTACATATCTAATACTTTGAATAAGTCCTTAGACTCATGTCATTCTCCTCTACATATTGGCTTATGTATGAATCATGCAATGTGTGATAAACAAGTACAATAGTGACCTAGCTTTTAACTTGGAAAATATAGATATTGGGATGCTCCTTAATTAATTTAGACTTGAATATGTGTTATTCTATTATTACTATGAAAATAGGAGAAAATAGGGAATCTTTACTCACTTGAGTTCTTGATAGAAATTTTTTGGTAAGTTGCCTTTGTCTTTGTTCAGTCTTTTTGAGGTGAAGAATGATTGAGGGTTGATCTTATATTTATACCAATCCCTTTGGAGAATATATCACCATAAAACACTTAATATAACCATATGAATATGTTTCATTTGTAAAATAGATGACTTTAGGGCACTAAACACTTGTGTTAGGATATAAGACTTGTGTCAATGTATGTGTTTGACTAGGATGCAAGTGTCTGGGTAGTTATAAAATAGGTATAAGTCTAGAAATTATAGAGATGGTAGATAAGTAAGTTTATAACATTTTGGGCAAGATATAAGGTTTGAGTCTTTATAATAACATTGGTCAGACTAATAGATAAGCAATTAGGTATATAGAGATAGTGTATGTGGCCCTTTTGGTAATGGGAAAGGTATAGAATCTAAAGGTACATCCATGATATGTATTTTCTAAGTTTACAAGATTGAAGTTTTATATAATTCATAAATATTCTCTACACTAGAATATGCCATGATAGAAGGTACTATAGTATCCACCATATACATAGTATTGTTTTAGGTAAGACTGTTATCTAAGAATTCATGATGTGCAATCTCCACCATAGTCCTTAACCATGCGTCCTCTAATTCAGTATCCACAAAAAAGAAACTAGAATGAATATATATATATATATATATATATATATATATATATATATATATATATATATATATGTAGAAAAATGTATCACTAATATCTAACATGTATCTCTATACCTCTATTAAATGCAAGTAATAAAAAATACATGGTTACTCACCCATAGTGGTACCATCTACCTAGATTCCTATCACCTATTAGTTACCATGGATTTAAGGCTACAAAAAATGTCTATGCTACCTTGGTTAAATGACTCAATCTCACCATGATCTACAACATATGTTTTACACTACCATCTTACTTAGTGTTGGTTGTGTAGTAGGATCCCCCTACTATGATTGTAGCTATTATTGTTAGTATTATTGAAATAACACTACTAGTCATCCTCTTACAACTTAAACTCCTCATCACCATATTTTATATCATCTCACCACCCTAAGATAATGAGAACACATGATAGGTACCTCAATAGGTACTCCTATAACTTCTACACCTTGTGTCTCCCTCACATGGTGGGTCTAAAATGTTGGGACCACAAATGGAGTAGTTGTGTGTTCCAAACGAAACTAACTAGGTACATGATCACATAAATGAGGCTATACCCACCATGGGTAGTGTCATGTGATCCTCTACAATTATTATACTTATAAATTGGTTGACAATGATAACCATGCATCTACCATACCTTGGTTTTCTCACTAGATGATTTGATCATCTAGTAATGTTTGAAATGTAGGTACACATGCAATAGTCCTAACCATATGATCATACACCCACCTCTACACCTCAATGAGGGAATCATCCATGACATGGTGTAGTCATGTTAGCATGTACATTAAGAAAATATCATAATCCAATTCCCAAAGAGAATAATAGACCCCATCATTTTTTGGCCTCTATTCAAAATACCTAAAAAATCATGTATTAACTACACCTGTATAACAGATCCTAAAGTGTATAATGTGCCTTGATCTAGCATAAAGAGGAACATCTATATACTATACAAGGGCACTCTCCCATTGGACTTGTGATAGATTACATGGGTTTTCATAAGTCTAATCAGATCCTTCGATATATTTGAGATTGTAGATATATATACATCAAATAATTGAATGATTAACCCTTGTCAATCACATATCTCCAAGCCTATAGTACACAATATTAAATATCTCCTAACATAAGTTATATCTAAGGTATCTCACACTACTAGTGTGCTTGAGATCCATAAACCAAAAATGGCTTGGACATCCTCCAAGGTGATGGACACCTATATCATGTCCCCATCCACCATACACTAGAAGGTATTTATCAATCTCTCTATGATCCTAAGAACATGGCTACCAACTCCATGCTCAATGGAATATAGTGCATCTCCATGATCCTATTGAACCCTAGGATAACCATCTATGCTTGATCCACTATCGATATCTTCTTTAATAATTAAAATAACCATATCATGTTTAATAATACCGATAGTATCTAATGTCTCTAAAAATGTAAAATAAAAAAGTAAAAATTATGTCTTTATTCAAAATCTAAAATAACTACTTAAAGTTAAACATAAAACATAAATATTAACATTTTAATAAAATTAAATACTTCATTGACCATGTATATTAATACATCATCCATCCCCATTTTATCTACTACATCTATGATGTATATGACTACATTGATCATCCATGTTTTCCTTACGATATCATCCATTCTCTATGACATTGGCCTCCCTTACACTTTAATGCATCAACTAAGATATATGTCATTGACCATCTTTAGTCTATTTTATATACCATCGAATACCTTTTAAATTGTATCAACCATAATATCTTCCTATTTCATCATCCATGCCACATGGAATCAACTGCCTTAATAATTTTCCTATTACATCAACCATGTGAGATGACAGCGGCCAACAAATTACTTAACAACATTGATCAATTACTCTAATATTGGCCAAGATTATTTCCCATTATTTTTCAAGTAAATTAGCCTAACCAATACCATTAAAATATTAGGGTAATTTTTACCTTGGATCTTATAAATTCATTTAACATCATGTTTTAATTTTCATCATCTACCCATTACCCATCATATCTCTACACTTAAAGAAATTACAAAACATAGATTTGCCTTGACACATAACTTTTTAAATCTAGTTCATTTTAATCCCAAATTCTAAAAATAAATGATTAATGTTCTCTACCTACACAACACTATTTGTAGTTTTGATATGGTAACCAACATGTCTTCCTCCTCATCAATGAGCCGTCACCTCTCAAATTTAAAATTTTAGATAGACAGCGCTAGTTTTCAAAAATAGCAAATGCTCAAATTTAAAAAAAATCACACCTTATGTGTGTGTGTGTGTGTGTGTGTGTGTGTGTGTGTGTGTGTGTGTGTGTGTGTGTGTGTGTGTGATGAGATAATGTTGAGATAAATGAGCAAAATGAATGCAAATATAACATCTTGAAATAATGAAGCCATAATGTAGAGATGAAGGTGACAAATGGGGAAACCATCAAATGGATAAAAACTCTACACTATAATTTAAATATTTATAATAATAATCTCCAATTAATTAGGAATAATATTCTAGGATTTAATGAGAAGAATGACCTTAAGCCAAAAGAGTATCAAGAATGCAAGAATAAAATTGTGAAATAACATTGTTGTAAAAAAGGTGATGAGAGATCTTTATATAGAGTTAAGAGAGAAAATAAGCTACATGAGAAAGCTTCATGTGTATTTCAAGTGTCCTCAATCCTATTAAAAGTGAAGATGATGTGTGTGACATGTGGGGGATGAGTTACTTTTGAGAGTAATTCCCAATCCAATAAGTGGACTAGAGAGGTGAAAGACACCTCAAAAGGATAGGATAAAGTGCATTTATAAATACAATAAATGCACACACAAATAAAATTTAGGATAACCCTAAAATACTATAGGAAAGGACCCAAATAAAGTTAATTCTATAACACTCCCCATTTAGCTTAATTTAGGGTTACTAAATTTGAGAAAACCATTTACAAACAAGGGAGTCAAAATTAAATAATACTCCTCCTTAATAGAAACTTCCTTCAAGATAAATTTTAATATATTAGAGAAGAAATAAGAGAAGAGACGGTGCCACCAAAAGTCACAAGGATGAAGGTGTAATTAATCTTTAATAATCCTCTTCAGTTAATGTGGTTGATCTACAATTGAATAAAGACAAACAAGGAGTAATGATCCACAAAACCTACAAAACAAAACAAGCTAACACAAATATTTAAATTTAATTAACCGTATGCCAAAAATATAATCTACATACAGAATGTAATAAAAGTAGATAGACAACAAGGAAAAAATGAATAAAACATAACTTCCATCATTAAGTGTGAAATCCTACATGAAAATAAGTTAGTCAACATAATCAAAGTATGTTCATTTTGCAACAAAAAAAAAGGAATGTAATTTTTTGAAAATTTAATAAAAAAAGAGACAAAGAATATGTGTCATTTATAAAAGATATCTAATGTGAAACAATAAAATAAGCATCACATAAAGACACATCAAAGTCTATATAAGTTCCATGTTATTTAGGAATCCAAACAATTTTAACCTTAGAGGTAGGATATTTAGTCATTTTATAAAAATGCAAAGTGTCATATGTAGATTTACCACAATATTTGATGGATACAATTTCCATCATATATAAATATGATAATCATAATTTCCACATTGCACACAAGGTTTATCAAATTTAACCAAAGTGTGAGCATTCTAAAAATTATAATCAAAAGAATTAGTATTATAAGTCATTTTATGCAGAGGACAATACAATGCCAAATTTGCATTAGAAACATTTGAATCATGAAAACTAAGACATTTAAAATCTTCATTAGAATTAGGAAAAATAGGTTCAAGAATACTAGTTTCACACTTTGCAAGGTCATTGTTATCAACCTGGAGCTGCACCCTGATTCGAAGATGTGCACAAAAACAGCCAGTCTTCTATCTTGCTGAAACAATGGGATCTCCTCACAAGGGTGGGTGCCTCAACGGTGAGAAGAACCTCCAGAGAAGGTTGGTTCCTGTATGATGTATCAATTAGGATCTCTACTCTACGCTGCGGACTACCTTGGAAAAGGGAGAAGGGAAACTTAAAGGGGAAATCCTACCTTAAGGGGGGTGATACACCAGAATTTTGATCATACTCAACTTGGAACCTCGAACACTGAATGAACAAGAGAGAAGGAAGACCTTAAACTTCAATTAATCACTTGTGCATAAGTATTTCATGCAGAGGTTCGATCCAATAACTAAAACCTAAGGGAAATGGTGGAGAGAGGTCTGATAAAAGACACTGTGCAGCCGCCTAACATCCACTTACAATTTCAGCAAAAGACAATAAAGAACACTTCAACATGACCTGCACAAGGACAATATAGCAACTAGGTACGAACAGAATTTGGGAAGGGAGAAAACTCTACCACTTATGCAAATTGCTGAAAAATATACACTATGCCAAGCTTGAAATCTAAAAGTACACTCCTGCTTATTGATCGAAAAGGTTACACAACTCTTAATCGCAGAGTTTGGTATAACCAAGAGAGATTGGATCTTTTTAAATCAAGGCTAAAAGCCATTATATAGGAAATTACAATAGGCCTAAGATTGGCGTAGAAACTTAAAGAGAAAGATTCACTTTGGTTAACTCAAAAATATATTTTCCCTGTCCTTGCATGAAGCTTCCTCGCTTGATGAAGTGAACTTATCTTTGTTATGGACTGCCCATCTCTTTTTGCATGGAAATTTCTAGTGGATGTGGCGTTTGATCAATTAGTTAACTCTAAATCTGGAACAGTTAACTCATCATTGAATTTGCAACTCCAATTGAAGCTAAATTTAACCTTCAGATGCATGAGCTGATTGGATATGAACAAGACTTTAATAATTCGTTAATTAAAGCTTCGACCGATGTTTGAAAATAGCCTACTCCTTGCATGTAATTTGCTCTATTGTGGTCTTTCTGTGTATATCTATTTCTGGCAGTATTCATCTCTTTTGACGGTTTATCTATTACACAGTTAGCTTCATTTATTTAGGATTTTTTTTGCTATTTTGCTTCCAACGGTTACTTCCCACTGTCCAAATTTGACGGCCTGCGGGACGTCACCGGAAGCTTCACATTTATTTCAAAAATATTTCCGCAGGCTTATTTTTGTCATTTTATCTCTGTCGGCCCTTTGCTCTGGCTTTTTCACGCGGCCTGTTGCTTAGTTGGCTCTTTTGTATTGGTTGGCTGAGTCATCCGAATTTCTTCGGACTACAATCCAAAGAATTTATTTTTGCCTTGTCTTGTTTACCTGCGGGTTTATTTCTTGCACAAGCTTAGTTTGAATTTCTCATCGGCTTTGTCTACTCCAACCGAATTCCTTCGGACTTAGTCTTCTCCGTATATATATTCCTTTTACTCTTATTGCTCGGGCCTTCTTCCGCAGCCTGTTACTCTGTCATTTTTTTTAAAAAAATCTCAATGGTCACTTCCCTTTGTTAGCTCTGCTGGGTTGGTCGCTGAATCATAACTTTGGGCTTTTTGTTTTGAACGCCTCTGTGGACTTGCCAAATTTCTTTAGATTTATGTATACTGCCCTGTCCGAATTCCTTCAGACTTTTTGTCCGGTCCAAAGGAATTCCTTCGGACAAAAAGTCTGAAGGAGTCTTTGTTTCCCTTGCCTTTGCTTTTTAATGCATTTTTCGACAGTCCACGTGTCCTCTGCCAGCTTGAGTCCACGTGTTAGTCCAAGTGGCGAGGTGTCAGTCCAGCTATCTATGTATCCTTCGGCTATCTTTGCCGACCAAGTGATTGAACTGTCCCTTTGAACCCACCGTTGAACCAAATTTTGGTTCAACCGGTTTAAAGGTTCAAGCGGTCATTGAACCACGGCTTTTAACTCTTTGAGTGAACCGAGTGCTTTGAACCATGCGTTGAACCAAATTTTGATGTTGAACCAAGGGTTTGAACCATGTGTTTGAACCAAATATTTGAACCATTCGTTGAATCAAATTTTGGTTCAACGGTTCAAACAAAAACTTGAACAGACTGAAAAACCATTTGATTGAATTGAAGAAGTGAACTTTGCAGATGAATCAAAGAAATGAACCAAAGAAGTGAACCAGTTCAATGTTTTTCAAAAAAAAAGCTAACCTTGTGAATTCTAGACAAGAGTCCGAAGAAGATTTACCAGACCCTGCACTCTCTGAACTGGTTTTGAAGCCGTTGAACCTTGAAGCGGTTGAACTTTGAACCTTGATAAATGCGCTTAACCCCTGTTGATGATGTTGAACCTTTGAACCCATCGAACCTGTTGAACCAAAATGGTTCAAGGTTCAATGGTTCGAGGTTCAATGGTTCAATGGTTCGCTTCTTGCCTAGAAGCTTGCCGATGGACGCTTTGGTTGAACCTTGGCATCAAACCAAACCTGAAAATGACTGAGTGCTGGAAACTTGTTCTTTTGAGAGCTTGCCAAAGGAAAACAGTGCATTCTTCCTTCCTTGGCTAGCGGCGATAACTTTCCAAGTGGCAAAAAATCTGACTCATGGAAGATTTATCAACAGTCACCACCATAATAACCTATATATTGCATTATTTTGAAACTAGGGTTAGAAATAAGATTTGGCAAAATAATATGCTCATTAGGATGTGAAGAAACAACATTGCAAGTTTTCATATTTTTAAAATTTACAAGTTGAGTAATTAGAGAGTCAGTTAAAACTTGTATTTCACTTAGTTTTGCATTGTGTGAATTTTGAAATAAAATAATAGTTTTAGTTTTACATTCATGTTGACATTTTAAAGAAACAATTTCATTGTCTTTTTAGGAATTTGATGCTTAAGAGCATTAGCCAATGCATCATCTACCTTGCAAGACATATCATATCCATAATTTTTTGATATAATGGAATTGAAAAATAAAGTGATTTTTTTTGTTTTTGAACAAAACTATAATAATTGATTATAAAAAAATAAGAACATTTTAACTTGTAAATGTAAATCCACATCAAAAATCTCTCAACATTTATGAATCTTAAAAACCAAAAAAGTTAAGAAGGAGATTTAAATTATAGAGTTTATACGGAAACCAACAAGTTTGAGTAAGCAAATAGTTATTGATTTAAAAAATTTCTAATGCATTAATATTTCATGTTTATTGATTTAAAAATAAAATAAAAAATGTGATTGTATAATGATGTGACTAAGTTAAAGTGAAGAACCCTTTTTTTTGACACCAGTGAAAAAAGATTTCATGGATCACCTTTTTAAAAAAAAAGGCAAATTACATTTATTAGAAAAAAACATTTTTCTTTGAATTTTTTTTTTAATTAAAAAAAAACAAATAAAGAATTTAGGAAAATATTGAATGTATAAATATAAATGCAGCTAGAAACAAATTGAATAATCAACATAACTATAGATAGAATTGATTTGAGATTGATAATGAGACAAACCTAGTCATACATGGTAAGAATTGAATTTGTCACACCATAAAAAAGGCATTTAAACAAAATAAATCAATTTGGATTGTAAATAAAGTAATAAAAAATACTTATATAAAACCAATGAAACCAAATTAAATAAGGGAAAGTGAATAGAGAGGCATTAAAACCATAAAAAATGAAAAATGACAAAATAAGTCTAACACATAGGTGGCAGTGGAATGCTTAACCCACTTGGATTGCATAACATCAAACACAAAATTTAATGACAACCAAAAAAAAAAAATGCAAAATAGTAGATAACCACTTACAAGTAACACAAAAGATGTTTTGGCATAGAAAAAATGATGCAAAAACCAGAGATTGTTGCATGAAGGCCCTAAACAACCTATAAATCTACAAAATTCTCATGAATAAATGTTAGAAACCCATGGATCTGATGCCATATGATATTTATTCCCTAGGTCATGAGATAAATAAACAAAATGAATGTAAACAAAAAAAAACCTTGAAAGAAACAAGACACAATGTTGAGATGAAGGTGACAAGTGGGAAAACCGTCAAATGGAGAAAAACTCCACACTAGTATTAAAATATTTTCAAAAATAAATCTCCAAGTACATAATAATAAGAATATAGGAGTGAAGGGGAATAATGTTCATAAGCTAAGATAACATCAACAATACAAGAGCGTGATTGTGCAAGAAGATTATTGTGAAGGGAAGGAGATCTCTTCATATAAAGCTAAGAGAGAAAAGAAGTTACATGACAAAGCTTCATGTGTGTGTCAAGTGTCACTAATCCTCTTTCAAGTGAGGAGGATGTGTGTGATATATATATATATATATATATATATATATATAGTGTGGGGCGGGGGGGGGGGGGGGCATAGGGGGGTGTGAGAGTAACTCTCAAATCAAACAAGTGGACTAGATAGATGACAGGCACCTCAAAAGGCTATGATAAAACTTATTTATAAATATAATTTTTGCACAGATAAATAAGACTTAGGATAAGCCTAAATGACAATAGGAAATGACCTAAATAAGGTTAATTATCCAACATCAACCTTCAATTATTTACTGATAGATTTTTTATTTTTCCCATATCTTTATTTTTTTAGGTCTTTTTCATGAACTAAAAGAAGCCTTACAATCCTGATGAAATAGAAAAAAATTAATGCTAACAAGATATTTTTTAATTTTTTTTTAATTTTATCTTATTTTTTAGGTCCACCTTTACTCTGCACATTTCTCACCTGTCATCATCTGATACACATGGAACTTATTCCTCACAATAATAAGGTAAGTTAAGGTACATATTTATAGTCTATTTAATTTCATTTTTTCCTACTTTTTATTGCATTCAACTAGCTTAATTATTGTATTGCTATGTTATTTCTTAAATCACCATCCCATGTTACACTAATATGAAATTTGATGAGAATTGGGTGGATAATATGTATAAACATAATATTTTTCAATTTATCATTTACTAACGCTTTCTCTTCTAGAAACCTATCAAGCTTCAATCTCCCTAAGCGCACACCTTAAAAGGTACATCGAGAAAGGGGTGGGTAGGTATTTGGTGATTTTAGAGAGATATTATTTTTTAATATATAATTTATATATAAATTATATTCTCCTCAAACTTGATCCCCTAATTATCTCCTTATATATTACATCATTCGGGTTATATCAATACCTATATTTCCTTTTACATTGGCTCGATCTGATGTAGTCTTATTTAACACATTTATATTCCCTACCACATCAACATGATTGATTCAATTTTGAATGTGTTAGACTTGTTTTCATAACTATATCAACTATGTTGACATAGTTTGAGTGCAGTAATTTGACCCATTTTGAACTACATCATGGTGGGCTAATGGTGTCGACTTAACTTTGGGATGGGTTAGGGATATTGATCACTATAAATATAAGTTACTATGTCATTATAATAGAGGGAAATTCATTCTAATTTTTTATTGCTCATACTTATACCATAATATACACATGGAGGGGTTATTGCTTATGATATTATCATATGGAGTCTTGGAGATTCATTAGGATAAGTCCTTTTAGCCTATAGATCTTGATTCAACCTTTGAGTTCTTCAAAACCACAATAATATCTTGAAAAACACAATTATGTAAAGGGAGATTGAGGATCAATGGGTCCTCTTCAAGGTAATTATATTCTAATAATAACTATTTCATTTATTATATATAATTTACATAATTTCTTATTGAATGCATGTGTATCCTTATTTAATCTTTCTCTACACTTATACGTATTATGGTTATCATATTTATTGAAATTTACATCTATCCATTTTAGGTAGCTTAGGCCCCCATTTTCCTACCATGGATCCTTACCCATTTTTATGTTTTTAAACCATCCCATTACTTATATTACTTTTTTGTAATATTAGACTACTTAAAAATAGAGATATAGTTACAGATATTTCATTGTGTAATTAACCTAAAGGCTTTGGAATCCTTTCCTTTGACATTATGTTTTAGGTGATCCTCTTGCTAGGTTTTTGGATCCATTTTGTCATATCCTAAATCTTTAAGTATCATTGGATATCTTTAATTAACCTTATTTGAGTCTAGATATTTAAAGATAAGATAGTTACAGGTCGATCTTAACTCATTGCATACATAGGTGTGTTCAAATTTTAACTCAGGGCTGATAGGGGTGTATGGAATTAGAATTTGAAGAAATAGGTGATTTTATCTTAATGTAAAATTATAATTATTGTGATTTTTAGTGTGGAATCCTCTTGTGTGTAAAATGGGTTGAAATGTGCTTTTATAGTGGCATTTTTAGAATTCTTTTAGATGTGTCTTGCTAAAATTATGGGATGACCATTTTTTTAGAGGTATAATCACTGAGAGGCGGGGGTGAATCAATGAGCCTAGAAAGACAAACTTTAATTTCAATCCTTTTAAATTCTTAATCAATTATTAGAAGCATTCATGAATCATACACATCATTCATAGAAATGATCAAGAGAGACAATGCGAGATCAAACACATAACACATGACATATGTGGCAAACCCTCTTGGGGGAAAAAACCCAATGGAACTTACAATTAGACTACTATCCTATAATAATAAAACCAATTCAGACCAAATTTAGCTGATCAAGGAACTACCATCCCTTATTTAGTGAGACTACAATCCCACAAGGTGCTACCACACCTATCTTGTTGAGTTGTAACAATAACTAGATGTTTAAAAAGTTTTACCTTAAAAGGAGGATGAAACACCCTATATGTTTAGCTACCAAAAAAACACCTATGAACACATCCACCTTTAAAATTATGTCTTCAACACCTAACGATGAACCTCTAATTATCACTCTTCACCTTCACTCACACTTAATCTGCAAGGGCACTATTCTACCAATAGAATTATGACCTACAGTTTATACATACAATCCTAAATATATTATTCTCTTCAAATCATCCAATAGGCACCCACCATTTCCTTATATTCACAACACTATACTCTCAAATTCAAATTCCACACACAAGTCACTCTCAAATCTAGAAACCATCACATTTGGTTTAACTATTTATAGAGCAATCATGATCATCACTATCTTGGTCAGCCAATAGGCATGCCTTAAACTTTAATTCATATATATTATTGAGAAACATCTCAATACCATCCACATAGGTTGGCCATATTACTCATGGGTCACCCTTAAGCAACTACACCTTTTAATTAGGCCCTTGTAGCTTTTATAGGTCTCATGGAGACCTATTCACCCATTTAGCACATCATCAAGAAAAAAATAACATAGGACCAATTATAATTTCATATGTCCACTCCACATGATCCATTTTTCATTATCAAATTATTATAGTAATTATTACACTTTTTTGTGCAAGCTCAATCAACTCAAACATTAGCCTTGTTCATAAGGACACCATGAATGAACACATAATAAACTTATTAAGCATTTTTCATACCCAATATAGATTGATCACACCTATAAAATCCATATATATTATCCTCATGGAGTCTAAAACTCTATCCAATAGCTAAGTCATCATGAAACATCGAAACCTCATCAACACAAGCTCAATTTTCCTTCTCGAATCACTTGTAGAACAAATGTGAAAACATGATCAACATAGAACCTTCATAAATTTGAATATACAAAATAAATTTAAGATATTAAAATATATATTTTGAGATGCACCTTTGAGTCTTACACAAATTAAATTCTTATACCATGGTTAAATTCTACATAGATCAAAAGTTATAGCGTAAAAACTAGACACTGGGCTTTCTTTTGTTAAATTCAAATATTTGAATTCAAATGGTCATAATTAAACCTTGATCACT